>CM053999.1:0-547500 GCA_028641955.1 Protonibea diacanthus
CCCATACCAGGAGTACTCCCCACACCCCAACCCCAGGCACCAAGGGTGGACCCAAAAACATGTCACCACAAACCCCTACCAAATGACTCCAAATGACACATGGTCCTGACACAATTCTGGGGGAAGTGTTTGGGGCTCCACTCATTTTTTCATGGACATAGTCTCGGACATAGACCACCATTAGTCCATGCTGTATATGCCAGATTTGTCACCTTCCATTCCAGAAATACAGCCAAAAATGTCATTTGGGGGCATATCTCCAGAACCGGAAGTTGCACGGATTTGGGCACATCGGAAAGAACTCCTTGAGTATTATTTAGGAAACTTGGTTTCATCTTTCTATGACCTTCCTATCGAGAGTTATTAAATTTTCAAGAGTACCAGCCATGGCTGAAGTGTACTATTGTGGTATATTTTCGTATAAGCCTCCTATAGTATTTCATTGATCTCTCCTAAGATTACAACTGAATATGAAGTGCATTTTGTAAGAACTTGCAATAACCTCTCCCTTCGTGAAGCCTAAATATTCATTTGTATTTATGACCTCTCTCTCCATGAAGAATAAACATTAGTACTTATAATCTCTCTGTCAGGGACCAGACTAGGACACAGGACTCAGGCGCAGAGATGGCATCAAAAAACAGCAGGCTTTATTCAGTGGCGGCGAGGTTCACCTCTTACAAAATGATAAACAAAGGGCTATGAAATCTTCTAATGCTAAGATCAAGGCTATGAAAACTACGGCTCTTAGGAGAGCAAATAAACCCGCTATGAAAGGAATCAAAATAATAATCGCTCCAGGAGGAAGTACCACACAAACTATTTATGACCATGAAAACCCTGAGGATGACCTAACTCAGTAAAGAAAATCCTAAACTAAAAATCACTCCTGAAACTGGAGGCACACTAATCTGAGGACAGAAAACAAAAAATTACTCCAGAGGAGGGAAATAAAAGGCTGAACTGAAAATCTAGAACTAGAAATCACTAAGCTGAACTATGAAAACTACAAAGAAAAATCACTCATAAGAGGAAGCGCTGAGGCAAAAACAGGCTAGAAAACAATCACTTTGGCTGTGGACTTGGGACAAGGGCTGATGTGGACACACGAGACGAAACACACTGGCAACAAGACAAGGGGAGACACAGACTACACATGGAGGTAATGGGGAACAGGTGGACACAATTAGGTATCAGGGAAGACAAGCTGACTGGTGACACATGAGGAAGGGCAAGTGACCTGAAACGAGAGGAGAGTTACTTTTCAAAATAAAACAGGAAATGACAAGACATGACAAAAACCCAGCTTGACCTCACCGCATGACACTCTCTTGGGACGATCTTGTGCAGTTCTGCAGAACTTCATATCTTTCTCTTTTTGCAATATAGGATTTTTGAGATGGTAATGAAACAGATGTGGTAAAGTAAGTTATAAAAGACTGATGGAAGTTGATTATTCATGTTTTTCCTGTAAGTATAAGACCTAGCCCAGGAGATGTGTTTGGATTAAGAGATGTATCTCAAACTCACTTGTTTCTTTGAATAAAGTCCTAATTATTCAAGTCAAGGCGAGTTGTGGCTCTTTTCTTTTCAAGCAACCACAGACTGACTTCAGCAGCCACAAAAAGTCACAACACTATCTTGCCCATAACCCTCACCTCCAGAGAGCCTCTCCCATGCTGTGCCACCCACCCATCTGTTCTTCCCAGAACCTGGGCCACCGGCCGGTCACTTGGAACCCACCCTTAAGCATCCTCCTACCCTGGGGAAGACCTAACCCAGTACACCAGGCGAACCTGCGCACACACTCTTAGTGCCTGCACACCCGTGCCCCTGGAGCTTTGTGCCATGAAAAAATGTCACTACAAACAGTATCAGTCGACTCCAAATGGCCCAAAATGTGCTCCTTTCTGGGAGATGCATAATGTAAAACCCTAACCCACAATTACAGGTTTGCACACAAAATGAATGCCATAAGTCAGCAGAAGAAAGGAGAATGGATCAGGTGACAGTGAAAGGAGGAAATAAGAGGCCACAGACACACAGGTGAGTCATTTATGTCAGTGGTTTGATTTCTATATAAAAACAGTTCAGTTCACCTGACTGGTTTTACATTCAGCCTTCAGACAAGAAAACAGGAAAACAGGAAACCTCAACTCATCAGCTGATCAGCGGGTCACATGACCTGTTCATGGCTGCTCTGATTGTGTGAACATTCTTTGAATCTGTAATTCAAATGTAGCCACTAAACTACATTTCCCACAAGGACATCACATCACAAACCTTATGACTTAAGCCAGATTAACACTGTTTGTGTTATAGCGGGCCAAAGGTAAAAGTTCACACCATCAGGTCATAAATATGAAGATTGATGGTGATTTTAAAGACTAACTTCATTATCCCCGATGTAATAAATAAATACCTTCACACAGCACAACATATTAGCAACATATTAAGCTTTCTTTAGCTATGCAATGAAATAAAACAAGGCTAGCGATTGTATGTAAGGTTGCCATGGTAACTCATCTACATCAACAATGGTACAATCAGAAGATACTGTTGGTTTTAATTGATAGCATGCAGGTAAAGTGAGCTCGTGTCCACTTTTCAGTGTCTCTTTAGCAAGAGGTCAAAGGTCACAATCAATCTGACAATCAATCTGTTCACCAGGTGTCTGCCGGCTTGTCAGTCGCCATGGTAATGGTGTTAAAGCTGCAGGTGAAGCCAGTTTACATTCAGACCTCAGCGGGTCGATGGCTGCTGGTCAAGTCTCATTAATTAATTATTAATTAAGTCTCATTCATCTCTTAACGATCCAGATCATCAATCCTGTTTCCTCCATCATTCTCTTTCTCCTCATCAACTTTCTGTCTATCCTCCTCCTTCCTTTCCTGTTCTTTCTCATGCTTCACTCTCTCTTTCTCCTTCTCCCTCTCCCTCACTCCTCCCTTTTTCTTCAGGTCCTGAAAGACCTCAGTGAAGAAGTGTGGGTCGGCGTTGATTCGCAGCATGTCTGCACTCAGCCGCTCAATCAGCTCCAGTGCCCGCTCCCAGAATGCATCACGGCTGGACTCAACAAGGAAAGGTTTGAGGGGGTAGGAGATCTCATTGCCCAGGTAGGAGTAGCCCAGGTAGAGGCAAGTGAGGAAGGTGGCATGGAGCTCCTGCTCTGAAGATGTATCCTCATCTACTGCCTCCCTGCACAGCAGGTACACAAAGACCAGACTGGCAGGACTGATGAAGCACTGATCCTGCAGGGGAACAGAACAAGTAGTACTACAGGGGAAAAGTACTATTACTACATAGACAGGACACAAGAGTACTTCTAAAAAAAAAAAAAGAGGGTTACGGTTAGAACATGAATACTATGGACCAGTTTCAGAGGTCAGAGGACAGTTACAGAGGTCTGAGAACTAGTTTCAGTGGTCAGAGGACTAGTTTCAGATGTCCGAAGACCGTTTCAGAGCTCCGAGGACAGTTTCAGAGCTCTTTTTGATAGCTTTTTTTTGTTAGCTGTTTTTCTAATTGATGACAATTAGATGATTACATAAACACTGACCTGCCAGCCCTGAACCAGCAGCGCTCTGTCAACGTTTCTGAACCACAAGACGATCTGATTGGACGACAGCTCCTTCAGTTTGATGCAACGATGACAAAGAAAGTCAGAAAGACAACGAAGGAGCTCACCTGTAGATGCCTACAGAGGAAAGGAGAGGAGACAAGGAGAGTCATGATATCACTAGAAAACATGTTATATAAATAAATGAAATGACTTTTTTCAAATATTCAGAATGACATCACAGACTGAAGGAGCTTCAGGTTTGCTATCTGTTATCATATTATGATGAAATTATTTCATCAGCGTGTTTTTATTTTGTCAGCCATCTTTCCACTGATCAATTCTGATTAAGCATGAAAACAGTTTTTCGTCTTCATCACTTTATAATTTTATTTTTCTCATGAATTGACATCCACCAAATTTAGCATCAGCCTATAGAAACTCTCCTGATGCTGTTGCCATGGTACACCTAGAAATCAAGTGTAATTATGATTACTGATTATAAAATGAAATAATTCTTTTAATAATTTCAATTTCTTTCTGATTCCGTTCTGTATGACATCAGTTGTGATGTCACTGATGACACATATTAGTTTTTCTTGTTTAATTTTCTTTGATTTACTTCAATCCACGCACGTGGTTCACACACACTGGCGTGCACACAAGCACAAAAACGCACTGACCTGCACCACCACCCTCCGCGGTGAGATGATCAGGTCCGGCCTTCCCTGGTTCTGGTTCTGGGTGTGTTCCGGCACGGTGGGTACCGGTACCGGGATGGGTCCGTGTCTGTGTACGGACTTCGGTGCTCTGTGGCGGCTGTCCGTGACCGCCTGCTCCCGCTGCACGTGCCCGGGGTCGGACACTGCTGGCTTCACCTTCTTCCCGCCCTTCCTTTTGGCTCGCGCGGCCACGAGGCGTTTCTTCCAGCTGAGCGCGTGCAGCAGCACCGGGTGCCGCTTCTTCTTCTTCTTGTCCTTCTCCTCATCCTCCTCGCGGGGCTCCAGCGGCTTCTGCACGGTCAGCTCAGCCAGCCTCTCCGGCCCCCGTGCCGCAGCTTTCCGCGAGCCCGGAGACAGAGACAGCACCGTTCCCATGACGACAACCGGACCGACCGGCGCGAGCTTCTCTGCAGCAGCGGGGCCTCTGTCTGTCTGTCCACCTGTCTGTCTGCCTGTATGTCCGGTCTGTGTCTGTCTGTCTGTCTGTCCGGTCCGACCCTCAAACGTTAAAAATAAAAATCCATAAAGATTCAACAGAAATCTGTCTGCAGCTCCATCACTGCTTCAGCCTGTCTGTCTCTCTGTCCTCCTATCTGTCCCCACCTGTCTGTCTGTCTCTACCTGTCTCTCTCTGTGTGACGCAGCCTGAAGCAGAGGGGGCGGGGCTCCTGCAGAGACTCTGTCCGTGGTGCTGAAACAGTTTGAAGCTGCAGTGAAGATTATTGTTATTATTGTTGTTGTTATTATTATTAGTAGTAGTAGTAGTAGTAGTGGTATACTATATATATATATAGTATAGCAGTATTACATTACAATAAACGTGTAAAACATTTTCACTGAACACAGACACAATGTCAGAGGATTTAGTATTCTTAGTAGACTTAGTTTTAACAAAGAATGAAATTTATAAATATTTTGATTTAGTTTAATTTATTGATATTTAAATTAAAAACGTGTTTGTAATCATGTAATATACTTTTATTACTTTTTAAAAATTTAGTCAACCAGCAGCTACATGTGAGCAGGAGCCTCCACTAGAGGGAGCTGTTTACCACTGGCTATTATATGTAACTATTACATCCATACACACACACACACACATGTGTGTGTGTGGTGGGCGGGGCCTGTGGCAGCAGAAGGCTCATTGTCTGAGGAGGCAGAGGGAGAGAGGGAGGGTTGAGCAAGATAGACAAAGACAGTAGCTGAGAGAGAGAGAGAGAGAGAGAGAGAGAGAGAGAGACAAAGGGGAGGGAGGCCGACTCTTTCTTTCTTCATGTGGGGGAGGAGAGGGGGAGGATTAACCGGCGCTCACGCACACATTTAATATAAACACACAACCGACACGGCAGCACAGCTTCATCTGGATCAGCATCAGCATCATCATCATCAGCATCATCATCATCAGCAGCAGCAGCAGTTGAAGCAGCGGGGACGAGAGACAAAGAGACACACAGACAGAGAGAGGCGATCTTCATTGTCTGACAAAAGACAGACAGGAGGGAGAGACAGACAGGAGGGAGAGACGGACAGGAGGGAGAGACAGACAGGCCTTCTCCGCCTGATGGCCGACCACATGTTCCTGCCGCTGTGTGTCTGAGTGTGTTGTTGTGAGTGGGTGTGTTCGGTGTGTCTTTCTAGTGTGTGTGTTCTGTGTGTGTGTGTGTGTGTGTGTGTGTGTGTGTGTGTGTGTGTGTGTGTGTGATGGGGAACGCAGAGAGCATGGAGAGCCAGCTGGCGGTGATCCGGTCTAGAGCAGCTCCGGTTCGACTCCCGATGCCGGACCCGGCTGAGCTGGAGGAGAGGTTTTCCATCGCACTGGTAAATACAACACACATTCGCGGCCGCGCGCGCGCGCGCACGTACACACACACACACACACACACACACACACACACACACACGATACAGACAAACACGCACAGAGACACACAAACACGATACAGAAACAAATACACACACACACACACGTCACACAGTGAACACATGAACATGATGAACGTTTGACTGTGCAGTGTCAACGAGAGTTAGCATGTTAGCATGCTAAAATTAGCAGTAAATCCACTTGAGGGTTAGTTCTGCAGTCTGGTTCTGGATCTGGTCATAAATCAAAGTACTGCACACCTTGAAATGTTAACCTGATGGTATAGTGGTACCTATACTATACTATAACCTAATGGTATAGTGTATGGAGTAACGCTGTGTTCTTGGAGACCTTTACAAAGAGTGTGTATTCTGTCTCTCTGAGGTTGATGTTGAATCTCATTGTTATCACAATAGAGACCAGTTCTGGGACCTCTGCTGTTGGACCTGTTGGATGTTGTCACAGTCTGTTTGGAGAGGATGTGGCAGGTTAGAGTTAACCAGAACCCACTTAGAAACTACAAAGGGCTTCTGCACCATTGTGTCCAGGTTAAACCTTTGCAAGAATATACTGCACCACATTAGATGGGGGTTGAAGTTTATCGTCCTGCTGAGAAAAACAAGAGGATGATGGTCTATGTAGACCAACAGGATCTGACTAGATTAGACATGAATCAGGGCAAGAGTCATGACTAAGCTCTCTCACTCTATAACCGAGTAACATTTCTGATGTCAAACTTCTCAGAAAAGGAGCTTGACCTGATGAAGAACAGCCCCAACACCAGCATCACTGCAGACCGGTCCTTCTGGTTCTAAGATCCCATCAAGGCCACACTCCACACTCACAAAGTATGACTTTAAAAGAGTCACAGCGCTCAGACTGGCCTTGATGGTCCTGAGTTTAGACAATACATATTTCTGTTATGAAGAGGTTTTACACAGTTTATACAGCATCCCTCATGTGGAGTTCAAGCAGCAACCGTGGCTGTGAAGTGAAGGTACTGTGGAAGTACCAAAACGTCCAATGTCCTGCTGGCTCTAGAAGTGAGTCAGTCTCCATGAGTCCCCATGTAAAAATGCTCAACTTCAATAGCTAATTTCCCTGTTTATGACAACTGTACTGAGAGTGAATGTTTATAGAACCCACCTGTTCAAATTATATTAAGGCTTAAAGTTATGCAGAATTAAGAGCATGGATGCTTTGATTGACAGGTAGGTGTTATCACAGATGATTTGTTTGAGCAACCAGGCATCATTCAGCCTGCCTCAGGTCCACCAATGATCCACGTCTTTGTTGATTTTTATATTAGTCGGGACCCAAAAGAGGCAGGACTGCCCATATGATGGTGGCCAGAGCTCCCACAACGAGCTTCAGAACGGCTCTTCAGAAACAAACCTGTGGGGAACGTCACACATACACCGTCCACTCATTATACTGTCAGTGGTGGAGCTGCAAACAATCAGGATTGATGACAGCAACAGCTGAGATAAAAATACATCCATGTCACAACGAGACACTAAATATATATATCCCATCAGGTGATGGGTTTAGACTCTATTTATTGGTCAAATGAGTGGTTTGAAAATTTGAAAGTTTCTCTGTTTCAGAATTCAATGAACCTGCCTCCTGACAAGGTGCGTCTGCTGCGTTCATATGACAACGAGAAGAAGTGGGAACTGATCTGTGATCAGGTGAGTGGTGGTAATAAAGTGAAGGGTAACGTTATACTAATTTGATTATTTATAAATCTGTCTGTGTTGGAGCTCTTTCAGACTTAGCAGCTTGGTGCTACCTGCTGACGTTGTGTCGTAGCTGCGCTTACTGAGCTAGCTTGCAGAAGTCTTTGGCTCTCATGAACTGGTCAGGTAGTAATCAGGTTACAGGAAGTGAATGGACAGGTCAGGTGGTTTAGATTTCAAAATAAAAGCTCAGTTCAGTCACAAAATAAACAAATTCACCTATGAAGTCTCAGTGGTACCTACACCATAATAGAAATGGTCTATGGGTACAACAAGTCACAGCTGGTATTTGCTCAGGGCCATGTCAGATTGGTGGAAACAACCAAGCTCCAGTAGTTGGTGTGCAAGTAGTGTAGTGTAATAGTATAGTTTGTGATGTTTCTATGCTTTTGGTAGTAGTATGTGTAGTATAATATGTAGTACTGTAGTTCTTGTAGGTTGATTAATGAATACATTTTTAAAGACGACCTGGACCTGAAAGGACCACGTCACATTATCATCTCTATATTTTTACTGTGAAGACATAGTGTTGTCTGGGATGTTTATTTCTAACTAAAACTAAAGATGATGAAGCAGTTTGTGAACATTGTGCTTGAGTTATTATTACAGTTACATTACGTTTACAAATCGACCCCCAAACGAGCAGAGTCACTGACTTCAAAGTATCAGAATGATGCTCTGTTCAGATTTGACCAGGAGATGTGAAAATAAAACCTTTGACACTTGATTAAATTATAGAAAATCTCTGCTTGTAAAACGAAACAGGATTAATTAGAACATAAGCAAATTAGTTACGTAAACTGAATGAATTAATCTGGACTTTACAGAGACCTTCAAATAATCATATTTGAATTGATTAATTGATTAATTTAATTTCTATTATTATCTGAATTGATTAATTATGACATTGGGAGGGTCACATGTTCACAATGAAAAAGTAATGTCTGAGAACTGAAAGTAATGAAACAAAAAAAATCATAACTTTCAAAACATTTTTTTCTCCCGAGGTTCATACAGGTCTTATTAGTGGGCAGAGTTTCATATCTGATGTTTTCTGTTGTGTCTGATGCAGGAGAGGTTTCAGGTGAAGAATCCCCCACACACCTACATCCAGAAACTTAGAGGCTTCCTGGACCCAGCCGTCACTCGCAAGGTAAGATGGAAATGAGTTTGTTTACAACCGCCATGATGTCACACTGTAATGATGACATCACAAGTATTCAGTATTTTTCTGTTCTTTCACCTGTCTGTCATTAGAAGTTCAGAAGAAGAGTTCAGGAGTCAACTCAGATGCTCAGAGAGCTCGAGATTTCTCTTCGCACAAACCATATCGGGTACTTGTCTGTCCCAATGACAACCTGTCTGTCTCTATGACCACCTGTCTGTCTGTCTGCCTGATCACGTCTGTCCCAATGACAACCTGCCTGTCTCTCTCTATAGGTGGGTCAGAGAGTTTCTGAATGAAGAGAATCGAGGTCTGGATGTTTTGGTCGAGTATTTGTCATTTGCTCAGTATGCTGTCACGTAAGTCTGATTGATTGATTGATTGATTTTATATATATATATATATATATAAGACGACACATGATGTCAGCCTCCTGACAAGGTGCATCTGATGCATTCCCATATCATGCTTATGTGTTCAGGTTTGATGGTGAGCAGTCAGAGGCCGGCGAGGTCTCGTCTATAGACTCACCCTGGAGTCGGTCCATAGAGGACCTCCATGGTGATTGCAGCCTCCCCTCCCCATCCTCCTCTGTACCCCGAGCAGCTCGACACTCCATCAGGTAACAAATCTAAAAATAAAGCAGATCAACTCACCAGAAAACTCTGATCATCTGATGCTGTTTACTTTTGTAGTTCTACTCTGGTGACCCGATCCAACACTCTGCCGAGTCGTCGCACTCTGAAGAATTCACGACTCGTCTGTAAGAAAGATGATGTTCACGTTTGTGTCATGTGTTTGAGAGCCATCATGAACTACCAGGTACTACTGATTGTGATTACTGACTGTGTTCACTATTCATGAACATATCATTATTTCATTTATGATAGTGATGTCTTTCTGTCAAGCACAACAACAACAAAAAATTATAAACTTATTTAATCGTTTTTCAGAAATTTAAGAAATGTAAATGCACATGAAAAGAGAAACTCAATAACCACATTGATTATCATTAATAATCATTAATAACTTGGTCCTCCTCTTCCTCAGTATGGATTCAACATGGTGATGTCTCATCCTCATGCTGTCAATGAAATTGCCCTGAGCCTCAACAACAGGAACCCCAGGTAAGTACTACACTGGTACTACACACAGGTACTGCTAACCTGTCTCTCCACCTGTCCTCTGACCTGTCTCTCCAACTGCCTCCGTCAGGACGAAGGCTCTGGTGTTGGAGTTGTTGGCTGCCGTATGTTTGGTCAGAGGAGGACATGAGATCATCCTATCGGCATTTGACAACTTCAAAACTGTAAACACACACACACGCTCAAACAGGAAGTATAACCAGTGACACAAACTGTAGCTGTTGTTTTCACAGGCTGAGTAATCGATTGCTTTGTTGCAGGTGTGTTCGGAGTCGATGCGTTTTGAGAAGTTGATGGAACATTTTAAGAATGAAGATGACAACATTGACTTTTTGGTACGACGCTTAACTTTTTCTGAGCGTCAACTGAAACTATGAATACATGAATATTCTTAACATAACTCAAACTCGTACATGTGAATATGTCTAATGTAGCTATTTACACATGTGGATAAGGCAGATATAAAAATGAATAATTAATTTGAGTTTTGTTTAACTGTTCTTCAAATTTATACAACTTTCATTAACTCGTTAATGAATTAAAGTTTAGGTAACCTACATGAACACAACCTACCAGTGATAACAGTTTAATCAGGAAAAAAACATCAGCAGGTTCATTACTGGTTGTTAAGTGAACATCTGTTTGTTGTCACTGTGGTAACGGTTGTCAGGTGGCCTGTATGCAGTTCATTAACATTGTGGTTCACTCGGTGGAGGACATGAACTTCAGAGTCCATCTGCAGTACGACTTCACCAAACTCAACCTGGACGACCACCTGGAGGTAACATGGTCACATGATCCGCTCTCGGCTAATCACATGAGAGCAACAATCATTCCCCGATTCTGTGTCCACACTACAATCATCATATGATCCGCTCTTTGCCTGTCTCTCTACCTGGCTCCCTGTCCATCTCGGTACCTGTCTCCCTGTCTGTTCCTGTCTCTTCCTGCCTGTCTCACCTCAGAGGCTGAAGCACACAGAGAGCGACAGGCTGCAGGTTCAGATTCAGGCATACCTTGACAATGTGTTTGACGTTGGGACTCTACTGGAGGACGCGGAAACCAAAACTGCTGCTCTGGAACGAGTCGAGGAGCTGGAGGAGAGCCTGGGCACGGTAAGACAGGTGGAGAGGCAGACAGGTCTCGTACTATCCTGACTGTCTTTGTTCTCAGATGCTAGAGTGTATACTGGACATGAAAAACAAAGCAATCACAGATGGATAGAGACAGACAGGTTGAACAACAGACAGACCGGTGTTGTACTGACCCATCTGTCTCTCTCTCTCTCTCTGTCGACAGATGTCAGAGCGCCTGCTGGATGTTGAGAATGAAGCAATGCTGAAGATCGTTGAGCTGGAGAAACAGCTCATGCAAACCAACAAAGAGCTGGACCACGTTCGGGTCAGTGTCGTTACCATGGAAACCACACAAACACAAATGTTGGTGATGGTCATGACAGAGACGTTAAATGAAAAGTCTGTGTTTTAGAAAAGATGAGTCTATGTTTTGTGTTTCTATTTCTATTTCTACACCTGATCAGTAAGATTTCCTAAAATGTTGTACTGTTCCTCTAACTCCACACCTGTCATACTGTACTGTCTCTTTAACACACCTATTGCCTGTGCATTAACACACTGTACTGTCTCTTTAATACACCTGTTACCTGTGCAGGAGGTGTATGCGAGTGCTAACTCTCAGGTGCACACCTTGCGGCGGATGGTTCGGGAGAAGGACCAGACGATCCGGCGTCAGAGTCGTCTGGAGCGTCAGGCTCAGGAGGCCCAGCAGGCCGGAGGACCCGGAGCTCCTCAACCACAGAGAGGAGAGGGCGACGGAGGAGTGGCTGATTCCGCCTCCCCTTCACCTCCACCCTGCCCTAACCTGTCCCCCAGGTCAGAGACATCACTGTACACTTCCTGCTGAGCACAAAACAGCACTGTGTGAACGTGAAAGTGGAATACTTGGCAGATAATCAGACAGATTCCCTTCAGGTGCTGGTAGAGACCAACATACAAATACTGGACTGATCAGCTGACACAAACACAAGGTCACATGTCATCACACAGGCAGAGGCTCGAAAGCCCCATTTTGACCTGAACAATTGTTCACCAACATTGGCACCAGTTTTTTATTGTGCTGCAATTAAATTATTTTCTGCCAAGTTATTTTGTTAATTACAGACTTCATATTACTATCCAGAAAATATGTGTACATACAAAACTGTTGGTTAATATGTCAGCCACAAATACTTTATAACAACGTTTACAGACTGCTGTTGAGTTCTGCTGCCCCCATGTGGCTAAAAAATTAATGCAGCTTTAAGGATGTTTCTCTCACTGCAGATTTGGAAGTTACTAACTTATTACAATAATTTGGTCACCAGTGACTTCATTAACAAAACAAACAGGGTAACAGTTACAGTAAACAATGAGTGAGTGACTGATACCTGATTGATTTCTACAGTCCTGAGACCGTAGCCTATCACAACATGGGTCCAGGGATGAGTGGAGCTTCAGGGATGCCAGCCCCGCCCCCTCCCCCTCCTCCGCCACCAATGCCAGGCACAGGTGAGTTTCAGCTCCACCAATCAGATTTTAATCATAAACATAAAAAAAAGAGCTGGAGGTTCCACTGATACTTCAGTTTCTGCTAAGTGGTGCTGGACCAACCAGTCAAAGCACATACACAGTCAGTGCTCTTGGTATGGTGTTTTGATTGGGCTTCCTGAAATCAATTTATACAACATAATTAAACCAGTTAGCAAACAGTGTTGTCATGGTCTGAACAAACTGTGTATTTATCTATGTTTGAAGTAAATAGAAGTAAGATGTGAAGGTAATGATCTTCACCAACACACGACTGCTGCAACCAAGTATTAAAACCTGCCGCATTCTCTTCTTCTTTGGTTATAGTATCCAATGGGCCGTACCCTGCACCTCCTCCCCCTGCTCCTCCTCCCCCTCCCCCTCCCCCACCTCCTCCCTGTCGTACCAGCGAGCTGTCCTCCTCTGTCCCCATGCCCCCCCCACCTCCTCCCGTGGCTCCCCCTCTCCCGGGGTCAGGGGGGTCACCCACGGTCATCTTTAACTCAGGACTCGCAGGTGAGACAAATGATGCATTTACTGACTGCATGTTAAATACAGAACTTTTAATTACTCTTCATTTCTTTCCAAGATCTGCATAGGTCCTTTCTATGAAGTCTAAATAATATCTTAAAACACAGTGTGTTCAAGGAAGCTCCAGAATCTGAGAGATCTGAGTTAGAGCTGAAGACAGTTTGCATGCAATCATCACTGTAACAATGTTTGTTGTGAGAGTTTAATTTACTGTTTTCTGTTCTTTGTGGACAGTTTAATGCTTTCACAGGTTCAAGACACTAACGTCTTTTTTCTCTTGTTTTGTTGACAGAGGGTCCTCTCAAATTATTCTGTACGTATGGACAGTCTTATATTTAAACATCTTTACATTTCTACATTAGATATTTTCTTGCTTCTATCATCTTTATCTCTTCCTATCTGGTCCTCTGCAAACTGGAACCTTCATCACTGCACATCAGCCTCCAGCACAGTCAGCTAACAGCTAGCTTTTCTCTTATTAATGTCATTAATAATTAATATAATTAATATAATAATGAATAATGTCATGTTTGATCTCATTGGTTGACCACTTTAATGATTATTCAGACTGAAGGAGAAGCAAGACACAAGAGTTATAATGTTTATACCTGATTTTAGAAGTGATTTCATATGAAGTCAAATGAAAAACACACATTTGCATAAATAAATCATAAATAAAACCATTACAAGCCACTGATTAGGCCTCTGATGTGGGGCAATAAAATGACGAAACGCTGTTATCATCTTGTGAGCTGCTGGTCTCATGGGATGGGAATAGTCAGTCATAGCGACTCAAAACTGAACAGGTACTGGAAAGGCTTGTGGTTAATGTAAATGTAACCATTAGGCGGTAAACAGGTTCACAATAGTAGGGCAATAGGAAGGGCAGAGCAGAAAATGTTAGCCCTGAAACCCTAAGGACAAATCTTAAGGTGACCAGACGGAGAAATTAATTCCTTTACTCGGTTAATATAAAAAGTGATTTTAAATACATATATCAGGTTAGATTTATGGCTCTGATATCTGAGAAATAAAGTTGATACTTTGTTTGCGGTGAGTAAACAAACTGCAGCCAAAATGTCAAACTCAGACAAAAAATTCTGAAAAAGAAAAAGAAAAGAAAAGAATTCTGAACACACCTGCAGACATCAACTGATTCTCAATGCTCACCTGTCTTTCTCCGTGCTGTGCAGCCGTGAAGATAAAGAAGCCAATCCAGACTAAGTTTAGGATGCCGGTGTTGAACTGGGTCGCCCTGAAGCCAAGTCAGATCAACGGAACAGTCTTCAATGACATTGACGATGAGTCCATCCTTCAGGTAAAACAAAGACATGTTTTAAATGTTTTATTTGAATCCAGCAGTTATGTTCAAGTATTCAGGATTCAGATATGTTTATAACAGAAGTTAAAGCATTGAGAGATTTTAACACTAAACCAGGTCAAGGAAAAGATGACAGAAAAGCTGCTGAAAAGGACTTTAAACAATAATATATGTAACTTTTTCTCCTGACCTGGACATGGAGCAGTTTGCAGTGTGTTGTGTGAATGTTTAAACACCTGTATCTCTCTCAGGATCTGGATGTGGAGGGCTTTGAGGAGCTGTTTAAGACGAAGGCTCAGGGTCCAGCAGTGGATTTGACTCTGTCCAGACAGAAACTTCCTCAGAAAGCTCCATCCAAAGTTTCTCTGCTGGAGGCCAACAGAGCCAAAAACCTGGCCATCACTCTGAGGAAGGCTGGTCAGGGGTCAGAGGTCATCTGTCGTGCCATCCACACGTAGGTCAAGGTTCAGCTGTACCACACCAATAACAAAGATCATAACCTCCATCAGTAACTCTACCAGTATCAACATACTGTATACTGTAACCCCAGGCATCACAAATATATATATATACTACCAGTCAAAAGTTTGGACACACCTTCTCATTTAATGGTTTCCCTTTATTTATTTTCATGACTATTTACATTGCAGATTCTCACTGAAGACATCAAAGCTACGGATGAACACATATGGAATTATGTAGTGAACAAAAAAGTGTGAAATTACTCAAAACATGTTTCATATTTTAGATTATTCAAAGTAGTATATATATATATATATATATACGTGTGTGTCCTAAACAGTCTGGTTGTGCATGTTTCTGCAGGTTTGACCTGCGAACAGTCCGGGTAGACTTTGTGGAGTGTCTGATGCGTTTCCTGCCAACGGAGGCAGAGGTGAAGCTTCTACGGCAATATGAGAGGGACAGAAAACCATTAGAGGCTCTGAGCGATGAAGACCGGTTCATGATGCAGTTCAGTCGCATTGAAAGACTCAATCAGCGGATGTCGATCATGACATTCATGGGCAACTTCACAGACAATGTCCAGATGTTAACTCCGGTAAGACAGGCAGGTAAACAGGTGTGTTGACAGACACACAGTAATACAGACAGACAGGAAGATGTGACCTGTTCCACTGTGTTGTTTCCTCCCAGCAACTCCACGCCATGATCGCTGCTTCAGTTTCTATAAAATCATCTCAGAAGCTCAAGAAGATCCTTGAGGTCAGTATGAATATGTTGGTTTATATAAATATGCAGTATGTCTAGATAACCATCTGTATAAACAATTATTTTCTTTGTTTTTATAATTTTCCACATTGTAAAATAATACTGAGTACATCAAAACTATGGAAGGACACATGGAAGTGCTTAACAACCCATAATATGTTTTATATTTTAGATTCTTTAAAGTAGCCACATTTTGATGACAGCTTAGCACACTTCTGTCATTCTCTCAGGAGGAGCTGCTGTTAATTGTGAGGCTGCTAATTGTGATGAACTTATCCTCTGCAGCAGAGCTAACTCTGGTTCTTCTTTATGAGAGACACTTTCATCCAAGTGTTTGATGAGACTGACTTGAAGACACATTTAAAGTTGTTGAAATGTTCTGGATTGACTGACCTTCATGTCTTAAAGTAATGGTGGACTGCCATCTCTCTTTACTTAGATGATTATTACAGTAGTTGAGTAGAGCTGTTTACTGTATGCCAACGCTACCTCGGAAAAACACAACTGATGGTCTCAAACAATAAAAAGGCATGAAAATCCACTAATTAACCTTTGAAGAGGCACACCTGTTAACTGAAAACCATTCCAGGTGACAACCCCATGAAGCTTGAGTATTCAAGTCAAGTCAAATTGTATTGTCAATTGCTGCTATATGTACAGGACATACACAGAATTGAAATAGCATTTCTCCTAATCCCTGGTGCAAACAGCAATAAACATGAATTATAAAATATGAAATATAAAATATAAGAGTTTAAAAGATCTAAGAAAAATATGGCAAATACATAGTGCAATTTAGGTTTATAGAAGAGTTTTTAGAGTTTATAAAGTGGCTGGTGCCATTTGGTTGTGCATCATGGTGGGGAGTGGGGGGTGTTAGTGTCCAGAGTTTGTGGGGGCAGAGGGCAGAGAAGGAAGGGGGGGCAGTGCTGGGAGGGAATTCAGCATCCTGATGGCCTGGTGGATGAAACTGTCTCTCAGTCTGCTGGTTCTCACCCGGAGGTCCCTCATCCGCCTCCTGGAAGGCATGAGGCTGAAGAGGTGGTGGTCATCCGCAATGCTGAGTGCTTTACGGGCCAGGCGTGTGTTGTAAATGTCCTGAAGGGAGGGGAGGTGGGCACCGATGACCTTCACAGCTGCTCTCACAATGCACCGCAGGGTCTTCCGGCAGGATGCAGTGCAGCCGCCGTACCACACAGTGATGCAGCTGGTCAGGATGTTCTCGGTGGTTTCATGGTAGAAGGTGTGCATGATGGGGACTGGTTCTCTGGCTCTTTTCAGTCTGTGGAGGAAGTAGAGGCGCTGCAAGTTTTCTTGGCCAGTGATACAGTGTTGCTGCTCCAGGAGAGGTTCTCAGTGAGATGCACACCCAGGAACTTGCTTGGTGCTGCTCACTCTCTGCACAGCAGCACCATTGATGGTCAGTGGAGGGTGCTGGGTGGAGGCTCTCCGGAAGTTGACGACAATCTCCTTCGTCTTCTCCACACTAAGAGAGAGATTGTTGTCTCTGTACCAAGCGGCCAGTCGACTCACCTCATCCCGGTATTTTGACTGATGGTTGTTGTTGATGAGCCCCACCACAGTTGTGTCGTCCGCAAACTTGACGAAGAGGTTGGTGTTGTGTGTTGGTGTGCAGTCATGGGTCAGTAGGGTGAAAAATAGGGGGCTGAGCATGCATCCTTAGGGGGCCCCTGTGTTCAGCATGATTGTGCTGGATGTGTTACTGCTGACCCGGACTGTCTGTGATACTCCAGTCAGGAAGTCCAACAACCAGTCGCAGAATGAGGTGTTCATCCCTAGACAGTCCAGTTTCTTAATCAACTGCTGGGGGATGATCGTGTTGAAAGCTGAACTTAAGTCTAAGAACATTAGAGTCCTTAGTGTCCAGGTGAGTGAGAGCTGAGTGGAGGGCGGTGGAGATTGCATTATCAGTGGACCGGTTGGCCCAATATGCAAATTGGTAGGGCTCCAGGGAAGGAGGGAGGATGGATTTGATGTGCTGCAAGACTAACAGCTCGAAGCACTTCATGAGGATGGGGGTCAGTGCCACACGGTGGTAGTCATTGAATCAAGATGGAGAGGCCTTCTTTGGAACCGGGATGATGGTGATACTCTTAAAGCAGGTGGGGACAACAGCTTGGGAGGTGTTGAAGATGTCTGTGAGGACATCTGTGAGCTCCTCTGCACAGTCCTTTAGCACACGACCAGGAATGTTGTCAGGTCCTGCAGCCTTGTGAGCACTGATCCTGGAGAGGGATCTCCTCACGCTATGTGGAGATACCACAATACCACGTGTATACCACATACTTCATATTTCATAGTTTAAATGTCTTCAGTGTTTATCTATAAGGTAGAAAATAATAAAAATAAAATGAAGAAAAAAGAAAAGCATTGTTTGTGTTGTTGTTGTAGATCATCTTGGCTCTTGGAAACTACATGAACAGCAGTAAGAGAGGAGCTGTGTACGGATTCAAACTGCAGAGTTTAGACCTGGTAAGACTCTCATGCACCCTCAGTTCTAATGAAGTATACTGACAGTCTGAGTTCAGTTGAAGTATACCGACAGCTTTGAACCTTGGAGTTCTTAGAGCTCCCCTGATTGTTTTTTGTGGTGTGATTATGATCTAAAGTTTATAATAGAAACTTAATGTTGCTACATGTTTGTGTTCAGCTGCTGGAAACAAAGTCAACAGACAGAACGCAGACGTTGCTTCATTACATTGCCAATGTGGTGAGAGAAAAATATCCTGCAGTGTCTCTTTTTTACAACGAGCTTCATTACGTCGACAAGGCTGCTGCAGGTGAGTCTGTCAACCAATCAGAAAATTGCAAACATATCAGACTGTGTGACACTCAGCTGTGTGTCCCTACCTGTGTGCAGTGAGTCTGGAGAACGTTCTGTCTGATGTGAAGGACCTGCAACGTGGCATGGAGCTCACCTGGAGAGAGTTCAGTGTTCAACACAATGCCACACTTAAAGACTTCATCAGCAGGCACGAATCCAGACTCAGCAAGCTGCAAGAGGACGCACGCATCGCTCAGGTGACACATACATTTCCAGTCATTCAACAGTGCAGCAGAAAAATGTCTGCTAGTTGTTTCTAATTTGTAAGCAATAATAATAAATCCTGCTCTTGGTTAACTAATTAAACCAAAAGTCTTTTACAGTCTAACGATACTGTGAAAAAATACATTTTGTCTGGACTCACTAGGATGCGTTTGAAGATGTGGTGAAATTTTTCGGGGAGAGCTCCAAGACAATGCCGCCATCCGTCTTCTTCCCCATCTTTGTTCGTTTCATTAAAGCATACAGGGTGAGTATGACATGACACATCTGTCTCTGTCTCCTGGGCCTCACGCAGTGACACCACAGTTTACACAATTTCACCAATGTGTGTGTTCAGCTGGCAGAGGAGGAGAATGAACAGAGGAGGCGTCAGGAGCAGATGTTACTGGAGAAACTGGAGCAGGAGGAGCAACAACAAGAGGAGGAAGACACCAAGGTGAGTCAGTGACCTTTTACACAGGTGAACAAGTGCTGATGAGTCATTGTGACTAATTTCAGACATGTACAGTTGAAGAGTATTGTCTAAACATTTATTCATGGATCAATTCATGATGGATCGATACCTGATGATTCGATACCTGATGAATATGTGAAAGATCACATAAATGAAGGCTAATGACATGACAGATGTCTCAGATGTGACGGGTCATATGAAAAAGCTCACGTCAGTGTAGAAGTAAAATGATTATTGATTTTATGATTATTGATTTTAAAAGGTTAAAGGCGAAAATGAAATAATAACATAAAGGTCCTCCTTGCCCTCAGTCTCCGTCCCACAGGGGGAAGCGACAACAGCAAGAGCTGATCACTGAGCTCCGACGACGACAAGGAAAAGACAGCCGCCATGTTTACGAAGGGAAGGATGGAGCCATAGAGGACATCATTACAGGTAAACATGACATCACAGGTAAACACGTGGTCACAGGAGAACACATCGTCACAGGGAAACACGTGGTCACAGGTAAACACAACGTCACAGGTAAACACAGTCGTCACAGAAATTGTTTTTTCTCACCTGCAGCTCTGAAGACCGTCCCCTTTACGGCCCGATCGGCCAAACGCAGCTCTCGCTTTTTCTGTGACCCAGCCCACTCCGAGGAGCACTACTGAGAGAGAAACATGACATCAGGGAGAGAGAGCTTATCTGTCAGCATGCCTGATGATGTCTTCTTCAGATGACCACACCCACTTCTAATCGATGGGACCAATTAGCACTTTGAACATTTATTATCAATCGATGTGAATTGATGACATCATGTTTTGTAAGTTATTTTATTGGCCAGTGTAGGCACAGACTGGGTGACCAGATTCCATCTGACCATTGACCTCTGACCTTTTACATTATGTTCCACTCTGGCCTGACAGCCTTCAAACATTTAAACTTTCTTGACCTGACAGAGAAACCTATCTGAGTAATGTTCTGAGGTTGAAGGTTTGGGCTTAGAGGATTCTGTGAAGAAGAATCTGCATGATCTTTAGATAATGACAGTATTTAGAAAAATGTGTTGTTCATGCCAAAGTTGTGCCTGATTCTTTTAAAATACCACAACATCAACAAACTGTGAGCCTGTTACAGGTAGTCTCTGACCAGCGGTGGCACTGTGGAACAGCAAGCTGATGAGCTGGTAATGTTTTATCACATATATGACACTGACACGTAAACACCTAATAAGTTAAAAACCACAGGTGAGTTGGATCACAAATTAAATGTTTCTCATAAACATTCCCTGTGTCAAAGGTCTGCAGGTTGCATTAAAAACCAGACCTATAGTCTTGGTTTTTGGTCAGCAGGTCTGTGGTTTTGTGGTTGTTCTGGGTTCCTTTCGGTCTGTGTCTTTAGCTAGATCTTGTACAGGGTTCTACTCATTTCACTACATTGTGTTCTATTGTATTTATGAGCCTTACCAGAGCCAGAGATACAAAGAGTCTGGCACCTTTCATTAAGTTACAGGAAACAGTGTTAACAGGACGCATTCAGTGTCAGAATGACCTTTTGAGCCAGAATCTTTGCCAAACTCTGGATATCCCCTCCTTCCTGAAACCTCCCCTTCCTTTCAATGCTGTTAGCTAGCAGCAGATACACTCCACAAGAAATATCAGCTTCAGCCTCAAACATGTTTTATCCACTAACATGATGGAAGTACATGAGCGTGTCACCTGACGCTGATGATTCAGGTGTGAGCTGCAGTTTGAGGTGTGGCAGTATGCGGCTGCTGTTTGCTTTTTCATAACTGTCATGGCCGCCAAGTTCTCCACATAGTCTGAACTGATTCAATGGGAAAGACCTGACTGCCTTCAGTCTGTAACATGAGGATATTGGACATGAAGGAGGTACCTGGGCAGACCTAGACATGGACACACCTGCATGGAAAAGAATTAACAGACAGAGTGGTACTATTGTTTCTGGTGTTGGACAGTTCAGTCTCAAACGAAGACACTCACTCACGTGTCCGGTCTAAACAGCCCTGCATCAACACTTCCTGTCCCCTTCCTTCCCTCTTATATCTGACCTTAAACCATCATCTCAAATCAAAATAAGACAAAAAAGTGAAACAGCACAAAGTTTTCTACGTGTACATATATTTTCTAAAACCTGTGTAGCGTTGCTCGTACTCTGTTTAGTGTTTGTTGATGGTGATTCTGCACTCGGTGGTGTAAATAAAATGCACCCTGTCCACATCTGCTGTCTCTGTTGAATACAATTACAACGATAATTTGAAACAACAGCTGAGTTTAAAACAATGTCCTGAGTGAAGTTGGAGGGAAGAGCACTGAGTGAACATGTGCCAGGAAACAGAGAAAAGAATAGATTACTGAACCATTAAAATCAACTTTTAGTTAAATAACTTGGATAAAGCACAGTCCCTGACTAAAAACTTCATTTGTCTAACATTCCCTTTGCAGAAAGAAGTCAAAAATAGATCAAAAGTTTTTCTAGAAAATGAAAAGATTAAAGAAGAAAAAAAGTTTAAAGCACTGTGAACATTTGAACTGATCATTTCATTATAATGATTAACATGGTAAACTACCATGTTACCATGTCCCATAATCCTCAGAGGCTCAGCTGTCTTTCAACTTTTTTTTATTTTCATATTAAACAAAGTTACATATGAGAATATGAATAGAATACAGAATAGACACTGATTGGCTGAATATTACTGTTGTTGCTTTGATTGGCTGTCTATTCATTTTTTCTTTACAGTTATGAACAAATATGTTGTGAACATCAACATTAAATTAGAGCTAAATATTCTCTGTTTATAATTAACCATTTAATAATAATGACTGACCCAGTTCAATAACTGTTGATTGCTAACAGCTAATATGAAGCTAACAGTTTCTGATCGTTGTGATTAATCAATCAGACAGTTGATCACTTCCTGCGGGCAGTCTGTGCTGTGATTGGCTGAGTCTCTTGAAGATCATCCAGAGAAAAAGTTTGAAGGGCGACCTTTGATCCCAAGTCCTGTCACCTGCAGACACACACACAAACACGCACACAGTCAGCATCAGCTGGTGTAACACAGGTCTAACACAGGCCAGTCAACAAATTGTACACAGGTGAGTCTGACCCTGAAGGTATCTCCGGCCAGTGGCTGCTGTCTCCTCTCTGATTGGTCAAGGCCCAGACTGGCAGAGGTCACATAGAGGTCAGAAAAGTCTGGACCTCCAAAACAACATGAGGTGGTCTTCATCACTGGCAGAGAGACTGTCTGCAGCCGCACACCTGAGAGAACAACAGGTGAATTCATCGTAAATACAGGTAAACCAGAAAATCACGCAGAGAAATGGACATAATAGCTGTCTCACTTCAGGGGCAGCATCCTTCGAAGCATGCATTTGAAGGCTGATTACGTCACAATGCAGCACAAAGGCTGTCCCACTTCGAAGGCTCCTTCAAATGCAGCCTTCAAATGCGGCCTTCTTTTCCCTCTTTTTGCACCGCAACTATCCTTCGCAGCCCAAGATCCTTTGCACGCCGCTGTTCAGTGCCGGGAAAAATACAATGGCGACACCAACCGGCGATGAACTTACATTTAAATGTATGTATTGGGTTTTTATATTTAATTACTTTTACTACATATATTTTCTTTCATATACTTTCTTCTGTCTGTTTTTTCTTCGTTTTCTCAACTGATAACTGACAGGCAATGGCTACGTTACAAAATACCAACTGACGGCAGGTGACGCAGCTGGTGACGCAACCAGGAAAAGCTTCGAAGGCTAGACCGTCTCATTTAACAACAGTTGATATGGCCTTGAAGGTCCCTCAAAAGGAGTCACCTTCAAAGGCCGTGAATGCCGCGTCTTTCGAAGCATGCAGCCCCGGAATTGGGACACAGCTAATGTCACAACACATACTCTTAAATTTTTTTTTACCTAAATTATATTTAAACTTTATTCAAAGTCAAATCAAGACAAGTGTTTCTGTCAAGCTTGGCCCCACATTAGCTCTTCAAACAAAATCCCAGATGCTGAAAGAAGTCTCTAGTTAGCCCTTCTTTATTGAATACGATCAATCTGTCTTAATTATCGGGATAATTAACCCTCTTCTTAAAAAACCCACTCTAGATCCAGAGGTTTTAGCTAATTACAGACCGATATCAAACCTTCCCTTTCTCTCTAAGATACTTGAGAAAGCTGTAGCCAATCAGCTGTGTGACTTTCTCCATAAGAACAGTTTATTTGAGGATTTACAGTCAGGATTTAGAGTGCATCATAGCACAGAGAACGCACTAGTCAAAGTTATAATTAACCAGTAAAACTAACCAGTATTACCACTATACCAACCTGTATAACTAACCAGTATTACCAGTATACCAACCGGTATAATTAACCAGTATTACCATTATAAATAACCAGCATAACCAGTATAACTAACCCATATAACCAGTATAACTAACCACTATAACCAGTGTAACTAACTAGTATAACCAGCATAACTAACCAGTATAACTAACCAGTAGCAGGGTCGATGTTGATGACTCGTCCTCCGTTGTAACAGGCCACCCACAGACGATCGTCAACATCAAGTGTCATCCCGTCTGGAAGCCCCTCCCCCTCCTCCATACGATAGACACCGGTTACCTAGTAACAAGCACACATATGTACACAAAAATACACATAAATACTTGTATGTACTGCAGTATAAATACACAGTTACCAATTTGTCCTGAGTGTGAGTCATAGTCGAAGGCGTCGACCGTCCGAGACAAACTGTCAATGTAGAAAAACGTCTTCTGATCCAAAGACCAGTCCAAACCATTAGATATGTCCACCTGAGAGTGAGACAAGTACAGACAGACAGGTGTTGTTACGTGGTTCAGGTGTTTACATGCAGCAAGAAATTCGAATTTCTGATCGTATCGGACTTAGTTCGGACTTTTTAAAGTGCTTGTAAACACCTTAGTCCGATCTACTTCAGACCTATTTCAGACCACATCGGACATCTCAAAATCGGATAAGAACACCTAGATAATTCATTCATAGTCGGCTTTTTAACGGCATGTATACTCAGCAATCGGATCTGAAGCGGATTTTACGCTGGGGCTTTCACCCGGACGCCAAAAGATCCGTTGTTTTTTTTATATGCATTATTGGGATGTATACACAAAATGTATACACAATAATGTATGCAGCTGTAGCATCATCCATCTCCTCGTATGTAATCTTTGTTTGAATGCCTTCAGATAGTTTGTTGTTTCTGATAAGTAGAGGTCAACCGAAAGTGGCTCTTTGTTGAGAGGGCTACAGCGACACCTAGCATAACAGAGTCAGCCATGCTCCGGCCATTTATCCGATTCTCTGAACGGCATGTATACTAAGACAAGTGATCCGGTCTTATGCATGTCATTATCTGATGCAAACTGAAATTTGGATGTCTTGCTGCATGTAAACGTACTGATTGAGGTCAGAGGTTGCAGAGAACAAACAGACAGACAGGTACAGATAGACAGACAGGTGTTATTACCTGGTTTAGGTGTTTGGTCACAATGAGGTCAGAGGTCACAGAGAACAGTGATCCTTGTTGTCTTTGAACCTCAGCAGGTCGCACCTCCTTCCCCATCGTACCTGAAACACCACATGACAACATTATGTTAGACAGACAGGTAAACAGACAGGTAACCAGGTCACACTTCATTACCCATCATACCTGAGACACAGCAACACATACTACTATGGCAACACTGTGTCAGACAGACAAGTAATCAGAGAGGTGACTAGACTTACCTGCCAGCAGGCGTCCGACTGGATCGACCTTCCCGTCGTTCAGGCGGTTGTTCGGTTTGTCCTCGTCAACCTCCACCAATGATGACATCATCTGAGTCGACCAATCTACACTCACGATGCTGCGACCCACACCGGCAACATAACCACCAGACCGGCAAGGAACTACGAAGCCAACCATGTCAGCTGGAGACATAGACAGGCAGGTGAGAGACAGGTGAGAGACAGACAGGTGAAAGAGAGACAGCTCTTGTTCACTTGCATTTCATGATTAAACTGTTTCCTGGGTGCTGATTGGCCAACCTGTCTTGACAGACTGGATCTGATTTGTCGCTGAACTCCATCGGTGGATTTTTTGCCCTGCAATATCGACAAACAGCAGCATCTGCTCAGACTCCTCCCACACAGGGCCTTCACCAATCAGAGAGCCCGTCTTCACCACACACTCCACCTTCACTGATGACATGATCACCTGTGCGATAGTACACGATGTTACACACAGTACACGATGTAACATGGAGTACTGTGATAGTACACGCAGTACACAAAGTAAGATGCAGTACTGCAATAGTACACAATCTTACACACACAGTAACAGTTATACCACACAACATTGAACAATACATGTACACAGCACAATTACTTACAAGTACTTCACAGTACTGCATAATTGTGTTTACGGCTCTCAGCTGACTGGACACTTCAGTCTCGGCAGAATTCGTCACATTTCGACGTTTTTCGTTGCGGCTTCGTTTGTGGTCTGTTCACGGAGCTGCGCAGAGTCAGTTTGAGTCTTCATGTTGTCTAACACTTGGATTAAATTAAATTAAATAATTTAAATTCAAATGTAACATCACGTGACTCCTGACGCAGCCATGACTCCGAATTTTGGGACGCAGCCACTTCACAAGCGACAACAGGCTGCGTGCACCGATCTGTGAAGTACTTTAAAAAGTAACGATACTTTAAAGGGTCGTGTACACATGAATTAGCTACAACTCTGCTTTACCGTGTATTTAGATGCAGATAAAGGTATACATGCAGTAAAGACATGACTAACGAGCACAGCACGTCTTACTACAAACCTACCTGCAGTAACTCAGTCTGTGATCTCTGAAAGATCCCGATGCAGCTGGAGGACTCTGTAGTACTCTGCAGGACTCTGCAGGACTTTGTAGTAGTCTGTAGGACTTAGTAGTACTTTCCAACGGGTCCTTAATGTTTCTTGAGTACTTCGCTCGGTATGCTGACTTGTAAGCTCCGCCCCTCCAAACCGGCTGACTCCGAGCAAACGCACAGCTGAGTCAGCAGACTGATCGATAATAAACATTGATTAAAGTTATTGATTTAAATATTATACTATAATTTATGCAGGTTAGATTTAAACTTGATATTATTTATTTTAACATTTTCATAAAAAATAAAAAATGAAGTTTGTCTCGTCAAGTATCGCCTCACTTTAAAAATAAATAAATCAATAAAGAACATAGAGGAAGTTGGACAGTTTCAACAGGAAACTGCAGCCACAGAACTGACAGCCATCACATGATGTTTGCAGGACAGACAGACGTATTGTATGTTTCATTAAACATGTTACACGGATGAAGTTAATTTCTTCATTTCTGTTATTTTTTATTCACATAAACACAGAAGAAGAAAATCAGTGGATCAATCACCATTTACATCAAAGCATATAAACTGTGGTCATCATGGTAACACCTGCTCTGAGTATCTGAGTAAAGTGAGGGTCGTTTTTTGGTACCAGACGTTCTGCCGTCTATGTACATACACTCTGAATGGAGGGTCAGTTTTTGGCAGGGGTCACCCTGGTGTCTCTGAATGGAATATCACTTTTTGGCAGCGGACGCTCTGGCTCGGTTCAACCTGTCAATCAACAAGCGATCGGAGACGGAGCATCTGGACAGGACCACACCCATCTCTGATTCGTTCTTGCGCTCGATGGCAGCGTCAGCCGCACCCTCCAGATCACTGACAGGAAGACAAGAAGAAGAGCGACCTGAGGGGTCACATCTCACCTGTCTGACATCACAGATCCTCACATCACAGGTGTTTTGAGTCTTACCTGATGGCCAGGTGAGCTTTGACCTTCTGCTCGGGCGTCACCTTGGAAACGTACTTCTTGGCTTCGTACTTGTTGTTACACTTCATGCAAACTTCAACAAATGCCTGAAGAAAAGACACAGCTAAGAGTCATGGGAAACATACTTCTCTCTCTCTACAAAGTTAACGTCAATTAACAAACACCGTTAAGTCTTTGATTAAAAGGTGAAGGCTCTTTTTATTACCAGATAGCCAATAGGAGACTTCTTGCTTTTTGAAAACTTCTCTAGCTCCTCCCACTCCTCCTTTTCTGCCAGAGACTTCAGCTTCAACCACCAATACCTGCACAGGTGAGAGGTAGAAAGGGGAAGAACATGTTGGTGTAAATAAAAATAAAGCAACTGATGCGTCATAATGTTTCCACGTTCTCTGCCTTGTTTAACATCTCAGCTCTGTGTTAAGACAATCACAACAGAGACAGCAGTGACATCACTTCCTGAATGTCTCACCTTTTGTCTGGAACTCTGAAGTCTCTGTAAAGTTGTTCTGCTTGTTTGTGGAGTCCTAATGCCAGCAGAGCCTCCATGGTGGCCTGCACAACAGGAAGTGACATCACAAGACAGGCAGTGAGTACATGGGAATGAATAATGTAGTTCTACCTATACCTATAGACCTACCTGTTCAGACAGTTCCAGTAGCCCCACCCCTTCACTCACCTGTAGGGACAGTCCCAGTAGCCCTGCGCCTTTCTCGTCATCCAGTTTCCGTTGGAAACGAAGCAGACGCATCTCGTCCTCTGTGGCCTGAAGACAAATGTTGACATGATAAACTGTTGACTTTCCTCAGGTGTCTGATAGCTACATGCTAAGATACATACATACTAACTACTAATTTAATGTTCCGTGTTTGTCCAGTAGATGGCAGTATGACAGCACACACTCTTTTTAAACAAGTCTAATTAAACGTTTAATTAACTTAATGAGGATAAATCATTGCTGGTTTGTTGCTGACCTTCAGGACAGGAATCAGAACATGGCGTCAGGATTTTACAACATGTCTGAGTCAAAGTGTGACAGCTGATTTTTATTTTACAGGTATTTCATTTATTATTGAAATTTTATGCTGGACTATTTCAAACTAAAAGATTAAGTGTGACAGACTTTTACCTTTGCAGCAAACTCGTTCTTCGCCTTGTTATATTCATCTACTGCACTCTGCAGGAGAGACAGACGGCTCTCTAACCTCTGAGACAGACAGAGACAGACAGACGGACATGTCATGCTGGCTTGTCATGAAGCTAACATTCAGGAGTAAGGATAAATGTTTATGATCTCTAAATGAAAACATGAATTCTGACAAGGTTCTTCGGTATAGAGCTAACCTTCCTAACCTCAGACCTGTATGCTCCATAAACCAGACCGAATGTTATAAACATACGTCTAAGACAAAGTATATAAACGATGATGATGATGATGAGCTGAAACACTTTGATATTTGAACTAAACATTTAATACAGATTCATGACACAGGGCTGATCAGCCTTCAAATAATAATAATAATAATAATAATAATCATAATAATCATAATAATGAAGTGTCCTTCAGGTGAGACAACACAAACTGAACTGATTCAAGATGAACGTTTGTTACCTTTTCTCTGTAACTCGCAGTCACGTAGTAGTTAGCGAGCTCCTGGTGATCGTCGTCCTGGTTATAAAGATCCTTCAGAGTTTCCTGTTCCTGCAGTTTACAGAACTGACACACAGATTAACAGATTAATGCATGTGAGCAAGCAAGAAGCCGCCGGACAAGAGTAAATCTGGGACTGACTTTTAGTGGTTGGTGAGAGCTTGGTGAAATAAAAGGCTGAAAGACAGACGCCGAGCTGACTGCTGTTGAACTACTCAGTAATATTAGCTGCTGCTGTGTCTGCTGTTGGTGACCTGGTTGATGTTTGGCTGTTAGCAAAGTTGTGGACTCGCTAGTTTTTGATCAGAAGTAATGTAATCAGAACAAATACTCAAGAACATTTGAACATAGGTACCACAGTTACACTCTGAAACTGGATTGAACTGGATTAATCTTTATTATTTTATTCTTATCAATAAATTTAGATGAAGGTGAGGATGAGGATGAAGGTGAGGATGAGGAGTACCTGGGATGAAGGTGAAGGTAAGGATGAGGATGAGGATGAAGGTGAGGGTCAGGATGAAGGTGAGGGTGAGGTTTAGGATGGAGGTGAGGGTGAGGTTTAGGATGGAGGTGAGGATCAGGATGAAGGTGAGGATGAGGATGAAGGTGAGGGTGAGGATCAGGATGAAGGATGAGGAG
Source organism: Protonibea diacanthus (assembly GCA_028641955.1). NCBI lineage: Eukaryota > Metazoa > Chordata > Actinopteri > Sciaenidae > Protonibea > Protonibea diacanthus. The sequence continues at coordinate 29,545 of CM053999.1, forward strand.
TACCTGTCTGTAAAGGCTCAGTGCCACAGGCTGGTTCCTCAGCGTCATGAAGAAATCTCCTCTGTTCATCTCGTTCTTCAGGTAAGTCACCACGGTGTAAACTGAAAACAGGAAACCATCAGTGTGACATCATCATGTGACATCAATGTGACAGACAGGTGGTGAGCGGGGCTAACAGACTCACCTAGGTCAGTGTCTCCACTCTCCACAGCTTTACTGAGCGCCAGCTGACTCCTCTTCATCTTCAACAGCAGAGGAACCTGTTCTCCAGACCGGGCCTCAAAGTCCAACAGCTGACACACACACACAAACATTCAGAACCAGAGCATGACGGACAGGCCCACTATGACCAAAACCTCAGGTCAGACATGGTCCTGGTGCACAAACTGACAAACAGAAAGTTACCTTGATGGCGAGCTCAGTGCGTCCACATTCATACGCTTTAGCTGCAATGTGCGAGTATGACACACCAGGTGAGTCTCCCACCTTCACACACACAGCTCGGGCTATGGCTTCATCTGATAGGTCCTTCTGCTGCACCTGGACACAAGCACATCACACAGGTGTGTTCTGCAGGCAAATCAAACTGGACATGAGGTGGGAGGAGTTAGGTGGGACAGGTGAGAGATCAGACAGGTGTGACAGGTTACCTTGCATGAAGCCCAGTGTTTGAGGACTCTGCTGACTCCCTGATAATCTGGAATCTTCAGGTAACGACAGATTTCTATCGCTAAGGGATAAAACTGTCGATACACTAACCTGAGACACAGACAGGTATAGAGAGAGAGACACACAGGTAAGAGTAACAGACAGGAACAGCAAGGAAAAAACTGGTTGGATGAGCAGACTCACCTGTCGATCAGCACCTGTAGAGTCATCTGTTTGAATCTGAGGTCAGATGTAAAGGAACTCACCAATCACTAAAGACCACTGTACACTACGTTTCCCATGATGCACCTGTGGGTAAGGATACTGGGTGTGTGTCAGTGGCAGCCCCACACTGCTCTCTCTGACCGCGTTCAGAACTCTGAGTTCTCTGCAGGTCGACACAAATGGGTCGGGACTGAAGTCCGTCAGGAAACACTTCCCAAACGACGCCGCCTGGAGGACAGAACATGACACAGAACCAACCGTGTTAGGAACACCACACAGAACCAACAGGATTAGACTGCAGAACACCACACAGGACCAACTGTGTTCTCACCCTCAGCAGGGACTTTTGGGTGTTGGTGTCATATTCATGTCCCGCCGCCTCCACACACTGTCTGACTGCTTCTCCCAGCATGCTTTGCTCCTTGATCTCCCTCAGGTACTCATCTGCCTTTTGACTCGACTTCTGCAAACACAAAGACAGAAATCAAACATGGAGCCCGCATGAACAGAAAGACAGATGGACAGAGGTGCTCAGACAGACAGGTTCTGACCTCGTACTCTCTGTGGGCCTCCAGCAGCAGAGCTCCAGGAGCCATGGAGGCGATCTTGAAGATGTCCTGACAGACCAGAGGAACTTCCTGAAGCAGCTCCTGATTGGTCGAGCTGATGATACGAACTCCGTCGAGCTCTCCAACCAAAACACACGGATCCTCAATGGGGAACCTGAGGTCATGGGTCAAGGGTCACACAATGGTCAAACATGATCCAGAGCTAACCTAAAACCAGCAGAACCTAATCAAATGTACAGGAACCTGAGCCCCACAAGAACCTTAACAAGCTCCTGAGAACCTAAACCTAACCTAAACAAGCCACCAACAAACCAGCCTGAACCAGTCTGTGGTTCCAGTCTGAACCGGTTTGAAGGATACTGGATGGTGTCATTACAGACTCCAGCCACCATAAGCAGTTTGTCCCACATCAGCACCACAGATGGCTGCTGACTCTTTGGTCTGCGACACCTGAACAGGTAAAGAGGGTCAATGAAAAGACAGGAAGGCAGACAGGGAGACAGACAGGTAAAGAGACAGGCAGAAAAACAGACAGGTAAAGAGACGGATAGACGTACCAGACCATCTGTTTGGGAGGCGTCGACTTCTTGGTGTCAACTTCACTCAGTTTCTCCTGCAGATGTAAAATCACCTGTCAATCATCCACACAGACCGCACCCCTTCATGTCTGATCAAACAGCTGATTGGACAGAGTAGCAGCTCACCTGGAGGTGGGAGGAGCCTGTCCAAAGGTGTCCAGTGTCAGTAAAGAGAGCCAGGTACTTATAGCTGAAAGACACGGACATGTGAACGACACTGCCGGCCTGAGGACTGAGACCTGGAGGACACTAAGACAGACAACAGGTATGGTTAGATACCTGTCAGTCCACTACCTGTCAGTCCACTATTTAGTTAACAGACTGTTAGTTAACAGGTCAACAGACTGTTAGTTAACAGACGGTTGTCTGTCTGTCTGACTGACTGACTGACTGACTGACTGACTCACCACAGCAGTGCAGGATGTGTTGTCCAGGATGTAGAGTTCAGGTCCGGTGGACAGGAGGACTTTGGTCTGTCTGTCCTGAGTGAGGACAACCCAGCAGGATGGCTTCCCCTGCAGACCTGAGGACAGACAGGCAGAGAGACAGACAGAAAGACAGGCAGACAGAGGGACAGATGGGTAAACTCACACATTCTAACTCACAGAAGAAGAACTGAGGTAAGACAGGTGTTACCTGGGACTTCAGGTAACCTCCGGAGCTTCAGGTCGTCGATGTTGGTTGCTAAGGTGAATCGGAAGGAGCCTGTTACTATGGCGACACCTGTTCCATATGGAGAGTGAAAGACTTTGGCTTCAAGAACCTGGTTCTGGACCACTTCCTGTCCAAGACAACAAGACTAGTCAGTCCACTATTTAGTTAACAGACTGTTAGTTAACTGGTTAACAGACTGTTAGTTACCAGGTCAACAGACTGTTAGTCAACAGGTCAACAGACTGTTAGTTAACAGGTCAACAGACTGTTAGTTAACAGATGGTTAGTTAACAGATGGTTAGTTAACTGGTCAACAGATGGTTAGTTAACAGACAGCTAGTGAACTGGTTAACAAACTGCTAGTTAACAGACTGTTAGTTAACAGATGATTAAACTGGCTAACAGACAGCTAGTTAACAGACAATTAGTTAACTGGTCATCAAACTGTTAGTTAACTGGTCAACAGACTGTTAACAGATGGCTAGTTAATTGGTCAACAGACTGTTAGGTCAGCAGACGGTTAGTTAACTGGTCAGCAGACGGTTAGTTAACAGACTACTGGTTAACAGATGGCTAGTTAACAGGTTAACAAACTGCTAGTTAACTGGTTAACAGACTGCTAGTTAACTGACTATAAGTTAACAGACTGTTAATGGTTAGCTGGTTAGCTGGTTAACTGGTTAACAGGTTAACAGACTGACCTGGCCCATGCTGAAGTGTCTCTTGAAGGATCCGAACAGATCGTAGATCAGAACCGAGCCATCCTCCTGAATACACAACAGCTCATCACTGACTGTCCAACCCAACTGGACCACAGGACCACTCTTCCACTAAGAGAGAGAGACAGACAGGTGGATAGAGAGAGAGAGAGACAGGCAGGTGTTACAGTACAACACATATTTTCATATACAGTAATATATAAACAGTATACTGGTATTATATAATAATAATAATAACAGTACTTTGTGTACTGTGAACTGCAGTACTAGAATACTGCTGTAGTATATGCCACAGTGTACAGGTCACATGTCACAGGTCTGGTACTCACAGGGAAGCTGGTGATGGAGACTCCAGACGCAGAATAAATCTCCAACTGAGGACGAGAACTGGGAGAACGTCTGTGAGGTTCTCTGAGGAGAGCTGAGACAGGTCGAGAGTCAGACAGGTGGAGAGTCAGACAGGTGGTGAGTGAGTGAGTGAGTGAGTGAGTGACTGACTGACTGACTGACTGACTGAGTACCTATTGGTCCTCCATACGGAGCTGCAGCCACCAAACTGTCTCTGAGTGCATCTCGAATACTCCAACACATTTCATAGAGCTCAGACTTCCTGTATGAACACATGAACGCAACATGAACACATGATGAACACATGATTGGTTAGAGTCTTGTCACTCACCCGACAGTAATTAAACGTGATGAAGTTAACACGCCTGTTACCATAACAAACTGCCCACTAACAGTTAGAGCTAGCGTAGACTTAACGTTAGCAATTAACAGTGTCACATGATCACAGGACAGCGATGCTAACAGAGAGCTAACACTTAGCCTGCAGTCAGTTAACGTCCAACAGCTAACACTGTTTACAGCTGCAGGGCTAACGCTAGCCGATGCTAGCTCCTGTCTGACCGGTACATCTCAGGTGAACTGACCGATAAAAAGCTTCTCCCAGCGGGTTCCAGTTGGCTGTGATGAACGCCATGTTGTTTCCCTCCGGAGAGAGATAAGTGTCTGTCACTGATGATGATGATGAAGATGAAGATTCAGTGTTAGCTTTAGCTTGAATCAGTCAGCTGATCACTCCGTTAACAGCTACAGCTTCTTCTTCTTCTTCTTCTATGGTTCCCTCTTCTGCAGACGTCATTGTCGCCTCCTGGTGGCTGAAGAAAGACTGAGGAGACTTCAACATTTAAATAAATAAAAGACAAACACAAACATAGAGTGTGATGATACAGAGACTGTCTTCATGTTGGAGCTTTCAACTGAACTAATGGACTTCCTCAGAGGAACTTCATCACCATAGAAACAGTTATTCTGTTAGACATCAGGAGGTTCTTCATGCTCAGAGACTTCCTGACAAACAACAACCAAAGGAAAAAAAAACACACACACACACACGCACAAACACACACACACACATTAATGAGTGTATTGTGTTTGTATAAATTCCTTCCACAATGTGAGGTCACTTCCTGTTGATCTACCACAGGACACTCTCTGTGTTCTCAAACCGCCACATGAAGACAAAAACTGCTTCTGGTTCTGGTGTTTGGGTTCTTTCATTAGAGCTTGCTAACCCCAGGGTGCCTCCCTAAAGTATTTTCCTCAGGATCTTCCACTGAGATCTCCCAAATGTTCCTGAAATGTTCTCCTAATGCTTCTTTTCTTAAGATTCTCCAGTGATGATGACCAACCATCACATGACACCACCACCTACCTGTGTGACAATTCAGCTGATATCAGGTGATATCTGAAGGCTGGCCACTACACTTTCCTGTAATGTTCCTCAGAGGTTCTCCTAGTATTCTCTAAAGGTAACCCAAAGGTTCTCCTAATGTTCCTCCGTTATAATTCCTCTAACGTTTGGAAAGGTTTGAAAAAAGTTCAAGAACTGTTAAGTCACAGACAGACAGACAGTGTAGTTAGAGTTTTCATGTGAAAAAACAAACCAATACAAAGTTATTCATTACAGAGAGACAGACAGGTCAGAGAGTGTACTCGACCTGTCTGTCTCCCTTATGTTTGCAACATGAAGTCATCAGGAAGGAAACCTGTCTCTCTCTCTTTCTGTGTCTCTGTGTGTGTGTCTCTCTCTCTGGGAATGTTGCTCGCCCTCTCTCTCTCTGTCTCTCATGTTTGTAACATGAAGTCATCAGGAAGGAAACCTCTCTCTCTCTCTTTCTCTCTCTCTCTCTCTCTGGGAATGTTGCTTGCCTTCCCTCTCTCTGTCTCTCCATACACACAAAAACACAGTCACTATGGGAACAGACCGCCTCCTGCCCTGTGGTCGTCATGGTAACAAGGCCCTCCCCTCTGGGTGTGTAAAAGAGACACTGAGCTTCAGGCTGAGAGAGAGAGTATGAGAGAGAGACAGAGAGAGAGAGTTAACCCTTGAATCAATGTTTACACCAGTTTACACAGTTTTTACTGTTTCTATTGGTTGATTGATTCATTGATTCATTGATTCATTCATTCATTCATTGAGTTATTATTCGGTTGATTGGTTGTTTTATTGGTTGACTGAGTGTTGTCTTGGTTTGACTCTCAGGAGGCAGTGAAGGAGTTAAAGGTGTGGACGTTTCCACAGACGGAAAGTTTTCCTGTGAGCCAACCAATCAGAGTGCAGCACACACCACACACACACACACACACACACACACACACACACACACACACAGTGGGTGGGTGAAGTCGACTTTCCAGAAACTTTTTGCCGTTTTCTGTTTTTCAGTTTAACTTCGAGTCGTTGTGTGAGGACAGAGTCATCATGGTGACCACTGAGACCCACCAGAGCCAGGACCTACTGGTCCCATCCCAGAACCAGGACCAACTGGACCAGCAGGACCAGCAGGATGAGAACCAGGCCTCCCCTGCGTCAGCCCTGGCAGGATTCGACCCGGAGACAATGAGTCAGGGTCCCGTAAACGCCATCACAGTCCTCACACTGCTCGACAAACTGGTCAACATGTTGGATGCCGTGCAGGAGAACCAGAACAAGATGGAGGTGAGCCAGGACCACACCTACAGAACCAGAACCAACACCAGTACAGAACCAGAACTATGCCCATGGCAGTCTGTATTTCATTTATGGAAGTTTTGAATACAAAGATCTGATTGAGTTTAGTTCAGAGGTCATATGACCACAGCAGCTCTCTGGTTAGCAGACTTGTAACTGTGACCTGTTTGTCAAATTAAGGAGACTTAAACAAACAAACACTTCATAACTTTGACAGTTCAACAAAAGTATCTGGCTGAAGTCCAAATTCTGGACCTGCTTCCTGTTCCTGTTGATTGTAATGTACAGTTCATGTTCAAACAGGTCAGACTGTCAGTCAACATGTTGAAAAGAAACAGACATGTAACATGTTCATGTGAGATAAGCCCTACAGACCATTGCTGAAGGACTGACATGACCCTGCAGGTTGAACCTGAACAGCAAATCAACACTAGCAGGAGCCATCTCCTATTCATTGCAGCAAGCACTGTGAGCTAGCATCAGCATGGCCAGACCGAACAGAATCTCTGAACCCAGCAGTGTCCAGTCTAACAGTGAATACAGTAACAGAACCTCTGAACCCAGCAATGTTCAGTCTAACAGTGAATACAGTAACAGAATCTCTGAACCCAGCAGTGTCCAGTCTAACAGTGAATACAGTAACAGAATCTCTGAACCCAGCAGTGTCCAGTCTAACAGTGAATACAGTAACAGAACCTCAGAACCAGCTGACTGAGCTAACCACTGTTAGTGCTTCACTACTTAGTAATTTTTCCTGTCTGGTATCTCATTGGTTGGTTGTGTTTCAGGTGCATCAGGTGGAGATGGAGGGCGTGGTCAGAGGGATCCAGGCTGACATGACCAAACTGTCTAAGAGCCACAGTCACACCTCCAACACGGTCAGCAAACTGTTGGACAAGAGCCGGAAACTGTCCGTCACCATGAAGGAGGTGAAGACCGGTGTCATGAGACTATTGTTTCACCTGTCAGGTAGATTCAAACTCTGATTTCAATCACTAATCATGTTTCTGCAGGTTCGTGATAAGATGGAGCGCCAAGGTGTCCAGGTGAAGAAGCTGGAGGCGAACCACGCCCACCTGATCAACAGGAACAACTTCAAAGTCCTCATCTTCCAGGTCAGTGAAAGGTCAGAGGTCAGGTAGAGGCTGATTATGAAATGTGGACCAGTGCTTCCTCAACGTAGGGAAGTCCCCATTCATCCTGGTCCATGTCACAGGAGTCCAGGTGCTGTGAGGCATGCTGGGAGATGTAGTTCAGTTCCTCAGCAGGTCGGAAAGATCTGCTGCAGGTTTAAAAAGTAAATGACACAGTTCAAACCCCCAGAACAGGGTTCAAAGATCAACAATAAACTTTTAGACTCAACTTCTAAGCAAACATTGACGAGAGGTTCATTAAGATGACAGCAGAGCACAGTACACATCATTATAAGTACACATCAGTACAAGTACACATCAGTCCAGCCAACATGAGTGTTCATACTAGCTCCAGCTCATACTGCGGTATCACTGTGTAGACATGTGTTTTCTGTCTCACTGACACCAAACATTCCTGTCCTCCCTAAAATATCCAGCATTCCACAGGGCGTGGTCCTCCGTCAGCTCAGTTTTTTAACCCTTCAGCTTGTCTGATTTGTATTTTTACTGTGACTCAGTAAGTAAAGTGTCTTTGAGGTTCCTCTGTAAGATTCCCTCACGTTCCGTGATAGTTCCTTTACCATTTCCCTAACATTTCTCCAAGGCCCCCCGCTCCTGATGAAGATTCAAAAATGCACCGCTTAAAGCCCCCGTAATGTTGACACCATTCCTGAATGTTTCCCAAATGTTCTCTTCTTGCCCCCTTCAGGAGGAGAACGAGATCCCAGCTAGCGTTTTTGTGAAGGATCCTCCTCCGTTTCCTCGTGATGAGATTTTGGAAGAAGGCGATGAATCGGCACCAGGCATCGTCGACGGCAACCGCTCCCAGGAGGGTGGGCTTCAGACCATCGAACTATCATCGGATGAGGACGTTGGGCTGGAAGCAGAACTAGACGAAGATGAGGTGTGGCCTCAGGATCTGGAGAACATGGAGAAATCCAGAGCGGAGAAACTGAAACGCTCCAGTTTGAAGAAGGTAAGAACCAAACACACGTGTGCAGTCAGATAGACTGGTGTACAGTCAGACAGATAGGTGTAACTGGTTCTCTCTCTGCAGGTCGACAGTCTGAAGAAGGCATTCTCCAGGCAGAACATTGAGAAAAAGATGACGAAGATTGGAACAAAGATTGTTTCTCAAGAGCAACGCGAGAAGATCAAACAGAAAACTTCCAGCCTGAAGGTTTCACCTCTGACATTCAGTATCAGAAAGGTAGTCTGTTATTATCAATAAATATCATCAGACTCCACCAGAAGTTCCCAGAACAATCCCCTCAGGGTTCCACAGTGTCGCTCTCATCTCTCCATGTTTGTCCCAAGTCTCCAGTAAAGTTCCTCTGAATTTCCACTAAAATTGGTTCCCCTGACATTCCTTTACTATTTTCCAAAGGTATCCTAGGTCATGCTAAGGTTGCCCTAACACTCAGTTTAAGGAAAAGTTCCCCTCTCATTTCCCCTCAAGTTACCCCAAACTTGACGGTTGAATCTTCCCAGGCTCGCCCATGAAACCCCCCTCAGATTTGCTCAATATTCACCAGTTGTATTATTCACTTCCTGTCTTTGTTTTCAGCCTCGCAGCAGCTCCGACTCTCAACCTCATGAAGCTTCCATTCAGCCCGGAGAGTCGGTCATCACTGAGACTGACGTCCAGCTCTCCCCGCTGGGCAGCACCGACCAGGAGGTATCCTTCACAGAGGTCCATGCCCAGCTGGCTCCAGCCGAGCAGGAGGAGAAAGAAGAAGTGAAAGAGGAGGAGATGAAAGAGGAAGAGGAGAAAGAGGAGAAGATGAAAAAGGAAGAAATGAAAGGGGAAGAGGAGGAAGAGGAGGAGGAGAGGGGAGGTGAGGAGGCGTCCGTTGGGGAGGCAGATGTGTCAGTGGTTTCAGAGGGAGTGAGTCAGGAGTATGCTCTGTCCTCCACCCTGCGTCAGGAGGAGAAAGAGGAGGAGTCCTAAACACATTCAGGAGGTTCATCAACATAAAATAAAAAGATCTGAGGAGATGATTCAGCATTTAGTGACGTCCTCTTCGTCTTTGAGATGTTCAGATCAATCAAATCAGCAAAGAGACAAAGAGGTTTCACTAAATGCTGAAGTGATCCTTTGAAGTTAAACAAAGGTCCATTCCAGACTTCATCTGTGCTGATATTTAATGTCTTTACATGTGACATGAAAACTACACATCTCCACAATATCAACATTTCATGAGCTAAAGACTAAAAACAGCTAAAAAAAACACTGACAAATCATTTTAGGTTAAAAGCTTTGTATGAAGTCGGAGAACTTTAAAGTTCTTCAACTGATGAACAAAATAAAACTAAAACTTTGGAGATGCGTCGTTCTTAGTTGACATGTTGAACATTCAGTTTTTTATGTTTATTTTTGTTTTATTCAAAAACAGCTGACTCATATAATCACTTCACTAATAATCAGCTGATCTATAACATTAACATGAAAACATTTACATCAGAACTCAGGGTTACCGAGGTAACCATGGTGCTATACAGATCCCTGAAAACACAAAACATTCCTCTAACGTTCTTCTAATGTTACTGCTGATCCTCCCAAACATACACATTTTATACTCACATGGAGGTTCCTCTGACGTTCGACTACTGCTGCTCAAACGCCCCTAACGCTCCTCAAAGGTTGCTCCAATGTTTATGAAGAACCAATTATGGTTTTTACTAAAGTACCTCTAAAGTTCCACTATGGTTCCCTCAGAGTTCCCTCAAGATTCCCATCAAGTTTTTGTAAGTGTCCACTGAAATTGCCCAAACATAGGCCAAAGATTCCCATAAAGTTCTTCTTAGGTTCCTCTAAGCTCCACCTAGCACTCTGTTAAAGTGGTCTCAAGTTTTGCCTAATGGTCCCCTCACAGTTCCCCCCTTGGTTCCTCTAAATGTTCTCTAGGTTCCTCTGAGGTTCCCTAAAGGTTCCTCTAACATTCCACCAAGATTACCTACAGTTCCTTTAAGGTGCCACTACATTTTTCTTAATTTAACCAAACATCCTGTAACAACATCTACTAAGGTTCTTCCATGGTTTTCTTACCCCTCCCCTGATGTTCTCCTGATGGTGCTGTCTGTTAAAACATGAGTTCTGCTGTCTGAAATGTTTCCAACGATCAATAAGTCGATCGCTTTAGTGTGTTTTTCTATAACCAGCCTGTTGTCATTTAACTACTTATTAACCACACAGAAGTATTAATAACTGTAACAGCGACCTTAAACCAATCAACAGACTGATCAAACAGTTTGAAACCAGCCCAGTCCAGTAGAGTTCAACACTGAGTGACTGATAATTAATTGATAGATTGATTGATAGATTGATTGATTGATAGATTGATTATACAAATAAATGAAACGTAATGGTAAAGGGTCAGTGTGTGTAAAGCTCGTAGTCCGACCTCAGTGAAATGAGTGTGTCTTAGGGCAGTCTGTGTGATTTACTGATGTGTATTTTCACGTGTATGTAAATTTTGAAGGCCCAGGATAAACAGAGTTAAGGACTCATCGAGGCCTGGACTCCACAGACCTCTGAAGGTGTACATGCTGCAGTCTAGACACTGACGTTTACTGCTGATTTTCAAATGGTTTCACTTTGTTGTTTTCAAGTTTAAAGTTGATGTCTTTCTTTTATTTGAATGAAAATAGAAACTTTCTACTGCCAAAGAACATTTCCTGTTTAACTCGTGTTACCTGTCAGACTACCAATCATCCATTAGGTGTGTGAGCTCACCTGAACTCTGAAAATAAAGGATTAAATGTAACCAGCTTTCTTTGTAACGTGTCTGTTTTATATCAACATGAACATGAAGACAGTTTTTTTTAAAGCAGTGACACTGCACACAGCTGTGTATTTGTGTTTCCATGACAAGTGGGATCATCTGATGATGAAGAACAGGTGGTATGAACAAAAGCTCCAGAGCAGCTGTTTTATCATTCAAACATATGTGAACATGGAAAACTTAAAGAAGCTGAGAATGTTTGTGTTTGTGTTTTTATGTCATTACCTTAAGATGACATCATTTATCTGTCAGTCGACTCTCGGTTGTATTTTTGAGATCATGTTGAAGGAAAACTCATCAGAATAAAGAAATGGAACTGTGAACAGGTCTGTGAACCTCCTACTGCAGGACAAATGTTACTGTCCAACATTAACACTATAACCTTCATCATCATGAACATTATGAGGACAACTGGTCAGACTGGATTTAATGAGGACAAACATCAGCAGTGAGCAACATGAGGAGGGAAATATGAACATTTGAGGTCAGACTGTCCAACCAGATTTTCAGACTGAAAACTACTTCCTGTCTGTCAGAGAAACCTCTGTCCTCTTTTAAAAGTAACGAGGTCTGACCGTTCACTGTTGAACACACACAGCTGGGTGCAGGTTCAGGTGAGAACGTCTCAGCCAATCACAGCAGAGTTTCACCATGTTTTATCTTGACATCAAAACTGTCTCTTTCCATCTTTTCTGTCCTGTGACATGTTGGACGACACTTTTCTACAGTAAGAAAATGTTTCTGCTCGTCAGGAGGAAATTGTTCTTTAAACATTCTGATGAAACTGTTGTCTCTGATGTTGACTCACGCTGAAGCTTCTTTGAAACGTACCGCTTCCTGCTTTGACCGTTCACACACAGCTGGGTCCAGGTCCATCATTTGTCCTGTACAAAGATCAGTTGCTCCTCCAATGATTTGCTCCTATTTTTCATATCAGTGTCAGTTGAATGCAGTCAGACAGCAGTGTGAGGCAGAGGAAGCTGTCGTCATCACTTCCACCATCAGTCCATTAGATGGCGTCATGAAGCTGCAGATGGACCGTTTCCATTCACTGACATACAGTAGGACTGACCTGATCAGACACAATTCATCTATGAACATGGCTCTGTGTTCATAATAATGATAATGTAATAATAATAGTAATGATAATAATAATAATAACAACAACAACAACAACAACATGTAAAGGGTCAGTGAATGTAGAGTTGATTTCTGAGGCTGCCTCTGACAGGCAGTGGGGTGTTCTCCTCAGAAGCCAATAGGAGGGCTCGCGGGTGGGGCTTAGAACCAACATAACCAATTGGAGTTTTCGGGGCGTGGCCTGACACGTCACTCCACATTCACAACGTTTGGTTCAGAGTACTTCAACAGAGTATTACTTGTACATGAAGACGTATTGCAGCCTGCAAAGTACTACTTGTACCGCTATCACTACTACTGCTACTACTGCTGCTGCTACTACTATCACTTCTCCTCCTCTAACAGCAGATGGACTCAGCAGCGCCCCCTGGCTTGTCTCTGGTTTCTGTCTTGTCTCTGTTAGCATGTAGCATTCAGGTGTTAGCAGCTGCCCTGCTAACGTGCAGATATGGTGGGCGGAGCTCTGCACAGGACAGGTGGATTCTGCTGTGGCTCTTCTACGACGTCATTGTCCACTTGACATTGGTATGACCAATCAGAACCAGGTTGTTTTCTAGTTATTTATCCTCTGGTCGTTTATACTCTGGTTGTTTGTTTTTGGGTTGTTTATCCTCCAGTTGTTTGTCCTCTGGTTCTTTGTTTTCTGGTTGTTTATCCTCTGGCTGTTTGTTTTCTGGTTGTTTATCCTCTGGTTATTTGTTTTCTGGTTGTTTGTCCTCTGGTCGTTTGTTTTCTGGTTGTTTGTTTTCTGGTTGTTTATCCTCTGGTTATTTGTTTTTTGGTTGTTAATCCTCTGGTTGTTTGTCCTCTGGTCATTTGTTTTCTGGTTGTTTGTCCTCTAGTTGTTTGTTTTCTGGTTGTTTGTCCTCTAGTTGTTTGTTTTCTGGTTGTTTGTCCTCTAGTTGTTTGTTTTCTGGTTGTTTATCCTCTGGTCGTTTGTTTTCTGGTTGTTTATTTTATGGTTGTTTGTATTCTGGTTGTCCGTCCTCAGGAAGGTCCTTTTGTCTACATGTCTCTGGTTGGGTCAGTCAAGGTGTCTGAAGGTCCGTTGGCTGAACTCTGTGAGTAGGTTCTGTCTCTCTGACCTGTCTGTCTCTCTGACCTGTCTGTCTCTCTGACCTGTCTGTCTCTCTGACCTGTCTGGCTGTAGGGAAGGAGTACAGTAAGGCTGACAGTCGTTGGTTGAATTCTGATCCGACTATTGTCTCCATTGAACTGATGACCGTTGTCATCGCCTCGCTACTTGCTCTGCTGCTGATACATGCACTACTGAAGGACAAGTACTACAGGTAATACTATGTATATTATATATACTGTGTATATAAATATTTGGTATATTTACAGTATACATACTGTGTATTTGTACACATCTTTAATATTGTGTGTGTATACATACATACATACATGCACGCACGCGCGCACACACACACACACACACATATATTTTTTTATTTTGCACATTCACAGACACTTCCTGCAGATCGCTCTGAGCGTGTGTGAGCTGTACGGTGGCTGGATGACCTTCTGTCCTGATTGGCTGATTGGCAGTCCTCACCTGAACACATCCAGCTGGCTCTACCTGTGGGTCTACCTGGTCTTCTTTAATGGGATCTGGGTCCTTGTGCCGGTCCTGCTGCTGGTCCAGTCCTGGTTCTGTCTGAGGAGACTGCACGCACTCAGGCCGGACGACAACGTAAAGAGGAAGTAGATGACGATGATGATGTTATCGATCAACTGGCTACCAATCAATCAACACTACATGATCACGTTATCACATGATGGCTGATGGTGTTGACATTGAAAGAGACATCGCACTAAACTTCGATCATCTGAAAACTTTAATCAGTTTAAAACATTTTCTCACGACTGCATCACAAAGAAGATCAGTCAACTGTCACACCATCATTTCTGTTGAATTAAACACTCAGCTTCTTTAACTTGGAGGAGCACTCTTTTTTACCCTTCCTTCCTTCCTTCCTTCCTCTTCTCAGCTCTTCTTGATGAGTTTGTTGACAGACATGAAGGCCTGTTGGAGGCCGAGTCCCTTCAGAGCGCTGCAGGCCTGAATCTCCCAAAGCCGGTCAGTGTAACTGGGCAGATTCAGCTGTTTGGAGATCTGTGAGAGAGGAAAAAGAGACAATGAGAAGAATTGGAGGAAACATCTCCATCTGCTGTGTTTTTTCTTTCAGTTCATCGAGTCGTAGGTTGTTTGTCTGTGCATCATTATTTGTATCAGCTGTTGAAGAGGTCAGGTTGTTCGTGGGCAGTGCAGGTCTTTGTACCTCTCGTATGGTCATGGAGTTCGGCAGGTCCTTTTTATTGGCCAAAACCATCAGAGGAATTCCTCGTAATTTCTCATCAGCCAGGACCTTTTTCAGCACCTTCTGGGCCTCGGGCAACCGGACTGGATCACTGCTGTCCACTACAAAAACCAGAGCCTTACAGTCGTCGATGTAGTACCTGAAGAAGAAGAAGAAGAAGAAGAAGAAGAAGAAGAAGAAGAAGAAGAAGAAGAAAGAGGAGGGACTTGTCTGTTTTGGGAGTGTGGTTTATTTGTACCTCCAGTTGGGTCTCATGTTCTTCTGTCCACCAACATCCCACACAGTCAGAGATGTCTTCTTGTCCAAGTCCAAAGTTCCAACATTGAATCCGATGGTCGGCGACGTGTCCATCACCTTCAAGTTTACAGATGACACATTCACACCTGGATAGACTCCCTGTCAAACTGTCTACCTGTTAAGAGTCTCACCTGTCCTGTCAGCAGTCGGGCCAACAGAGTCGACTTCCCAGCTGAGTCCAGACCCATCAAGATCACCTGAACACATCATCAAACATTAACAATGAGCCTGAACACATCAAACATTCAGAACAAACCTGAACACATCATCAAACATTAACAATGAGCCTGAACACATCAAACATTCAGAACAAACCTGAACACATTATCAAACATTAAGAATGAACTTGAACACATCATCGAACATAAAGAATGAACCTGAACACATCAAACATTCAGAACGAACCTGAACACATCATCAAACATTCAGAACAAACCTGGACACACCATCGGTCATTAAGAATGAACATGCTAATGCTAATTTAAATACTAGTGAAAGAGCTCAGTGACATTCAGACTAAACATAAACAGTCTCTGTCATAAATAAAGTTATTGATACAACTCACAGAGCTGGTTGTCATGGTAACAGTAACTCAAACGTTACTGAAGGAAAAACAGCAACACGAACTAAATGCTAAATGGACTAGCCCCTTTTTAGTCTTCAGACAACTCAAAGCGCTTTACAGTATGTATCTCATTCACCCATTCACACACATTTATACACTGATGGCATTTGCTGCCATGCAAGGTGCCAAGTGCTCATCAGTTTGAGGAGCTAACCATTCATACACATTCACACACCAGTGGTTCAGCCTTGCTCCAGATGGCTGGACCACTGGTGTGTGAATCTCGCCCAAGGACACTTCAACATGCAGACTGGGGGGATTGAGGGGATTGAACTGGGGATCGAACCACCGATCATCTGATTAGTGGAAAACAGCCGCCCTTGAACAACTTATCAACAAACAGATTGATGAGACAGGTACCTGTCTGCCTTACCTGAGGAGAGGCAGAGCTGTGAGCTTGACCCATCACTGGATTTTCTTCTTCTTCTTCTTCTTCTTCTTCTGTCTTTAACTTTATTTCTTTAGTTTTGATAAAACTCAACCTTCAGACTGATCTGCGCTGTCTCCCTCACCTGTCTAATATCTGTCAGGTGTGTTCAGGTTCATTCACGGTGTCAGCCAATGTGAGAGCAGCACCCAATCAGAGCAGGTCATGTGACTGTCAGACTGGTCTGACTGCATTTTTGTGTGGAGTGTGTAGAGGCCGTTTTAAAACTGTAACTCACATTAAAACAGAAGAAGAAAAACTGACAGCGGTCTTTGTTTGTTTAAACTCAAACAGTCATCATTTGTCTCTGATCATTTACATCAGCTGTTATCAGACTGACTGCAGCGTCTGTTGGTTTATTATTAAAATTAGAGTCATTAACATCATCTCGTCTCTCTTAAATATGTGACATAAACTGCATGTTTGAATATTGAATATTAATATTTGTCTGGAAAAGGCGACACAGTGAAACTAAAGAGAGAATAATTATAATAAATTATAATATTAACCATTAGCTCCATGATACAGAGGTTAGCATCATGAATCATGTCCTCTCTGTAACTCTCTGTAACCTGAACTTTATTTTGAAACATTGTACTTCTTCGTTTTCCTCCTCCAAGTCAGCGGTGAGGAGGCGGAGCGGTGTCCGGTGAGGAGGGGTCTGTCTCTGGGTATAAATCCTTCTCTTCCCGCCTCCTCCGTCCTTCTTCTTGCTCCTCCAGCGGCTCCTTCGTGACCTCCTTCCCGCCGGTTCTTCTTCATCATGGGCTTCGGTGACCTGAAATCAGCCTCCGGCCTCAAGGTGCTCAATGAGTTCCTGTCGGAGCGCAGCTACATCGAGGGGTCAGTACAGTAGAAAGCTCCGATAGGAACAGTAGAAGCTCCTTCAGAGTTCTGCTGCTGCTAGCGACGCCGCCATCTTGGCTCCGCGCTAAAGGTGGCTAAATGTTAGCTGGCTGTTAGCTGAGCTGTATGTGTGAAATGAACCGGCGTGAGGCGGATAAATATCTCCGGTTCAGGCCAACCGGTGAACTGACTGATCAGTGGCTGATTGCTGACCAATGACTGGCTGTGAATTTTAGCTTCATGCTACTGTTAGTTAGCTTCGAGCCACATGGTGCTCACATGCTAACTGAATGTGTTGCTACGTGTCACGTGACGAGTTTCAATGCGCTGCAGCTTCACTTAAGTGTTAAATAAATTAACACGTCATTGATTAAACTGACGTATTACACACTAATCACGTGTTTAAACGTGCCCATGAACGGACAGATGACGTCACTGTGAATATGTTGTATGTTGATGTATTTATTCTTCTATTTTAATTGAAGAGAAACATGTACATTAACGTCTCCACCTGTTCTCAGGTATGTCCCCTCTCAGGCTGACGTGGCCGTCTTCGACGCAATCGCATCCCCGCCGTCAGCTGACCTGTGCCATGCCCTCCGCTGGTACAACCACATTAAGTCGTACCACAGCCAGAAGAACAGGTGAGGACGGTGATGTCATTAGGCTCTGTTTTCACAGGTGTGTGACATCAGTGTCAATCAATCAAGTAAATCCTGCCCCCTGTCAGTCTTCCAGGTGTGAAGAAACCTCTGGGTCAGTATGGCCCTGCAGGTGTGGCTGACACCACCTCTGGCTCCGCCCCCGCCGCAGCCTCAAAGGAGGAGGACGACGACGACATCGACCTGTTTGGCTCTGATGATGAGGTGAGGTCACAGTGATGTCATCGTGATGCCTGTTTATGAGGTGGTGTGTGTTTAACCCTGCGCTGTGTTTGACAGGATGATGCCGAGGCTGCCAGGCTGAAGGAGGAGCGCCTCGCCGAGTACGCCGCCAAGAAGGCCAAGAGTACGTGCAAACAATCACATGTAACCGACAAGCCACGTCTGTTAGATTCTGTTCTGATTGGCCGACTCTGCGTGATGATTAACCAATCACCATCTTTCGGCTGACTGCCTGATGGACACCTCATTTACCTGACAGAGTCTCCAACTTCCTGTTTGTTGTTCAGAGTGGTTTCCATAGTAACTGACTCCTCCCTCTCCCCTCAGAGCCCACCCTCATCGCTAAATCATCGATCCTATTGGACGTCAAGCCCTGGGACGACGAGACAGACATGGCCAAACTGGAGGAGTGTGTCCGGAGTATTCAGATGGACGGGCTGGTCTGGGGACAGTGTAAGAACTACAGAGTACACACTGTACAGAGTACACAGTACACGCTGTACAGAATATGGCCTGCCCTGCAGCGTGACATAATTTCTGGATAGTTGCTTGGATGTTAGTTAATTGGTTGTGTAACAAGTCTCTGCAGACTTGATGATGATCTAACTCACCATCTTTCGGCTGAACACAAGATGAAACCTTCTGATCTGAAAACTGCAGAGCATTTTATTTTGAAATTCACACAGCCCTCTGAGTTTAATTCTGACCGAGGATTTTATTTTGAAATCCTGTTCCTGTTTCCTCTGCAGCCAAACTGGTCCCAGTCGGTTACGGCATCAAGAAGCTGCAGATCGGCTGTGTGGTCGAAGACGACAAGGTGGGCGGGTTTGCCTTAAGTTACCTGTGGGTGTTTGTTTGTTCACTTGTGTTAACGTGTTGTCTCTCCTGTGTGCCGTCAGGTGGGCACAGACATCCTGGAGGAACAGATCACGGCCTTCGAGGACTATGTTCAGTCGATGGACGTCGCTGCTTTCAACAAGATCTGAAAACCAACACCATGTTTAATAAAAAGCATTTGACCTGGAAATACCTGGCTGTGTGTCATGACTTACTACTACCTGCAAGAGCTGCTGCAGGACAGACTAAACTCTGGATTAATAAACATTAAATGTTAAACTCTGGATTAAAACAGATTAAATGTTAAACTGGATTAATAGATTAAATGTTAAACTCTGGATTAATTAAAAGATTAAATGTTAAACTGAATTAATTAACAGATTAAATGTTAAACTCTGGATTAATTAACAGATTAAATGTTAAACTGGATTAATTAATAGATTAAATGTTAAACTCTGGATTAATTAAAAGATTAAATGTTAAACTGGATTAACATTAAATGTTAAACTGGATTAATTAAAAGATTAAATGTTAAACTCTGGATTAATTAAAAGATTAAATGTTAAACTCTGGAGTAATTAACAGATTAAATGTTAAACTCTGGAGTAATTAACAGATTAAATGTTAAACTGGATTAATTAAAAGATTAAATGTTAAACACTGGATTAATTAACAGATTCAATCTGGGTGTAGTTCCCGCTCTCACCTGTCGGCCGCAGCATCACTCTGACGGTGACAGATTCCCGCCCTGCTGGAGATGCAACCGTAGAAGAAGTCAGAACGGAAACTAAACAGAAGCCTCGCGCGGCAGAAGGACCCTTTGATCTGTAAACAACAACAAACAATCAGCTGCAGGTAATCAAACCGATCGATTATCAATTATTCAATATCCGGGTCATTCATCTCAACCAGCCAATCAGCTTCGGTGTAAGACGGCCGCTCAGCTAACGGCAGGCTAACAGCTAGCCGGCTGCTAACAACTAGCCGGCTGCTAACGCTAACAGCAGCGGTAACGGCGATGTCACGTCACCGTCCTCTGCGTCACCATGGTAACCACAGCTCTGGTTTAATCCCGTGTTAAATAAACTGGGTTAGATTACCCGGCTTTAATGACCGGGTTTAAACTGGACATATTAGCGCTGCGGCTAGTTAGCGTCACACAGCTAACCAATGAGAACGCGGTATGGAGCGTCAGCCAATCAGAGCGGAGTTACAGCTGGTGTACGTCAGAGAGAGAGCAGGTTATCAGTTATTTATTTCCTGTTTTATAAATAAAGTTTATAACCAATAATCAGTAAATACTGTTAGACCCTGATTCTGATTGGTCTGTTACACATCAGCCTAATTCTGGTTAGTGTTATAAACAGACCTTACATCATCAGAGACATCATTAAATCTCTAAATATGAATTAATGAATAATGATTAAATTTGTCATTACTCATTAGCATGCTACTAACAGCTGTTAGCATGGGTTCCTCCAGGCTCATGGACTCTACACCTGAAACTCTCACCTGGTTACCGATGGTTACAACATGGAGCACTCTGATTGGACGGATAACTCACTGACTGCGCTTCCTCCAGGTGAGACATCAGTAATATCTAATTAACATATCATTAACATCTCATTAACATATTTAATGTTGATGATAACCTGTGTTTCAGATCAGGATGTCAGATGACCAGAGGAAGGAGTCTCCCATCAGGTGAGTGCTGATACCTGCACTGGTCCTGGGGGGCGGAGACAGGGTCCGTTTTTCACCTGTCTCTCACTTGTCTGACAGGACATGGGCAGAGTCTGAGCCGGGTCCGTCCGGGTGTCAGCCCAGCAGACAGGGTTACTGTGGGTACTGCAGAGTCCTCTACAGCAACCTGGACCAGGTACACCTAAGGTCCTGCAGTCAAGTGACCTGAGCTGTCCAATCAGAATCAGTGATACATTAATGACATCATACATCTCTCCTGTCAGCACCTGTCCAGCCTTAAACACCTGGACTCTGTTCGGGCGTCCTCCCGAGGCTCAAGCACTGCCTCCTCCTCTGCCAGCAGCAGAACCAAACTAACCCTGCTGGAGCGCTTCCTGCAGGACGTCCTGCAGCACCATCCGCACCACTACAAAGACCCCAGGTAACTAAAACAAACACACCTGTCTGCCAGCTGACTTCAGGTGATATAAACAAACACACCTGTCCTGTGTATGTTTGATATGTTGGCCTGTTTGTCTCTGTTAGGCCATCTCATGCCGACCTTCCGTCAGTCTCCACCCCTCCGTTGCCAAGGGAGGAGCTTGATGAACTCCGTTTCTCTGATGACGACAGCCGGTCACTGGGCACACGTGAACACCTGCCGAGCTCTGACGACGTGTCGATGCAATGTCAGCCGACCAATCAGCAGGAAGATGACACAGTCTCTCACAAGAGAGAGTCTGCACCAATCAGAGAACAGGAGGAAGGAGCGTCCACCCCCGCAGAGTGCACGCATGTACAAACCCTGCCCTCACACATACAGACCCTGCCCCCTGTCCACAGGAAGGCCCACAGGAAGACCAACAGGAGAAAAACCAGTGACTCCTCCTCGCCACCCCACAGGGCTCCAAACCCCACCCCCGGTTCCAACCCTGTCCTGAGGGCCGGGCCGGGCCCCGCCCCCACCTGCCCAATTCTGGAGGCGAGGCCTTGGCTGAGCTGGCAGAGGGAGAGGAGGGCAGCACACAGAGAGGAGGCGTTCTCATCAGATCACAGCGACCCGATGGACAGGACCATAGAGGAGGTTTGACCATCTTTGGATCAGAACATAAAATCGACACATTTAAACTGGATCCAATCAGGATGTGACACAACAGTTCTGCTCATTACATATTCATGCCTTTCACTAACAAACTGCTCTATTCACGTCAGGTGATCCAGGTGTGTTGCTATGGCGTCAGTTCCACTACCTGCCAGCAGGAGGAGACTGAGAGCTTCCACTTCAGCCTTCCTGTCTCCATGGAAACACCAAGTGACGGCTGGGACTCACCTGTACAGGTAAGAGTGAGCAAACCAGCAGTGTGAGACAGGAAGTATTAATGTTTTCTAAAGCGTGAATGTTTTTCTGCAGGTGCCCTCACATTCACCTGTGCGGTCTCATACACACTTGCCTGTCACACAAAGGCTCTGAACTTGAATGTTTGTCTCCAGGTGCCCTCACACACACCTGTGCAGGTGAGCCAGGTGGACAAGCAGGACCTCAACCGTCTGATGGACATTCAAGTGGACCTGGCGGACCAAGTGTACTCGTATCAGCTTGACTCTGCCCTCCATAGCAAGCGCCAAGCAGTGGGCGGGGCCGGGCAGGACGAGGGCTTCCTGACTCTGCCAATAGACGAGGTGCTGCCTGCGCCAGCACATATCCCAGAATCCTTCAGGGGGAAGACCTGGGCCCAGATCGAACATGAGGACGAGGAGAAGGTGGACAGACTCGTCCAACAGTTCAGACGGGACAGGTTCATCTGCTACTTCGACACAGAGTCTCTGGCCAGGTACACACTCACTTGTACTGTCTCATACACGCTCACCTGTACTGTCTCTCACACACTCACCTGTACTGTCACCTGTTTCTGATGTTGTTCTGTTGATGTTATCACTGTCAGGTACGGTAGGAGGAGCCAAAACAAGAAGAGACGTGATATCAAGGGGGTGGAGCCTGACACAAGTGTCCTGCCCTTATTGGACTGTGATGAAGATGACTCAGCATTTGTACGGAGGAGGAGAGGGAGAAAGGGGCGGGCCTTCAGGGTGGCATCCAGGTGTCAGGTAAGACCGACAGACAGTTTTCAGTCGTCACTGTATTGGCAGACAAATGTCACCTGGTTTTCTTCCTTCAGGTGGTCAAAGTCAGTCACAGCACACAGACCGTCCGATTTGTCGTCCCAGCTGTCCGGCAACCGGCTTCAGAAGCCCCTCCCTCCAGTATTCCTGCAGCCAATCAGGATGCAGCAGAGCGGACTCCTAATGTTCAGATGTGGCGCTGCCTCCCGGCGTCGTACTCAAACATCGTCACACCTCTGCAGCCTCGCACCTCTCTGGTCTGCCTGCTCTGTTCCCCCTCAGGCCCCGCCCCCTCTGACACACCTGCCCCCAAACGCTGCAGGAAGAAGCGGCGTCCACTGGACCTGCAGAGGTTAAAGGTCAAATACAAACAACTTCCTGTCAGGTTCTATGACCCCACCAGCAACCGCATCCTGAAGAACCCCCCCAAAGGCTTCCTGTGGCGCAGAGGCTCCACCCCCTCAAGCCTGCCACCACCTTGTGTCCGTCAGCTGTTCAGAAGTCTGAGTCCAGATCTGAATACTGACAGGGCAGCAGGGTCCTCCAGGGTCAAAGGTCAGAGGTCATCAGACACCGCCTTCAGCCATGGCAACAGTTTCCTTCTGAGCACGCTCAGTAGAGACTCAGCTCAGACTGACAAACAGGACACAGTCAGGAGGCGGCGCAGGACGACTCAAGCCCCGCCTCCTTCACCTTGCAGCAGGTCTGAGCGAGGGAGGGAGGGAGGGCGACGGAGATCTGAGAGGACACGCCTCCTCACCAGGAAAACAAGAGCTCAGGCCACGCCCCCTCCGCCCAGAAGAGAAGGCCTGCGTCGGGCAGGACCCGGCAGGAAAGTCCCTGGCTCCACAGGCCCGGCCCATCCTCCATCACCACGCCGTGGGAGGCCAGGGAGGGGGCGGGGCCATGAGAGGAGTCGAAGGTAGCAGGACACCTGTTCAGGTAACAGGATACCTGTTCAGGTAACATGACACCTGTTCAGGTGTCGTAACATAAAAAGGTGCCTTCACAGACGTCAGGACTTTTGATGTTAATTTAAAAATTAAATGAAATAAAAAAGTATCATGAATAATTAATGAGGTCATGTAATGATGTCATATTTAAATTAACTCATTTTACTTTTGTGTGAAAAAACTTCTTCATCAAGGTGAGAACAGTCACTTTAATTAATTAATTAAATGATTAATTAATCAGGTTCAAACACGAGTCATTAAACATCAAATTAAAATTTAAAACTTGAAAATTAAAATTTTTAAAAACAAAACATTTCAAATTTTAACAACCTGCTCACGCAAACGTAAAATGAAACAAATCATGATGGCAGCTACTTGTTTGGACACCTGGAGCCTGTCAGGTGAGGCAGTACCTTTGTTCAGGTGTTGTCTCTTGTTCAAACTTTTATACCTTTTAAGTCGTGTTTCTTTGAATAAACTTTTATAACCTGGATCTGAGTCACCTGGTCATCAGTTTGTTCTCACAGCGTCCACCAGGTGGTGTATCGAGTCCCCCACCTGGTCTGCAGCCTCCAGAAGATCCAACCTCTTCCTCTCACCTGGAAACAGAAATGTTTGTGACACATGTGAGCTTCAGGTTCATGCAGAGAGTTTGTAAAAACCTGAAATCATCACAGACCCCACTTGTCCCTGCACCTGTATCTGCACCTGTACCCGTACCTGTCAGTCATTTTTCTGCCTCTAACACCTTTGAGGACTAAATGTTCACCTGCTGCCTGATAGATCCCGCCCACTGATGGGACCCATGATGAGGTCATCAGAGTTTACCTGTCACAGGTTTGTAGTTACAGCTGATCACCTGACCCAGCTTACTTCACTGACTCACCTGTGTGTGTCTCTCTCCACCTCTCTGCCTCCATCACAGTCTTCAGTTTCTCCACAGTCTCCTGCAGCAGCTCGTCTGGACTACACATCCCACAGTCCTCTTCTTCAGACAGACAGGTTTCCTCTTCTGGTCGCCTCACTTCATCCAGTTCATCCTGTTGTCCAATTGGACAGCAGAGAAACTTGTCAACTGCTAGCTCCTCTTCCTCTTTACAGTAGATGTCATGTGATGGAGGTGTGTCCTGGTGCATTGTGGGAGATGGAGTTGGTAGTTCTTCCTCGCTCCACTCGTCTTTCAGCAGCACGTTATCCTCTTCCTCATCTGTGTTTTCCTCTGTGTCAGATGTTAGTGTGACGTTTTCTCTCCCCATGTTCACTGTGTTCCCTGTGTTCTCCATGTTATCCGTGTTCTCCATGTTCTTCGTGTTCCCTGTGTTCTCCATGTTCCCCATGTCAACACTGTGAGCCATGTTGGCATGTTGAGCCTCCATCTTGTTCAGAGCCTGAAGAAAGACAAACATCTTTGTTATAAGTTGTTAAAACTTGTGTTTACCTGTGTGTATTCACCTGTGTGTGTATTCACCTGTGTGTGTGTTCACCTGTGTGTGTATGTGTTTACCTGTGTGTTCACCTGTGCGTGTGTGTGTGTTCACCTGTGTGAGCATGTCCTGCAGACAGAGGTTGTGTTCTCTTAGCGTTTCCATGGTAACCTCCATCTCAGAGCACCTGTCCTCCAGGATGCCCTGCTCTGATTGGACAGTGAGCCTCCAGGCCGTCACCTGTTGTTCCAACAACCTGCAGACAAACAGAGAAGAAGAAGGAGGGTGGTGTTTCTAGACTGTGCTGTGATTGGTCGGTTCTGGTGTCTCACCATTTGTCTCTCTGCAGGTTTCTGACCTCGCTCAGCAGAGTTGACGCCTTTACCTGCTCAACGACAACACGCCTGTTAAATCACACATACAACATGAAACACCATTACAGTGAGATCATCAAAGGTCACCTGCTGAGGGGGCGTGTCCTCATCTGTCTGCAGCGCTTTTGAGCAGAGAGGAGGTTGCACCAAGGCATCGTGGAAAACATCTATGTCAGACGAGGGGCTGTGACTGACACCTGCAGCAGCCAATTGTGTTGGGGAATCAGAGGGAGGCAGGGCACTGAGAACAAAATCTTTAATTACAAAAAGGTGTTTAACCTTTGTGTTTGACACTTTTGTCCAATTCTGATTTTTATTTTGTGACTATTTCATAGTGGTTTTAGCAAGAGCCTTGAAAATTAGTAAAGATGAATAATTTTTCACATATTTTTGAATTCCAAACCTAATCCTGTATGACACCTTCCAACTCTGAGAAAATCAACTTTCCGGCACATTTACCACATTGGACAAAAGTGTCCAATGTGTTTGATGTCATAAAAAAGGCATATTTGAGAATTTGAATTTTTTTTTTTCTTTTTTTTTTGCATGCATCTTCTAATCCACTACACCTCTATTGATCCAATCCAATCGATTTGATTAATTTCATACTTTTCCCCCTTCAATGTCAGAAAATAGATTCCCTGGGAAAAAAAAAAATGGTGAAAAAAGTACAAAAGGGGGTTATTTCCAATATACTGAATGCAAATTGGATTTGGTTTGTGGGGATTATAACAGTCTTGGATATGTCATTGATGAGTAACAGTAATTAACTGAATCGATGGTTTGGATCGATAGAGGAGAAGTGGATTAGATATATGCCTTTTTTATGGCGTCAAACACATTATATAATGGGGGTACATAAAAATATTAAGGTACAAAGGTTAACAAGAGCTAATGAGTGAACTCACCTCTCTCCTGGCTCCGCCCACATCACGACCCTCCTCCTGTCAGCTTCTCTCTGAGTGTATCGCTGTGGTAACAGGGCATGACGAGCACTATGCACCAATGAGGTCAGAGACTCTCTCCAGGTGGGCTGACAGACACAGACTGAAGATTAAAAAATGTCTTTGTAGTGAAAATGTACGTGTTTGCATTTTAATCTGTGACCAACATGGTGTCTTTCTAACAAGAGGGAAAATATGAGCAAGACAATCAAAGCCTTAACATGTAGGTTGACCACAGACACCAAGTAAAACACAGTGTTTTAGAGAACTCAGCCCAAATAATTTGATTGGATACAGAGAATAATGTGATTTGATTTGACTGAAAATGGGCGGTACAGATTATGGTACAGATAAAGATTTTCCTTCATGAATGACATCTAGTTCTTTTTTCTGTGAAGACAATAAAACTTCTAACACACAACATCTACCTGTCTTTATCTGTCTGTGATTTGTCTGTACCTGTCTTTACCTGTCTGCTGTTACCTGTGTGCAGAACTCGAGCACTGGATGGTGAGTCTTGTGTTTCCTCGTCTGTCTGTCTGTCAGGAAGCAGCTCTGACACACCTGGACGTTCACACACTTCATACACCGATACCTGAACACACACACCTAATATAATCCATCTCAGGTTTCAGTAGAGTCAGGTTCTACTTTATTAGAGTCATGTTTAACTTCAGTAAAGTCAGGTTTAACTTCAGTAGAAAAGAAGCCCTCTGATTGGACGATGTTGGCTTACCTGAGTCCAGTGATGGGAAAGGTCTTGCAGGTGTGGCAGCGAACATTGTGACAGACATTCTGACTGACTGATAGACGGTACAGAGTGGGTAACCATAGCAACAAGCGTGGCTCGCTCTGTAGCCATGACAACACATGCTCTTCACGCACCGTCGGGGTCAACACCTGTAAACAGTTGTTAGAGTCAGTGTGTTGCCTTGATGACCACCAATCACCTGCGGACAGCATTGCATTCTCACCCCATTAAAGCACGATTTCACTGCCGCCTCCACATCACCGAAAACTCCTTCTTCCTGCACTGCAGCGGGAACCTGAACAAACCACAAACACACACACACACACACACACTAGAGAGGGAGGAGAGGGCATGCTGGGAAATCT
The DNA here is from genome assembly GCA_028641955.1 of Protonibea diacanthus. Lineage (NCBI taxonomy): Eukaryota > Metazoa > Chordata > Actinopteri > Sciaenidae > Protonibea > Protonibea diacanthus. Next base: position 56,864 of record CM053999.1, read on the forward strand.
AGTCTGGACTGTTTTTACCTGGCTGAGGTCCCGAAGTAAAAGTCTGAGTCCAGATCGGCTGACGGACCCCGAAGAGTTCACTGCAACAGACACCAGAGCTGCAGACAGACAGGTCAGACAGAGACAGTTCAGAGAGAGACAGACAGACAGACAGACAGGTCAGAGAGATAGACAAACAGACAGACAGCCTGTCTCACCTCTGTATTTGGTCAGTAGAGGTTCAGCAGTCAGAGCTATCAGTGCCGTTTGAAGAGAATCAGCTGACAGTGACTCACACCTGGAACACAAAATCCCATCATGCTCTGAGGCCTGTTCCCATCCCATCATTCTCTGGGGCACTCACCTGTTGTACAGTCTGAACATCAGGTCACAGGTCTCCTCTGAAGCCTCCACAGTCACATGACCTTGTACTTCCTGTGACACGCTGTCAAACATCCTGTTCAGACATTGCATCACTTCCTGTCTGTTCAGCCTCACTTCCTGCAGCGGCTTAGCTCTGCCCACCGAGTGGAGAGACGCTGTGACATGTTGAACGCACACCCCATCCACTGAACACACAATCACAAAGAGTACATGTGACGTGTTGAACACACACAACGTCCACTGAACACGCAAACACACAGAGTACATGCAGGCAGTATAGATACACAGAGTATTGCAGTATTGAAGTAATAATAAAGTCTTACTGTGACAGAGTCTCTGCAGACACTGAAGCTTCATTGAGACTCTGTAGACAGACGGACGGACTTCATTGAGCCCCTCTGAAGGACACAGGAAGCAAAGACCAATACACAGTACTCAGCAGAACACAGCAGTTTCTCTTCAAACGGAGTAAGTACACAGCAGAACACAGTAAATACACAGCAGAACACAGTAGAACACAGTAAGTACACAGCAGTTTCTCTTCAAACTGAGTAAGTACACAGCAGGACACAGTAAATACACAGCAGAACACAGTAAGTACACAGCAGAGCACAGTAGAACACAGTAAGTACACAGCAGAGCACAGTAGAACACAGTAAGTACACAGCAGAACACAGTAAGTACACAGCAGAGCACAGTAGAACACAGTAAGTACACAACAGAACACAGAAGAACACACTAAGTACACAGTAGAAGACAGTAGAACACAACAGAACACAGTAAGTACACAGCAGAACACAGTAAGTACACAGCAGCACACAGTAAGTACACAGCAGAACACAGTAGAACACAGTAAGTACACAGCAGAACACAGAAGAACACACTAAGTACACAGTAGAAGTCAGTAGAACACAACAGAACACAGTAAGTACACAGCAGAACACAGTACAACACAGTACAGATGAGTTTACCAATGCTGTCCAGATCCATGATAAGTTTCACGTGACATCAGTCTAAAAAAACAATTCAATACAAACTATAGATGTATTTCAATACAAACAATGAATGTATGTCAATACAAACTATAGATGTATTTCAATACAAACAATGAATGTATGTCAATACAAACTATAGATGTATTTTAATACAAAAAACTATAGATGTATTTCAATACAAACAAATAGAAAAGGACTCACCACCTTCCTGTCGGCCGTCGGAGTTTACACACACTGAAGCTGCTGAATTATGAATGAAGGTTTCATTTATCGTCACAGCTGCTATTCACCTGTCTGCTCCACACACCTGCTGTCTATGGACCAATCAGCAGCTGGCACAGCGCTGACATCACTGTCAGCAACAACAGGAGCTTTTGTTCATAGACTGACCTCAGGTCTGTTTAATGTTATGCCAGAAAAAGCATCTTCATGTGTCATATAAAGATCATCAAACATCCTATTAGTAAAGATAAGACAATGATGACATATTATTATTATTATTATTATTATTATTATTATTAGACAGCAGCAGACATGTTTAATGTTTTATCTGAGTGAATTTTAATGAGCATGGCCTGATGATGATGATGGTGATGATGGTGATGGTGATGATTGATGATGGTTTGAATGCAGACTGTGTTGGAGCTGTGAACACTCTGTGTCGTTGTCTCTCATCGTGTCGGCTGCCGACCTCCTCTGCTCTTTGTTTCTCTTCAAACTAAGGCCATTGTTTGTTGTTCTGAGCTCTCTTTGTTTCGGGGTCGTTCGAGGACATAACACTGACGCTTTTCTTCTTCTGCACTGAGATAAACACTAAAACACAGAAACACCTCTCATCCACCACCCTCATCACATCATGGCCTCCTTAACTCAGAATCTCAACCAGCAGCTCTGTCAAGCTAAAGGCTAACACCAGCATGCTAAAATTACCATGTTCACCAGTGTAGCTTAGCATATTAGCATGCTAACATAAGCTAATAAGCAGCAAACACAAAGTCCAGCTGAGGCTGATGGGAATGTCATTAGATCTGCAGGTATTTGGTCGCAAACTAAAGTTCTGGACACATTAAAATGTTGTCCTGATGATGGCCACGATCCATGTGAGACAGTCTGACTCAAAGAGACTTAAGACCACCTCAGAGACTCAAAACCACCACCTCAGAGGACCATACAGTTTTCAGTTACAGAGGCCTATAGTCTTCAGGTACAGAGGACCGTACAATCTTCAGTTACAGAGGACCATAGTCTTCAGGTACAGAGGACCATACAATCTTCAGTTACAGAGGACTATAGTCTTCAGGTACTGAGGATTGTACAGTATTCAGGTACAGAGGACCATACAGTCTTCAGGTATAGAGGACCGTAGTCTTCAAGGGGAGTTACGTCATTAACATATCATTAATGTGTCATTAACATATCATTAACATGTACTTAACATATAATTAATGTGTCATCAAACGTCATTAATTATTGATATAATTATAATTAATAATGTATTTATATTAATGACATTAAGACCATACAGTCTTCAGGTACAGAGGACTATACAGTCTTCAGGTACAGAGGACTGTAGCCTTCAGGTACAGAGGACTATACAGTCTTCAGGTACAGAGGACTGTACAGTCTTCAGGTACAGAGGACTATAGCCTTCAGGTACAGAGGACTGTGCAGTCTTTAGGTATAGAGGACCATACAGTCTTCAGGTACAGAGGAACGTACAGTCTTTAGGTACAGAGGACCGTAGTCTTCAGGTACTTCAGGTACAGAGGACTGTAGTCTTCAGGTACAGAGGACCGTACAATCTTCAGTTACAGAGGACCATAGTCTTCAGGTACAGAGGACCGTACAGTCTTCAGGTACAGAGGATGGTACAGTCTTCAGGTACAGAGGACCGTACAGTCTTCAGGTACAGAAGACCATACAGTCTTCAGATACAGAGGACCGTACAGTCTTCAGGTACAGAGGACCGTACAGTCTTCAGGTACAGAAGACCATATAGTCTTCAGGCACAGAGGACCGTACAGTCTTCAGGTACAGAGGACTGTGCAGTCTTTAGGTATAAAGGACCATACAGTCTTCAGGTACAGAGGACCGTAGTCTTCAGGTACTTCAGGTACAGAGGACTGTAGTCTTCAGGTACAGAGGACCATACAGTCTTCAGGTACATAGGACTAAAGTCTTGAGGACCGTACAGTCTTCGGGTACAGGGGACCATAGTCTTCAGGTACAGAGGACCGTACAGTCTTCAGGTACAGAGGACAGAGGACCATAGTCACTCAGGTACAGAGGACCGTACAGTCTTCAGGTACATAGGACCGTACAGTCTTCAGGTACATAGGACCGTACAGTCTTCAGGTACAGGGGACCGTACAGTCTTCAGGTACAGAGGACCGTACAGTCTTCAGGTACAGAGGACCGTATAGTCTTCAGGCACAGAGGACCATACAGTCTTCAGGTACAGAAGACTGTAGTCTTCAGGTACAGAAGGCTGTATAGTCTTCAGGTACAGAGGACCATAGTCTTCAGGTACAGAGGACCGTACAGTCTTCAGGTACAGAGGACCGTACAGTCTTCAGGTACAGAGGACCGTACAGTCTTCAGGTACATAGGACCGTACAGTCTTCAGGTACAGAGGACCGTACAGTCTTCAGGTACAGAGGACCATACAGTCTTCAGGTACAGAGGACCGTACAGTCTTCAGGTACAGAAGGCCGTATAGTCTTCAGGCACAGAGGACCGTATAGTCTTCAGATACACCCACCTGACTGTAAATATAATCATAGTATCGAAGATGTTGGTCTGATCTCACATTGACATTGAAACAAACAGATTTTTTCAAACATGCACTGACAAGGCGCTCCTCCCAGTGGGCGTGGCCTCTAATCAACTGTGAGTCAGAATCAGAGTCCCCGCTCGGTCTCCTCTGTCCTCAAACACAACAACAAAAGTGCTGCTGAGCTGCAGAGTTACTGCTGGGTGAGTGCACACTGTCCACATTATACTTTTGTACATGGACAATAAATCAATGCCCTGCTGTGACTGATTCCAGATGATCGTGTGAGCTGAGGTGAAAATGAAGCGCTCCCTTGGGTTCTGTCTGGTGATCTGCTCCGCTCTGATCGGACTCGGTATGTTTGATTCTGTATTTGTTTGTTGAATCCGAAACTCATTTTGGTCACAAAAAAACTGGATATAAAAAATCTAAATCTATTTAAAACTTAGCTTTTAAACAATAAACATATATGTATATGTATATAGTTCTCACATTTTAAGAACATCTTGTTATGTGTTATGTTATGTGTCAAATATAAATATAAATATGTAATATATAAATATGTTGTACAGATGTTAAATTTTGGTTTAATTATGAAAATGTTTTGAGTTTTTGAGATAACGTTGTTTCAAGTTCACAGTGATTTTAGAGAGTTTGTGTTAGTGTTGTGTTTGTGTTGTGTGTTAGACTATTTACTGGAGTCTGGATCTGGATTCTTCTATACGTACCTGAAGGATCTGGATTCTTTTATACGTACCTGACGGATCTGGATTCTTTTGTACGTACCTTAAGAATCTGGATTCTTCTATACGTACCTGAAGGATCAGGATTCTTATGTACGTACCTGAAGGATCTGGATTCTTCTGTACGTACCTGAAGGATCTGGATTCTTCTATACATACCTGTAGGGTCTGGATTCTGCTGAACCTGAAGGATCTGGATTCTGCTGAACCTGAAGGATCTGGATTCTTCTGAACCTGAAGGATCTGGATTCTTCTGTACGTACCTGAAGGAACTGGATTCTTCTGTATATACCTGAAGGATCTTGATTCTTCTATACCTACCTGAAGGATCTGGTTTCTTCTGGACTTGAAGGATCTGGATTCTTCTGTACGTACCTTAAGGATCTGGATTCTTCCATATATACCTGAAGGATCTGGATTCTTCTGTACATACCTGAAGGATCTGGATTCTTCTGTACATACCTGAAGGATCTGGATTCTCCTGTATGTACCTGAAGGATCTGGATTCTTCTGTATGTACCTGAAGGAACTGGATTCTTCTGTACGTACCTGAATTATCTGGACGCTTCTATATGTAACTGAAGGGTCTGGATTGTTCTGGACCTGAAGGATCTGGATTCTTCTATACCTACTTGAAGGATCTGGATTCTTCTGTACATACCTGATTCTTCAGGTCTTCTGTACGTACCTGAAGAATCTAGATCTGGATTATTCTGTACGTACCTGAAGGAACTGGATTCTTCTATTCGTACCTGAAGGATCGGGATTATTCTGTATATACTTGAAGGATCTGGATTCTTCTGGACCTGAAGGATCTGGATTCTCCTGTATATACCTGAAGGATCTGGATCAGGACTCTAGATCTGTGTTGTGTTTCAGGAACGGCCATTCGGTGTTACAGCTGTAAGGACTACACAGCCAGCTGCTCCAAACAACGGGACTGTAGCTATGATGACGCCTGTCTCACACTCAATGAGAGAGGTATCTCCACACCTGTGCACCTGTACTTGTACCTGTAGAATACTGGATTCTAGTTGGCCCGACATTTCAGTTCAGATTACTCTGTTAGCTTTATCTTGGTCTGTGTTTGTGTTGCAGGTGGAATGACTTACCGTCAGTGTCTGAAGTATTCAGACTGCGAGTATGGCCGACTGGCCCAGATGTTCCCTCAGGTAAACACTTCACCTGGCCTCCTCACCTGAACCGTGACACAATACATACAGCAACATGCTAACAGTCTCCTGATTCAAGGGACATTTTCTAAGCTAAATGAGCTGAACCTGTGTGCAAACACACAATGTAAGTCAAAAACACTGAGTACTCTCAGATAAACATGTTAACAGATGCTAACAGTGTCCTGATCCACCCAGAACTCTGTTAGACCCATAAAATATTGCTCAAACCTTCTTACATGACACAACTCTTCATTCATCACTGATGGACGATCTGATTGCAAGATGCTAACAATATCAACAGCTAACATCAACTCAGCAATGTAGAAACGTGTCGGCCTCAAAGACAATTAGCAATGAGCCAGTGTTTAGCTTCAGATACAATCTTTAACCCTTGTCAATGGTCGCATTAACCTTCAACCCTTGTCAGTGGTCACATTGATCTTAAACCCTCGTCAATGGCAGCATTGATCTTAAACCCTCGATAAAGAGTGCATTGATCTTGAACCCTCATCAAAGACTGCCTTCATCTTTAACCCTCATCAATGACCACATTGATCTCTAACCCTAGTCCATGACTGCATTAATCTTAAACCCTTGTCAATGTCTGCATTCATCTTTGACCCTCCTTGACCGCAGTGACCGCATTGATCTTTTTCAGGTTTCCAGTTTTACCTTCAAGTGCTGCAACTCTGATCTGTGTAACTCCGCCCCCTCCTCTGCAGCGAGCTCTGTGATTGGTCTGCTGACATCAGTGGCCATCATGTGGTGGTGCATCCACTGAAGAGTGACGCTGCTCAGTATCGCCACCTGTGCTTGTAAACATAACAGCAGCATGTTCAGCTTGTCTAACACCTTCATCACTTTACATTTATTCAGTCATCGTTTAATGGTTAAGATTATTTATGAACAAACATGAAGCATCAAAATATTTATTAGTTATCAATATAAATATTAATTCATTAAGGCAGAAACATGAGAGCTAATTATTCATTCATCATGTTCACAGGAAGTCAGAGAGCCGTTGGCTGAGTTAGTGGTTAGCTAGTTAGCTCTTAGCACGAGCCATGTATCACGGGCTCACTGAATCTTTATGACGTCGTCTGTGATTCATAATGTCATCTGTGATTCATGATGTTATCATTTCAAAGAAAAAATCAGATTTATTTAACTAAATTATTATGATTTTATTTATATGAACTTTTTTTACAGGAAACTGCCCCTTTAACTTCAGACCTGTCAAAATAAAGTGAAACTGCTTTGCTCTTTAACTCTGTTAATGTTATGAAGATGATGTCATGGAGATGGTCATTAAATCAATAAATAGTGACAAACTGGAAACATGATTCTTCATTGACTTATTTTATGATCCATTACTGTTGAACCTGAATTCATAAATTATGATGATTAACACTGTGAACGTTGTAATAACATAATATAAAGACATTATTAATGATGTAGTTTAAATACACACCTGCACAGGTGCCTTCAGTAACATGACAGAAAAGACACGCCCACAGCCTCAGGTGAACACATGCCTGACAGCATCTGAAGGCAGCAGCAGGTGGAGCACCCCTGCAGACAGACAGACAGACACGTGAACACAGGTGATACCCTGATGTAAGACGTAGTCTCTGTGACAACATTACCTGTCAATCAAAGCATCTATGCTCTTAATTCTGCATAACTTTAAGCCTTAATATAATGTGAACAGGTGAGTTGTAGATAAATTCACCCTCAGTACAGTTGTCATGAACGGGGAAATTAGCTATAGAGACCAAAACTGTTTTTTGTACCAGGCTGTAAACATGTTTATTTCTGCTGTGAAGTTGGACATTTGAACATGGGGACTTATGGAGACTGACTCACTTCTGGAGCCAGCCTCAAGTGGATGTTTGAGGAACTGCAGTTTGTGTTTCACTTCAGGGACATGGAGGGAAGATTGTTAAACTATTTTATTTTATATTTTTTTATTATTATTTAATTATTGTTAAATTATTATGCATGAGTATTGTCACGTTATCAGTGTGTAACTGGACTCTTTTCAAGAAACGCCCTCTGACGTCATGTGCAAACACTCAGCTGTTCAGGGTGTGATGTCACTTATAAATAAAGTTTTCTAAAACCTGTAAAATACAGGAAACTGACAATCATGCCTTCAAAATAAAAGCACAACAAAAGCCCTGTTGATTTGTTGTTGTTGATTTTCCTCGTGGTAACTTAGTTAATTAACAGTAATTAAAGTAATTAAAAGAAAGTAAATTAAATTGAAGTAATTAAAAGAATTGTAATTACATTAGTTGGGACATTATTGATAAAAATAATTTTAAAAAATGAATCAAACAAACGAATAAACCTTTTATTTTATGATAATAAATGTTCATGTTTGTTTGTAAATAATAATAAAAAAAATAATGGGTTGAATGAAAGTTAATTTTAAAGTGTTGAATAAACTCATTTTAATGTTTTCTGTCTCTGTTTTGGGAGCTACGCACAGAGCTTTTATTCTGAAATCCAACAAAGGAAATCGTGTGAGTGTGTAAAAGAGTGTGTGTGTTGTTTCCGGGTTGCATTTTGCTCGTGGAGAAGCCGTCAGGATGAAACTTTGATCAAAGATCAAAGAATAAGTAGCTGCTGCTACTGACGTCAACATGGCCGTGAAGGTAAGACACCTTTAACCTGCCTACGTCTTCGGACTGAAGCGCGCGAGCCTCCGGTGTCTGCGCGAACTTCATGAACGAGTCAAAGAGTCCGTGAAGGCTGCGCGTGAAGGGGGAGTCACGTCATTAACATGTCATTAACATATCATTAACACATACTTAACATATAATTAAAACGTCATTAAAACGCCATTAATTGTTATTCTTATTTATAATTATTATAATTAATAATGTATTATATTACTGACATAATTATCTTTGAAGATAAAAACTATTGTGTAACCTCAGACAAACGTTCATGGAACATTTATAAAACATAAGAAAACTTCACTACAGGTTCAGTAAAACTGTTGAAATGAGTCTGCTGGAAAAAAAAAAAAAAAAAAACACATGAAGGACAAAATAAAAAAATAAGTTCCTTCACATTTTTAAAAAATAAAGTAGACAATTGTCAAAATACATCACTGCACTTTGTCGTACCTCATCGCATGTTATCGTACATTGCCGTACCTCATCGTACGTTATCGTACCTCATCGTACCTCGTTGTACTTTATCGTATCATTGTACTTTATTGTACATTATCATACCTCATCGTACTTTGTTGTACCTCATCATACTTTATTGTACCTCGTTGTACTTTATCGTACCTTGTCGTACCTTATCATTAATGTTCCAGGTTTTAGGAACGTTTCAGGAAGATCTTTTGTTGTTTCAGGCTCAGGTTCTGTATGACTTCACAGCTGAACCAGGAAACAACGAGCTGTCGATTCGTCAGGGAGAGACGGTCGTTGTGCTGGACCAGGTACGCACTAACATACACACAGTACACATGTATGTACACAGAGTACCTGTAAAGAGTGTGTATATATATATGTGTGTATATATGTGTGTGTATGTGTGTGTGTGTGTGTGTGTGTGTGTGTGTGTATATATATATATATACCCACAGTACATATACATATACACACAGTACTGCGTGTACTCGTACTGTGACACTCTGAATGTGTTTGTGCAGACTGTGGGTGGAGGCTGGATCGAAGCCCAGAACTCCAGAGGACAAACCGGTCTGGTACCTGAAGGATATTTACAGGTGACTTCACTTAACAAGACCAGGATCAACCACTGACACACCAGACTCAAGACCACCACAGACAGACTCAAGACCACCACAATCAGACTAAAGACCACCACAGAGGAGGTTTTTCGGGGTCATAATATTAAGTTTGTGTTTCAGGTCGGTAGTGGCTCTTGGTCAGAGGGCAGGGCATATATCAGTACAGAAGCATGGGACAGTCAAGAATCTGCACACACACCACAAGGTAACACAGAAGGTTCCAGTGAGAACATAGAACCCAGTTCTGTAAAAACCCAAGGCTGGTTCTGTGAAGGTCTACAACAGGTTTACTGTCTAACTCACAGAAAACTGTTTCCTGTTCCAGCAGCTGCTGAAGACGATGACGAGTGGGACGACGAGTGGGACGACCAATCAGTGGGTGGTTACCGTGGTGACTATCAGGTGGACGAAGAGGGTGGGGCTTCAGGACAGAGTATGCACGGTCCCTCCATGAAGATCTCCCTAAACAAGTAAAGACACCAGTAGATCTCACAGTAGATCACATAGATTCCTACAGTAGATCACATAGATCATGTACCTCTCAACAGATCCCAGTAAATCCTGATCCTGACAGGTCTCAGTAGATCACATAAGATCCCGACAGGTCTGAGTTGATTTCGACAGATCTCAGTGGATTCTTACCAGTCTCAGTAGATCCAACTGGATCCCATCAGATCTCAGTAGATCCCAGTCCTGACAGGTCTGAGTAGGTCTCAGTAGATCCCAACAGGTGTCAGTAGATCCCAGTAGATCCCGACAGGTGTCAGTAGATCCCAGTAGATCCCGACAGGTGTCAGCAGTCTTGTGTGTCCTCAGGTTTCCGTTCTCCAAAGGTCCGAGTGCTGAAGTATTCTTGCTAGCTAAACCTCCAGCTAACAGCAGAGACAGACTTCCTGTTTATGTGAGTAATCCGCTTCATTGGTCATTGTATCAAACTGCGTCATCGATCACTGCGCTCTGATTGGCTGCTGCTCTTTGTCCAATCAGATGGGAGACGTGGGTCCGGTCTGGCTGTACCCGTCGGCTCCTCTGGACTGTGTGATTGCCGACCCAAGGAAGGAGTCCAAACTGTACGGACTGAAGAGCTTCATCGAGTACCAGATTACTCCCAATGTGAGGATTACTCACAGTAATACTCAGTAGTAGTACTTAGTAGTAATAGTACTCAGTAGTGGTACAGTAGTAGTACTCAGTAGTAGTACTCAGTCTCTGTCCCTCCTCCAGACGACCCACAGACCTGTCAATCATCGCTACAAGCACTTTGATTGGCTGTATGAGCGTTTGCTGGAGAAGTTCGGCTCATCTCTGCCTGTCCCCTCACTGCCCGACAAACAGGTGACAGGTGAGCGATCGCCATGACAACCACACATGTACAGCACTGTGACAGGTGTGTAGACAGGACATATCTGTGCTTTCAGGCCGGTTTGAGGTGGACTTCATCAGGACCAGGATGGAGCAGCTGCAGGCCTGGATGACCCGGATGTGTCGGCACCCCGTCGTCTCTCAGAGCCATGTCTTTCAGCTCTTCCTCACCTACACAGACGAGAAGGCAAGTGAAACTCCCGCCCACCAGTACAGGTGAGGTTTGGTGCTTGGTCCTGATTGGCTGAAGGCGTGTTTTGATGTTTCAGGAGTGGAAGGCGGGAAAAAGGAAGGCGGAGAAAGACGAGACAGTTGGACCAATGATCTTCAGCCTGATCGAACCTGAAGCTGCAGAACTCGACACTACTGATGTGTACGTCATTAAATGTCTCACACCTGTACAGACAGGTGAGGTATCAGGACAGGTGAAAGGTGAGGTATCATGAAAAGTGAGGTGTCAGGACAGGTGAGAGGTGAGGTATCAGGAAAAGTGAGGTATCAGGACAGGTGACAGGTGAGGTATCAGGACAGGTTACATATAGGTGAGGTATCAGGACAGGTTACAGGTATCATAAATCTATATTAACTGTGTGTCTGTGTGTATGTAGTGAACACAGGTGTGAACTGTACAGTCGCTTCACAAAGTTGATGGATGATGGCGTCAAAGAGCTGCTGAACGTCGGACACACACACTGGAAACGCTGCACAGGACGTCAGTAACACACACACACACACACACACACACACACACACACAACTGTGTGTCATGTTTCCACACACACCTGTGTCATGTCATGTTTCCTGTGTGTGTCTGCGTGTGTGTGCAGCACTGCCTAAAGAGTACGAGCGTATTGGTCGAGCCTTCAGGAACCTGTCCAGTGTTTTCATCAGCAGCAAGTATCCAGGTGAGGAGACAAGGAGGGAGGACACAAGGAAACAAGGAGTGGGGACACAAGGAGACAGGGAGGGAGAGGTTTTTTAGGCAGAAGTTGAAGTATGTCATTAACACATTAACAAGGTTTCTGCTCAGACTCAGTTCAGATGTCGGAGTTTCCTCGAAGGCATCAGTACTGTGGTCAGATTACATCATCTTATGAACCATGACCTCACATGTATCGGTGTGTTGTGAATTGTTGTCCTGAGAGTGTGTGTTTGTTTCAGGAGAGCAGACGCTGACTGACGCTCTGACAGCTGCTGGACAAACGTATGAGGAGATTGCAGAGATCGTCGCTCAGCAGGTACAACACCACAACAGTACTCTGATTACTCTTCTCTTTTCTCTCTTTCTCTATTCTCTCTCATACTTTAAGTACTTTGAGTTTCATCCTATGCTTTCTGATGAAGTTTCCTTGACTTCATCATGTTTGTGGTGCTTTATATTTTATATGAACATAACCACGTGTCTGACCTCTGATGACCCCTGTGACCTTTGATGACCTCTGTGATCTTTGACCTTCAGCCTCAGAGGGACCTTCACTTCCTGTTGGAGATAAATGGCGAGTACAAAAGCCTGTTGGGATGTTTCCCAGAAATCATTGCTGTACACAAGGTACTCTACACACACAAACACACACACACACACACACCAATCCTAACCATCTTAGAGGCGGGACTTCAGCACTAAGGGGGCGTGTCCTCACCTGTGTGTGTCAGGCTGCAGTGGAGAAGGTTAAGGATTCCGACCGTCTGCTGTCTGCAGGAAGAATTAACAACGATGACAGGAATTGCATGAAGCACCGCCTCAGCTGCATGAGCTACGCCCTACAGGGTAACCACAGTAACCATAGCAACCATGGTAACAGGGCGTAACCATAGCAACAGTGTGTAACTCAACTTGGTGTCTCCCTCAGCTGAGATGAATCATTTCCATAGCAACCGTATCTATGACTACAATAGAGTGATGCAGCTTTACCTGGAGCGACAAGTGACCTTCTACCAACAGGTGAGGAGGGGGTGGGGTGGAGGGGAGGGGAGGGGTCAACTGTAGGACGGCTGTGTGATGTCATCTCCTCTCTACTCTCTGATTGGTCAGATTGCTGACAAGCTGAGAGACGCTCTGAACCAGTTCACCACTCTGTGAGGATGACATCACCGATGACATCACTGCTCAGTGACTTCACATTTGTAACATATTTTTATCAATGAGTGTTTAATATTAATGAGTCTGTTCAATATTAATGTGTCTGCTACATTTCTATTTGAATAATTTACACTTTAATCATTAACGTCTTGTTAGTTTAAAATATATTTAACGAGTTTGTCTCTTTCAACATTAAAATTCATTTTTGTCAAACTAAAGTTTTTTTTTATTATTATTTTTATTAAATTTATTTTAATTACTTTCAGTTTAAACAAAACAAACTGACCCTGAAACAGGAAGTGTCGAAGCGGGAAGTCACCAGGTATGTTAAAGCGGCAGGTCACCAGGGGTGCAGTCGAATAGTCAATTTTTCTTAGCTTAACTTTCCTAACTGAGTGAAATGACACGGAAGTATTAACGTAGCTGCCATGATAAGACCCGCTCGAATTCTCTAACTGTTAAGGAAAGGAGCTTCAATGCTTCCTTTATTATCTCCTTTAGCATAGGATACACCGGACCATCCTTCACCAAAGGAAAGGAGGTAATGCCGCCCCACAATTTCTTGCGGCAGCGACAAAAACCCGGCGCTTCGTTCAATCATTCACAACCAGAAAACATTAATATATTTAAACAGTGTGATTCAGCCTGCAGCAGAGCATGTGAATATGAACATACGTGTTGACGTGATGTCAAACTTTGATCATGAAGTGTGTTCTGTTGCTGACTGTGGAGCTGCGTTCACACACACAGTAAAAACTGTTTGTACCTGTGACATCAGCATCCTGCAGATCATCATGAAGTTCCCGTTGCTGATTAATCATATATCTTTGCCATAACTTGCTAATATGTTTCTATATGAGTGGACAGGAGGGTGAGCGACCATACCAGGTAACAAACACTTCATCTGACTTCTGTGACAGGTGGACCATTTATTATTTGAATTCTGACGTTGATGATGACGTCACATTTTTCACCGGGTTGTCCACGTTTATGTTTTCTGCATGAAACAACACGATCAGAGCGCGCAGGGAGTATCTAGTAAGTAACTCAGATGCGCGTTTTGTAGTCCATCTTCTGTAGTTTTACCACAGATCACATCAGTAAAATTCACCATCGCATGATGACGTAGTCTAAGTGTAAGTGCAGTCGGATTCTCTTAACACCGCGGTCGTCTTCTCCTAGCTCCTTATCACTCCTCCTTCACATCTTTCCTTGACCTCGTGACGTTTTCTATCGAGGTCAAGGAAAAGTGGTTAGGAAAGGACATAGGAGCTAATTTTTTTGACTTTGACCGTACCCAAAGTGTGTCAAAGCGGCAGGTCATCAGTTGTGTCTCCGTGTTCTGCTGCCATCTGATGGCAGACGTCTGAACTGCAGCATCAACGTGACATCAAACTTTATTAACAAAACAAACAGACAAAACAGGAAGTTAAGTTTTCAGAATAAAAGCTTTGATTGTATGATCAAATAAATGTGCTTTGATTTTAAACAGTTTAATTCGAATTCATTATTTAATTACATTAATTAGAACAAAGCAGCCTGCAGACTTTCACAATAAAAGACCAGTCTGATGTTTTCGGATGTTTCCTGGAGAACATTGTCTCAACGCCTTTGATCATTTACATGACATCCACAATATGAACACATGAACACAGTAAACACATGAACACAACATGAACACATGAACACAGTAAACACATGAACACAACATAAACGCATGAACACAACATGAACACATGAACACAACATAAACACAAGAACATAACATGAACACAACATGACCACATGAACACAACACGAACACATGAACACAACATGAACACAACACCAACACATGAACACACCATTAACACACATGAACACAGGAACACATGCACATCCCCCAGCAGGACTGGGACGTCACGCAAGTGTGACGCTTTTGTTTGCGTGTCAGTGGAAATCCGCACATTCTTGGGTTGTATAGTTCCGCAGCTGAAACCGCAATAAATCACCAGAGAGACTGTGGGCGGTTCTTTCTCTGCAGCGGAATAGAGCGAGGCAGAAGGGGGACAGTCCGCCTCAGTCCGCCGGAGAGAACACACTCTGACCCGCATCAGTTCGCCGCAGGGACCGCACTCTGACCCGCATCAGTCCGCCGGAGGGACCACAGACCTGACCCGCATCAGTCCGCCGGAGGGACCACAGACCTGACCCGCATCAGTCCGCCGGCGGAAACGCACTCTGACCCACATCAGTCCGTTGGAGGGACTGCACTCTGACCCGCATCAGGACGTGGATTTACCCGGGACCAGCCAGTGGAGATCCGCGGAGTCTCTCCTGTCCGCCCCGTGAGTCTTAAAGTCTTTAAACGGTGAACAAAGTTTCGGTGCCGAGTCAGAATCTGAATGTCTCCATGAATCCAACATCAACAGTCTGCAGGAGAACCACGAACCTCCTCCACTGGGTTAGAACTGACACCAAGAACCCGAGAACCGGATCCATGTTCCTGTTCCCATCACTTCATCTCTGACTCTTCATCACTTCATCTCACAGCAGGTCTGGCAGCTGGCAGCTGGTGTTCTGAACATGAGCTGAACCGGACACTGAATCCGTGAACACACCACAGGAACGATGTCGCAGCTCAGTTTGAAGACGTTTAGTGTTTTTTAACCGTTTTCCTCCTCCTCCTCCTCCTTTGACTAATTGTATCTTTGTTTCAGGTCCACTGTAAACTTTTATTTTGAAGGTCGTGACCTTTCAGTTTAAAGTCTCCTGAGCTTTTATTTTAAACTGCAGGTTCAAAAAAACTCTTCTTCTTCTTCTCTTGTTTTTTCTTCTAAAGGAACTTTAAAAAACCCATTGCTCTCTGTGAGATTCGTTTCTGATTTTTTTTTGTTTTGTTCTTGTTGTGTTAAAGTCTGAACTCACTGAACATGTTTTTATTCTGCAGACTGTTTTGATGAGCTTTAATGATTTAATTATTATTGATTATTGACCATGTGGAAACAGGAAGTTCTCTCCTTCAGCTCTCACTTTATTGATCTGCGATGATCGCCACGCTTCCTGTTTTTTGTTCATCCGTCTGTGTCAGTTTATTACCGATGTTTGACCTCCTGACCTCCGTCTGTCGCTCTCTGTGTGGTCGGGTTGATGGACGGTGACAGTGATTGACAGTCTGAGTTTTATTATCTGCAGTCAGATGTCTATCATTGTGGATGTGTTTAACATGACATTTAACACGCAAAGAAAAAGAAAAGACTCTGGAAGTTCTGATCCGTCTCTTCCTGTATTACAGGTGCGAAGTCGACCACCATGAGTCTGAACGCCAACGACCTCACTGAGCTCATGGAGCTGTGGGAGGAACTAAACCTGACTGCTGGCGACCACGACAACCTGTCCCACGTGGAGACGCTGCTGTGTTCAGGCACCGTCAGCCACACCGCCTTCCTGCACATCCTCTCTGTCCTCTATATCTTTATCTTCCTGGTGGGCTTTGCTGCCAATGCCCTGGTGGTCTGGGTCAACATGCACTCCGACAGGAATTGCTATGAGATGCACCTGTACATCCTGAACCTGGCCGTGGCTGACCTGTGCGTCGTGGCCACACTGCCGGTCTGGGTGTCCTCGCTGCTGCAGGGCGGTCACTGGCCCTTTGGAGAGGCCGTCTGTAAACTCACTCACCTGGTCTTCAGCATGAACCTCTTCAGCAGCATCTTCTTCCTCACCTGCATGAGTGTGGACCGCTACCTGTCCGTCACCTTTTTCACCAATGCTCCCAGTAGCCACAGGAAGAAGGGGGTGCGACGACTGATCTGCATCCTGGTTTGGCTGCTAGCGTTGGCAGCCTCCGTCCCTGACACCTACTTCCTGCAGGCGGTCAGGTCTGTGCACTATGACGGCACAGTATGTCGCCCGGTGTACCCGTCCGACAACCCTCGAGCGTGGATGGTGGGTGTCCAGCTGAGCTTCATCATGCTCGGCTTTGCTGTCCCTTCCCCTGTCATCGCAATCTTCTACCTGCTCCTGGCGGCGGTGATCCCCCCCAGCTTGGACCAGGAGCGCCGCATCAGCTGCCGGATCATCCTCGCCTACATCGTGGTGTTCCTGGTGTGCTGGCTGCCATTCCACGCCGTTCTCCTGCTGGACACGCTGTCGCTGCTCAACCTCATTCCCTTCAGCTGCTGGTTAGAGAACTTCCTGGACATAGCGCTGCACCTGACACAGTGTTTCTCACTGGTCCACTGCTGCATCAACCCTGTCCTGTACAACTTCCTCAACAGTAACTATCGCTATGACCTCATGAAGGCCTTCATCTTCAAGTACTCTACCAAGACGGGGCTCGCCAGACTCATCGATGGCTCGCACACCTCCGAGACTGAACACTCGGGAGTGGTGATGGATAACAACGTCCCAATGTGAACTCATCTTCAGACTCTCAGACACTTTGAGAGACAAGGTGGTGGTGTTCCAGTCTGAAGTCTGTTCCTGGTGGCTGCAGTCTTTACATGAGCACCACCAGCTATGGTGCCTTGGTAGTCAGACACCCTGATGGTCTGGGTCGCTATGATGGACATTAGTCTCCATATGTGAAGACCTCTAAAGACTTCTTGGTGGCAGAAATCCCAGTTCAGACAAGATGCCATAAGCATCAGCAAGACGTACAAACTCTTCTACCTGTCAAACCACGATAGAGCTGGTCGATGATCAGTTTGTTTCTTTGTCCTGGTGACTTTGCGAATGCTGACCACATTTTGTCCCTAAAAAACACTGACGATGACTGTGTGATGTCTGAACCATTAAAACTAGACCAAAAGAAAGCACTCAAGTACAACTTTACAGTACTTGTACTTAGAGTATTTTATGCTCCTTTCTGTCTACTGCACAGCATCTCAGATATACTTCTTGACAGCTTTAGCTACATATGTTGTATATATTTTACTATTAAATATTAAACTTCATGCACAAACCACGTCAAGTTTATAAAATGTTTTACTGTTAAACTCGACATAGTTTGTGCATGGCACATGCAATGTCAAATTCATCAACAATAAAAATAAGAATGAATATTTATCTTTGCAAATCTGCCAAACTTAATTCATTGCAGGAAATTTTATTTGGAGCCCAAAAAACACATAGTTTAGTTCTTACTGTCAAACCTGATGCAGGAAAGAAATGTTCAAGTATCCTTGGACCTGCTTCAAGGACACATCTGATAATTTATTTTGTCATTTTTGTGGCTCCAAACTTAAATTTGTGTAAATGAACGTGTTTCTCATCAGAACTGTTTATATATTATACAGCATATCTATCATGGTGATACAGCATATGTATGTATGTTTAGTGTGTAGGTTGAATTACTGTGTTTTCTTCCTGCAGGCCTTTGAACAGACTCCGTCTCTGTGACTGTCTTTGTGACTGTCTTTGTGACTGTCTCTACTGAACAGGTGTTTCACATGAATCACTGTTTTTACCTGACTGAGGTCACACGTGTGAGGTCATTAGATGCAGGTGTGACAGCCTCAATCACAGAGCTGTGAAGAGACACAGAGGCGCCACTCAAACACCACATGACTGACTGACAGACAGACAGACACTCATCAGAGGAAACAAACTGCTGAGCTGACGGATGGTGGGAACAAAAGGGTCAGTCTGAGCATGCTCAGTGGCAAGGATCAGAGGAGCTGTGACGTTTGACCCTGCTGCAGTTCACACAAACACCTCTGTGTGAGGCCGCTCTCTGCTGACCTTTGACCCAGCGTGTTTACCGCCAGCACATTCCTCACGTCCTGTTCCAGACTCACCATCTCCATGGTTACAGACAGGCCACACACCTGATTGGCTTAGATCAAATGAGTCCTCAATGAAGAGGTGAAGCCTGAAAATCATCTTGAATTTTGGGTAATTTGTTTGATTTAAACTACAAGTTCTCAATCTGGACCCTAAAACCTTCTCAAGGAATCTTGCAACTGCATTGTCTCCTCAAGAGTTCCTGGAACATACTCAGGGACACCTGTCCTTCCTTAAGCATACCTGGAACCTCTCCACAAAGAGTCCTGGGACTTCCTCAAGGACCCCATTGCCTCCTCAAGGATTCCTTGAGCCTACCGGAGAATAAGCACTCCTGGTACATCGTCAAGAAATTCCAGAACTATACCCTGGAACCTCCTCCCAACTCCTGGAGATACCTCAATGACTCACAGTGACACAGTGAGGTGGTCAAAGACTGCTGCTTCCTAAATATTCATGAGCCTGACACCCCCCCTAACCCTGATGATGTCACAGTGATGTCATCAGTCATCCAGCCTGTGTAACACCAGGTTCAGACATGTTTGTTGCTCAGTTGTCTATTACACAAGTCGTCTGTTGCTCTCCACGTGACTGACTGATGACTGGACACCGTGCTGCTGTTGTTGTTGTTGTGAAACACATTGATGTTTTACTTCCTGTTGATTCATAAACTATTTGTTTTCATGAACAGAAATACATTTTCTTTTTTTAACATCAACTGTTTCCTCTGGGTGTTTGGACTGTTTTCATAGTGTTGTGGGGGGCAATTTTTTTTTTGGGAGGGGGGCAGTTATTGGGTGTTGTTGCTGTGTTTTGGGGTTTGTTGGGGTGTTTGTGGGCTGTTGTTTGTTCTCAAAGGACAGGACCAGCCAGTGTCTGATCTGTCTGCTGGGGTCTGATCCTCAGTCAAGCACGTGCAGCAGCAGGAGGGGCTGCTGGGAGTCTATTTTCTCCGAATCAGTGTGACAAACAGCTGGTGGGGGGGTTGGGTGCCCGACCCCACAGGGGTATAAAGGCTGGAGGGTTTGAGACGCTGGCAGATTGAAAGAAACCACCGAGGAAGACACACAAAGAGGACCAGAAGAAGAAGAAGAACATGGACATCCAGACAGGTCATTTGGTTCGACCAGTCAGTGCCATGGAGAGTCTGGAGAAGCAGCTCAGCTGTCCGATCTGCCTCGACATGTTCACCAAGCCGGTGGTCATCCTCCCCTGCCAACACAACCTGTGCCGCGGCTGCGCCAATAACCTTTACGAGTCCAGGAACCCCTACCACTACTCGGGGGGAACCTTCCGCTGCCCCACCTGCCGCTTCGAGGTGGTTCTGGACCGGCATGGTGTGTATGGGCTGCAGCGGAATCTGCTGGTGGAGAACATCATTGACATTTACAAGCAGCAGCAGGAGAGCCGGGGAGGTGACGGTGAGGAGCCCCCTCTTAAAGACAAAGACGTCAAGGAGCCGAAGTGTAAGGAGCACGAGGACGAACGCATCAATATCTACTGTGTCAGTTGCCAGACACCAACCTGTTCCATGTGTAAGGTGTTTGGACAGCACAAAGATTGTGATGTGTCACCGCTGCACACCGTCTATCAGAGCCAGAAGAACGAGCTGCGCTTGGCCATGGAGGTGCTCGCCACAGGAAACAGCTGCATCCAGGCTGTCATGGTGCAGATGGACGACACATGTAAGCTGATCCAGGAGAACGGAGAGCTGAGGAAGAGACGGCTGGGTGAGAGCTTCGACCTGCTGTACGCCATCATGGAGGAGCGTAAAGGCCAGCTGCTGGAGCAGATCAGCCAGGTGGAGCAAGACAAAGTGTCCGCGCTCAGAAATATGGCAGACCAGTACAAGCAGCAGCTGCAGCTCAGCAACCAGCTGCAGGAGAAATTGGCACAGAGCGTCCAGTCCGTCGGGGCCGCACAGTTCCTCCTCACCGCCAAGCAGCTGCAGGAGGAGGCCAAGCAGGCTGCCAGGGCGGCCCAGCTGAAGAGGCCCGAGCCGGGCTACGAGAGCATGGAGCACTTGAGTCTGGACACCCAGGAGGCTGAGGCCCTGCTGGCCTGCATGGACTTCACACAGGAGGAAGACCAGGACTCTGACACAAAGTAACAAGAGTAAGAAAAACTTTTTTTTTTTTTAAAAGTTCAGGACATTTTTTTACTCGTACAAAATGAAACATTTTGTTGGACTTTTTATACTTTTCTATCTCTAAATGTTTTTCTCGCTCGACATTCGAGAGAAAGTCTGAAACAAGCGTCTGTGTTTGTCTGAAATGTCTTTTGAACGTGTGAATAAAGTTTTATTTGACTGATCGTATCATCCTTGTTATTTCTCAGGGACTCTCCCAGCCTCAAACAGAGTCTGTATTTAGGGGTGCACATGTCCTATATTTACTGAGGTCAGTGAACGCCTCCTGACCTTACTTAGTCGTCTGTTGCTGTAAACGGAGGCTATTTTTACTGAGTGGTGACAGGACGCGAATAGCTCGGTTCAAGAGGGTCTTTCTGGGAGGGTCAGGTGGGTCATGTTTCTCACAGTGACCCAGCTGGACTGAGGCATGCTGGGAAACAGGCCGAGGCTGTTATCAGGGCTGTTTGTGGATGTGAAGAGGTCAACCTGGATAACATCACACTTTGATAAGAGTCAACAGAATACAACCTTAAATGTTTCTTTACTGGAAACAAACTCCACATGAAGGTCAGATGAGATCCTGTTGGACACATTAAATATTTTAACACAGACTGGATATAGACGTGACATCGAGCACATGGAAGACCGAATGAGTCGTGAAGTTTGTACCACGGATGTCAGCAGAGCTCAGAGTACTCTGTATCTGCCTGTTGGTCTTCAAGTCCAGCAGGCAGCTAACAGGACCGAGACAGTGATATAATGTCTGGAATCAAATTACACTTCCTGTTTCACAAATAAAAGCACTCATTATGCAGAATGGATAGAATATAACATGGAATACAATATAACATTATAGTATAACATGGTCTAATCAAAAAGTATCTTAAAGTTGGAGTAAAGTACTTTTTAAATCAACTCATTAAATCCATGATGTCAGATAATCCATCCTGTTAACAGTCTGCCTGGTTGTTTGCAGTGTTTAGCTTGATGCTTGCTAACTTTAGGGCTAACAGAACACTGCATGTTATTTATAGCTTTCCAAGTGATTAACGTTAACGTGATCTATGATGCTAACTCGTGTTTCCATGTTCTGTCACATTACATGACATCATCAGAGAAACATGTCAATGAACAAACATGTTATAAGATATAAAGACATCAAACTTTTTCTGAACATCCACTCAACGATGACCCCCAGTCAAGCCAACGGGTTTGTGAACAGATGACGGAAGTTCAGGATCATCTGGGACCAGATGAGACACTACGTTTCCTGCATAATGCAACCAATAACAATCAGACAACCTTATCATACTTAACAGTTATCTAGTGTTTCTGAAGCGTTGACAAAATGTTCAAAAATAAACATATGAGCAGTTTGAAGTAAAGTAATGCTCCCTGTGCTCGCCAG
Organism: Protonibea diacanthus; assembly: GCA_028641955.1. Classification (NCBI taxonomy): domain Eukaryota; kingdom Metazoa; phylum Chordata; class Actinopteri; family Sciaenidae; genus Protonibea; species Protonibea diacanthus. The sequence continues at coordinate 79,432 of CM053999.1, forward strand.
GGAACTGTGTTTCTATAATCCAGAGTTAAGAAGATGAAGTACTTGTATCTTTACTCTGCTGTTTAAATTATTATTAAACATGCTGCACTAGCGAATACTCGAAGTGTTGATGGTCTGAAGACTGAGGGGGATCAGCTGGGTCCAGGTCTGAGGACTCAGGGGGGGTCAGTTGGGTCCAGGTCTGAGGACTCAGGGGGATCAGCTGGGTCCAGGTCTGAAGCTGGAGGTGGTGACAGCTGTTGTCTCCAGGGCTCCTCAGGGACGTTAGCTATGTTGAGTCCAGAAACACTGTGGATACTTCAGGGAACGGGGACAGGGTCGGACATCTGTAAATTCATTTTTTTTCATTGTTTATGGAACAAAGGAACTTTTACCCCTAAAATACACAGCATGCGGAATGGCTCTGCTCCGGAACGACAGCGTACTCCCCCGTCATCCAATTCAAACATAACCCGCTTGTGATGCGCACCGGTGTGGCTCCGCCGGCACGAGATCTCGTGAATTCACGCATAATCATGTAATATTGCCAGTTGTAGTCTCTTTGACTCCTGCAATGGCATTCCATGCTTCATCTTTTTTGCTAGTGTTCTTATAAAAAGGTTGTGAGGTGTCATAAATGATAGGTTGATTTTGGGCCTCCAGAATCAACTTCTCCTCATCCATGGTGTCGACGGGGTGAAAAGACGTCTGAAAACCTCTGACCTGTTGACTTCAGGTCGTCCCCGCCCATTATGACGTGTTCTTGTAATGAAACTCGATCCGCAGTGAAGACAGAGTATTTTATTTTAACAATCAACCGGGTTTTATTTTGTATTTTGTAGCCGATTTCCTTCCCCGCCCAATCTGATCCGTGCTGAATTTATGCGCCGTGCTCCATTGTCCGGGGAAAATAGAAGCTCTGCGCATGTGTTGCGGAGCGCTGTCGGACCCCGCAGTTGTCCCGGAACCATGTCGCAGCGGATCCGGAGACTGTGTGAGCTGACACATTGAATAAAGTTGAAACGTATCTGCTCCGCAATCGTGGCGGAGCCGTTCCGGAGTCGCTCTGCATGCTGTGTATTTTAGGGGTCAGTCAGTTTGTCTTTAGAAACAGACTGAATAAACTCCATCTCAACATCTTCATCGCTGTGGGTTCATGAATATGACACATGACATCTAACAGATTATTTACAGCAAGAAACTTTGACAAAATCTGTTACAGACAGACAGTCAGAAGAATCTTCAGGGGGGCGCTGGAGAGCTGGAGGGAGGATGGTGGATGGAGGGAACGAGGTGATGACCTCATGAACCTGAAACATGGTGGTGACCTCATGAACCTGAAATGAGGCTGGGCAGGGAGACTGCAGGAGCTTACCAGACCTGAAGGTTTCAGGATTCATTGACTGAAGGTTTGTCTGTGCTGGCAGGAGCAGGTGGACCAGAACCTTTTTCTGCTGGAGAGCGGGTGATTAAATGTCTGGTGTCACAGCGTGTTCACTGTGCCAAGAAGGGACAACGATGGGGTCCAAACAAAGTCCAGACGAGGCAGACCACATCGGTGGCTCAGCTTCACCTTCCTCTTGTTCAGGTAAATCTCAAGTATGAGGGCACCTGACCCCCTTTGAAGGTGGACCTGAGGTAATTGTGTGTTTAACAGGCAACAGGTCAACAGGCAGGAGACGCATACTGAGAGGCCTGACATGGTCTGGTTCAGAGGTCCAGGTCCAGGTCCAAAGATCTTATCCAGAGAACCTCTCTCAGGACCAGTTTCTGATCCGCTAGGTCCACCGAGCCCATATCAGATCTGCCTGACACCTCAGTGACACCAGGAAACTCCACCTTAAACATCCACCTGTCATGATGTCAGGTGATATTTATATGATATCTATAACCCTCAGGTAATTATCCCTGATGTCATCATTGTTTTGGGTAAAGCACGTGCTATGACATCATGTCATATTCACGTGTGTGGATATAAAGCAGCGCACAGCAAAGCATCACTTGAGCTGCACGCCTACCGCAGACTGAGGCTCTGGAGGATGGAGTCAGCAGCATTTGGACAGAGGAGCAGGGCGGTCGTCCCGTTCAGGATGTGATTCTGCTGCTGGCTGTACGGCCAGCTGGGCTGCATGTACTACGGATTCATCAACTCCTGCTTTGGTGAGTCTGCGCAGGGCACGCGAGCATCACCTGGGGAGGGTGTTTATCAATTAAACTGACAGCCAGGTGTGGAGCTCGCTCAGGTGTGAACTTCTGTCTTCTTTTTTTTTTTTTAAGATTATTTTTTGGCCTTTTCAAGCTTTATTTTGATAGAGACAGCTGAAGAGTGACAGGAATGTGGGGAGAGAGAGATGGGGAATGACATGCGGGAAAGAGCCACAGGTTGGATACCTGCTCTGCTGGATGCCGTACGATTTGAACTCATTTTACTCAACAGTATAACACGCTGACAGGAAACGCATCGTTCTCTGAATCACCGTGGTAACAACACATTAACCAATCAGAATTATGACCAGAATCATGACCAATAAGAGCGTCCTGAACGCCCTCTGATTGTGGTCCACAGTGGACCGTCCTGAACCCCCTCTGATCGCGGTCCACAGTGGACCGTGCTGAACCCCCTCTGATCGTGCTCCACCGTGGACCGTTCTGAACCCCTCTGATCATGGTCCACAGTGGACCGTCCTGAACTCCTCTGATCGTGGTCCACAGTGGTCCGTCCTGAACCCTCTGATCATGGTCCACAGTGGACTGTGCTGAACCCTCTCAGCGTAACCTTGCCCCTCCTCAGCTGGTCTGGTGGACTCTGGTTGATCTTCTGGACCAGCAGCTTCTCATACAGCAGAGGGTGGTAGGCACCCAGCGTGCAGGCATCGTCATGGTAATGCTCATAGTAATGACACAGGTCAGTTCTACGGATGGACGGGATGAACTCGTACACGCTGACCTCACCACACAGTGACATCATCAACAGGAGACCTGAAACAGACAGGGACATGTGACATCATCAACAGGAGACAGGCATATGACTCCCCAGCTCTGTTAGCTGTTTTATCTCTGCTAGCTCCCTCTTAGCGCTGTTAGCTCCCTGTTAGCTCTCTGTTAGCGCTGTTATCTCACTGTTAGCTCTCTCTTAGCTCCGTTAGCATCACTGTGATCAGCTGACTGAGAATGGACACTCCTTCTCAAAGACAATTTTGGTCCAGATGAACTGTTGAGCACATCACAGCAGCTAATCAGCAAATCAGTGTTTGAAAATTTGAGTCAACTCTGTTTATTAAAAATAAAAATACGCTGCTTCCTGTTTCACACACGTTCAGACGGTTATCAAACATAAAATTTGATTTCTTTCATAAACTTAAATTGTATTTGTTTTTGTGTTTTGTGTAGTAGTTGTGTAATCAGTACCTGTGAACCCTGACGAGGGCGGGTTTGGCTGGATCCGGTCCTCGGTGTGGTCTTGGATCAGGTCCCACAAGCTCCAGATGAATCCTGGGTGAAGGATGTAGAACGGCTGCTCAGGTCGGAGGCGACGCCGTTCAACGTATGCAGAGAACAGATCGAAGTCCGGCTTCTCGAACCACTGAAGAGAAACAATGACAATCACAACGACAAATCAGCAGCACGATCAGTCATCAGAACCAGAACCAGAGCTCACCTTGGTCAGGTTGAATGAGTACGGAGCCGGATCCCAGACCAGGAGAGTGACATTCTGATACAACGAGCTGCTGTTGAAGTGATGTTTGGGCCGAGCCACGATCTGACGAAGGAGACCATTTAAACGTATACACAACATACAACAACATATATACAACTTATACTATATATATATATATATATATATATATATATATATATATATATATACACAACATACACAGAACATATAGACAGGTGAGGTAAGTGAGGTAAGGATAGGAGGCAGAGTCTGAACCTGGGAGTTGATGATGCGGATTGTAGTCTTTGTCCCCACATCTCTCTCGAAGCCTTTGGTGGGAGCGGCGTTGAAGCGAAGAACTGCATCATGGGAATCTGAGAAGAAGAACATCAGCAGGTTAACACTGTACCTGAACCTGAACCCACATCACACTCGATATGGACCCCCCCCCCCCCAGTCCTGTATGTGGACCCCCAGGTCCTGATTCTGTGGACTCACCAATCTCCATCCCCAGTGAGGAGTTCAGGATGGCTCCAGCTGACGTCACCACAGCACAGGTCCTATACTGAGACATCCGGAGCTCCTGCAGGGGCAGTGAAGGCACCAGACGGGCCCAGCCCAGACCGGAGAACGGCTCCTCTGACCCGTCCACGGTCCGGATCCTGGTCCTCCTTTTTAACTCACAGTACAGCTGCAGACCGGACCTACGCCCCCCCCTTTGACCCCCGTACGTCACCTGGTGCCTGTTAAAGCTCAGCTGGAGCTTGAGAACCTTCTGGAGACGAGGGCTCAGCATTCCCACTGACAGGTTCCCAGTCCAAAGTCTCTGCAGGATCTCCAGAGACCTGGACCTGGAGTAGACCTTAGACCTGGATCTGTAGTCAGTGCTCCGTCTCCTCCAGTCTTTTTCCTCCAGTCCAGCAGGTCTCAGGGACTCCCTCTGCGAGACCAAGCGGCGGGTTTCGGTCCGGGTGAGTCCGGACTCAGCAGCCAATCTGGACCAAAGCGGTGAGGACGACCTGAGGTCCAGGAAGTGACAGAGCAGGGACAGGAAGAGGATGAGCCAGACCAGCAGGACCAGCAGCAGCCACCCCCTGTACGACTTCATATTGGATGGCATCGGCCGGTGTCAGTCGGCGTCAGCTGACACCAAACTTGCAATAATGTTTGGCTGATTTAAGGAGGTGGGTCCTGGCTTTGATTGACGGCTGCTGTGCATTACCTGTGACAGGTGTGAGGCTCTTATGGGCCAGTGTTCCCTCCCTGCTGACTGTGAGGATCAAGTCAGTCCTCCCAGAATGCCGTGCTTCATCTTCCACAGCGAGCTGCAAACTTTCCTTTTATTTCCTGCTGTGGAGTTTGGAGGATCTGCTGCGCTCTGATTGGCCACCTCAGTCTTTCTCACAGCGACACAACACACAGGGCAGTTACCATGACGACCACCATAATGCTGTGGATAATGCTGCGTTCAGGTCACGTCTCACGGACCGTAAATACGAGCCTCAGAGGGAGAAAAGAACCATTGAGGGGTTAACTGAAGGTCTGAAGGTTGGACCGGGTCCCAGAGGGACTGTGGGAAAGAACATCCACTGTGAAAGAGACTAGGCTGTTTGGACATGAACAGAACCAGAACAGACCCTGAACAGAATCTGATTACTGTTAAGATCAATTCATGTTTAATAAAACTAGCTTTTGATCTCTGAGCTTCGGTGCTGAGTTCAGCAACTATCAATCAGATATCAGTGATCAGATATCAGTGGCCGATATGTTGGTCTCACTTGACAATAAAAACAGACTGAAAGATGTTTGATGAGTTTATTATCGAGTTTCTCAAACAAACAAACTGATCAATAAACCCACTGAGCCGCTACATGTTGATCAACTGATACCCACATCCTGATCAATAGGACACAAAAATACATTAAAGTTTCCCGACCAGAACCAATAAGAGCAATATTCACAAACACAATTTGAAAAATGAAGAAATTCTGCTTCAACTTTAACGAGCAGACGATGGCCTGGTTCCCAACACTGTGTCTGTCCATACCAGACCAGCATCAATGTTCCGGTCCACATGAATGTGAAGAAGTTGTCAATATAAGCAGAGTTTCTTTTTCATTTGCAGCACCGCTCACCAACGAGTCTTGCATTCAGAAACTGAAGAATTTTTTTGATGCAATCAAACGAAATTTAAAAACTTTGACAGCAAAAACATTCTTTCTTTGATGGACGGCAACATGTGACAGCAGCAGCTGATCACGTCAGGCAGCGTCCTGAGATCACAACTGTCCGGATGACACAAGGCGCCCGTCTACCTGCACACACCTGACCCCGCTGCATAAAGATGGCAGGATTTTATATCCCACAAAAAGTCAAGAAACAAACAAACACAGAGTCCTGACTCAGGTGTGTCTCCAAGTGGGCATGGCTGGATGCTGCTTCATTCCTCCGTTTGTTTGGTTCTTTGTTTGGTTCTTTGATGGTCATGTTTTCAAACAGCCCAAAAAAACCAACAAGACGAACACCAGGAAACATTCAGACAACTCAGAGAGAGTGAATAAAAACACCAACAATCAAAATAAAGTTTAAAAACTCTGCTGCTGACCAGGGAAGGACTGGTCTGACCCAGTCTCTCTGCTGTAGTCCAGTCTTTGGGGGAAAGAGTGCCCCCGGGTGTCAGAGGAGAGGTAGTGGCACAGTTCACACAGATGGAGCAGCTGAATGTCAAAGAGGCAGATGTAGTGTTTGTTTGAATACACCTGGAGGGCCATGCAGGTGGAGTTAACCACATGACCTTTTGTTTGAATTTTTTGATTGATTTTCAGATTGACGTCATTGTTGGATTTACTTATTTTCCAGGTTGTTATAGATGAATAATTAACAAGCACAGAGGTCACATGTCAGAAAGTTCACAGGTTTGTTTTGGTTAGCTCCACCCATCTGATGCTGCATGCAGAGTCAAAACAAGTGCTGATTGTCGGTCTGTCTGTCAGGGTGCAAATGAAAATATGGCACAGAGTTCACCGAAAGATCCAGCCCTAGTCGGAGCGTCACTGCTGGGCCAGCAGGGCGCTCCGGTTAGCCTTCATCTTCTCCAGGCGTTTGGAGAGGTGGAGGTTACTGACCTCCAGCTCGTCGATCCGGTCCAAAGCTGAGCGGAGCTGCAGGAAGACAGGACCAGAACAACACAGTTTAAAGGAAAACAGGACCAGAACAACACAGTTTAACTGGAGACAGAACCAGAACACAGTTTAATGGATGCTGTTGTTGGTTGTTGCCGTGGTTGTCTCACCTCTCTCTGAAGTTTTCGCTTCTCCACTTTCAGCTCATCTTCGAGCTTCTCTGCATTTTCTGACGCCATCTTGTATCGAGTCACCTGACCTTCCAGTCGGATCACCTGAGTTAAAAGAAACCTAGATTATTTTAGATTCACCTCATCGTGTTGTCTTTTTTTTTTAACAGTCACGTCTGACTCCTGGAAACCAACAGAGATAAGGATGATGTCTGTATATAAACTCTATGAGATATAAATGAAACCAGTGAATGTGTCTTTATACGCTGATGATGCCGCTTTCTTTTAAAGATTAAAAACTCTTTCGGGCCGTGTTCCAAACCATGAAGCAAATTATGAATGTGTCCAAACTCACGTTTTGTTCCAGAGTCGTGACTTCCTGTTCGGATTTCACCAGTTTGAACTTGAGCTCACTCATCTGCCTGTTGGCGTCTCCTGAAAACAGGAAATTAAACATCACGAAGAAGAAGAAGAAGAAGAAGAAGAAGAAGAAGAAGAAGAAGAAGAAGAAGAAGAAGAAGAAGAAGAAGAAGAGTTTTGGTTAGTATTTACTCTGAAGGTCCAGAAGATGAGAATCCACCCCGTTCTCCAGACTGCCCCCCTCTGGATTCTGGACTTCGTCAGTCCCGTTCTTCGGTCTCTGATCCAGTTGAGACTTTAACAGTCTCACCTGCACACAAAGAAAGACTTGAAGAAGATTCATTTTAATAAACAATGATTTTTTAAATCAACATTCAGAGACTGAAGTCACCTCATTGTGTAAACTCTCTCTTTCTTCAAACAGCTTCTTCAGCCGGAGTTCTGAAACACACAAAAAAAAAAACACAATGAAGACCTCTGGATCCAGATCAGACCACAGTGTAGACCTCCGGATCCAGATCAGACCACAGGGAAGACCTCTGGATCCAGATCAGACCATAGCGAAGACCTCTAGATCCAGATCAGATCACAATGAAGACCTCTGGATCCAGATCAGACCACAATGAAGGGAATAAGACTAAATTGCCTGATCTGTTTGTTACATCATTACCATGGAGGAAAAATTTCCTGCTTCAAATCAATCATTTCCAACCTCAACCTCTCAAAGTCTTGGTCTTATCTTGGTCCTGGTTTAGGTGGTTTTGACTGCAATACTGTGTACTTGATAGTTGTTGTGGAGCCTGTTAAAACTGACTTAATGAACCTTCATTATAATTCCCATTAAGAGGAAACTGAAAGCTGCAGTCAGCAGCTTCATCTTCAAACATTTATGGACAATCAGAAACACAAAACAAAAGCAGTAATCAAAATATTTAAATGAATTATTCATCAAAGAAACAAACAAAAACATTCATAAACGGTCTCTGAATGTTTTAATGTGATTTCACAAGAAAGTCTTCAACAAATCAAAATGGCTCCCAGCAGAAAACTACAGAAAAGCTACATTTTACAGTCAAATGATTGAAATAAATCATGTTTAATCAATGAGAGAAAATCAGAAATTTAAAGTTACATTTTATCCTGTTTGACTCCCACCTGAGAAACAATGAAACTCTGAATTAGTGATTCACTCTTCACTTCTTGTTTAAACAAACGTGAACCAAAGCGTTCATCAGAGAGCCTCAGAGGTTCTGGTTGTTACGTTTGGACAGGGTCAGCCCAGATGCTTCCCCCATTTCACTAAATATCAAATTATTCCTTTAAAATACAGACAAAGTTAAACTAAACTCACTGACTTCATTAAAACCTCCAGAGAGCCGCACTACACGTGCAGTACAGAGTACAGTACTGTATACAGTGTACTCTGCACAGTACAGTGTGTCTTATGAAATCTTGCAGTCCGTTCTGTGTCTGTCTTTCTTGAAGTCCAAACTCAATCCTTTCTGTCCTCTCAAGTGTTTTACTTTCACATCTTCATCGACATCCTCTGTCACTGGTTGTTGTGGCATTGCTGGTTGCTGTGCTGCCTCCTCGTCAACTTCCTCACAGCTGTCCATGTCTCCAATTGACAGTTCCTCCAGCTCCTCTGATCCCGTTGACTCATCACTCTGTCGATCATCAGCGACTCTCCCTGCTCGTTGGTTCATCAACACCAATTCTGGAACAGCCATGGCCTTGATTTCATCTGCAGTTATTTCCAGACGTCTCCTGACCTTCGAACTCTGACCAACATGAGAGTTGGTGGACAATGTTCGATACTTTTTGAATTGCCTTTCAACAACTTCCACGACAGGAATGATAGAGCAGCTTTGACTTCTACCAACAGTCTCTCTTTGTTTGTTTGTTTTAGCACCACTTTGACGATTGACTTCATGATTTCTTGACGAGGATACCAAACACAGACGTGACCCAGTCTCAGTTTCAGGCTCAGCAAAGTAAGATTCAACAAAAACAAAATCAGAGCAGCTCGTCACCATGAAGTCACTCTGACTTTGTTTTTCTTCTTCTACTTCAATAGAAGTGACCACAGGCTTTTCTTCTGGAGGCGATTCATTGACTTCCACCTTAAGTTTACGAATACTAAACATGACCTCAGAGGTACTTTCACTTGCTGGAGGATCCTTAATGTCTTTACAAACTTTCCTTGAGTCCACTGAGGCATCATTAGTTTGAGGAAGTACCTCCAGAGAGTCTTTACTTAACAATGAACGTCCATTCGCACCTTCAGGATCTTCTGGGGTTTCACTTCTTTCTGGTAAGTCCATCAGTTCATCCATCGCAGCGAGTTTAATTCCCGTCATTTGGACTGATGAGTCTCTGTTAACTGTATCATGTCGGTTCACCATATTTTCTGCAACACTCTTTTGAATCTCCTCAAAATCTGAAATCCACTGACTGAGTGATCCTTGCACGCCTGGAAAAGATCTTGAGATTTCAACTGCCAAACCCTGATTTTCAATAAATCCTCTGAACATGCTTTGAATTGTCTTCTCTAAGACACTCCAGTCCTTCAACGTCTCAGTCGGGACAAACGGTGACAGAGTTGATTTCTGTGTTTCTCTCTGGTTGTTACATTGTTCAGAGTTTCTTTGAACGTCTTGATCAGCTTCTCTAACTGGCTCCTCTTCAGAAGTCCTCCAGTTCTCAAGTTTCTCAGGTGAACTGGACGTTCCCCCAACAATTGCCTGCTCTGCTGGTAGAAACACACTGAGCTCTGATGGTTTGGTTTCAAGGCTTGGACTAAGCTTGGTCTTTAACACTTTGTCTTCATTTATGGTACTTTGCAAATTCTCTGAAACTGTCTTTTGATGGTGTACTTCAAGACTTTGGGAGATCTTAATTGTCGTTACAACCATCTCATTTGCTACCAAATTTGTAACAACATTTGATTCTTCTTTTTTAAAACCTTCACCATCAATCTCAACAAATTCATTTTCTTTCATATGGTGTGCTGATGTCGGAGTTATAAATTCATTAATTTTATTTTGGTTTGCACCCAAAGCTGGAACATCAGGCACAACTTCACCTCCTGAGCAGCTTACATCCCTGCAGGCATTTACGTCTTTGTCATCAGCAGCAGACAAACACTTCAGCGCAGAGTCCCTCTCATTTCTCATCATAACTGAAACATCTGCTTTTTGTTTGCCTTGAGTCAGAGCATCTTGTTTGACAGCAGCCGCGATATTCGACACTATTACCTTGTTTTCCAGGATGATGTCTTTTATGGGTCGAGGTGGAACAAGTCTCGATTTTGGGACTTTTTGCGCTGAAGTTCTGCGAACAGGTGAAACCAAATCGCCACGTTTATCCTGACTCTCAGTTCGATGTACCAACACAAAGGAGCGCTCCATTTCAGTCACAAGGACATCCTGGTTTGCCAGTACAGATTCCCTGTGAGGTTTGGTCCTGCCTTTAAAGGGCTGATCATTAAAGTTTAATCTTGGCTCACACATTTCAGCAGCGCTTCCCCCCTCGGTTTTCTTCTGTTGTTTTTTAACTCCTTCATTTCCAGACAAAGATTTTCTATCCCGTCTGACATCTGGAGGTTTCCTCCTTGCCTCTTTGTCAATTCCTTTGTTTCTTGGTATTTTCCTTGCTCCCTCAGTTCTGCCTGCAGGCTGTTCCATCGTGACCTGTTTATTGAACCTCTTCACTGGTTTAATAGCTCCTGGTTTTGTTTGGTCACTGGTGGAAATGATGTTTAGTGACGGGGAGATCCAATGGCTGAACTTCCTGTCATCCTGTGGGGCTTTGCTGCCCTCTGCTGGCCCTGAAAGATCATGAAGGAGACATTGGAGGACCGTTCACAGCGGATAGAAATGTAAAAAAGAGGATTAAACTGTAAAGAAGTTTGGAATTAACCCGAGCCGACAAGACGAGAGACGAATCAACATCTTGATCAGAAGAATTAAAAGTAGACTTCCTGTTTGACTTTCTGCAGGTTGATGCTGAATTTCCAAAAAAATCCAACAGGAAAATATCAAATTCATCATCACAGAATTAAAGACAATTATTAAGATCATGTATTAATCAAAGGAACATTTAAAGATCATGCATTCACCAAAGGAACATTAAGTCTGAATTAATTTAATTAGTTCTACTGTTACTGTAGTATTTTGACTGTAGCTGCAGTATTACTGTAGTATTACTACTGTAACTGCAGTATTAAAGCAGTATTATGACTGTAGCTGCAGTATTACTGCAGTATTACTGTAGCATTACGACTGTAGTTGGTTGGTTACTGATCAAACCTGTTCGGGTGTCGTTAATTCTTACCCAGCATGCTCTCTCTGCCACCATGACACTGCTCCTCAGCCAATCGGATGTCAGATTGTGCGCTGACGTCATCCTCGCCCCGTCCTATCTCCCCATTGGTGGAGAGCTCAGGAGAGACGACGACTCCGTGTTTCTGTTCAGGGGAAATCAGATTGTTAATGATGGTTAATTAATATCAGCTGGTTGTGAGCGGGAGGAGAAACATGATGAGTGTTCAGGTGATGATGATGACGTTAGGTGACATCACACAGGAACAGGAAGTGACATCAGGACTTCCTGTGAATACCTTCAATAAATCTGTGAGTCGGATGACTTCATCTCTGAGCCGATCACGATCGATCTGAACAATGTTGGAGATTTCTGTCTGTCTCTCTAACGCCTGAGAGGAAGAAGGAGGAGGAAGAGAAACAGGAGGAGGAGGAGGAGGAGGAGGAGGAATATTTGAAACATATTAAATAAAATGAAAATAAATTGAAAGACTAAAATCATGAATTAAAATCTGTTTTAATATTTAAATTTCTTAAAATATATTTAAACACAATATCTATTAAGATCTGTTTTTAATGTTTTGGGACAAACTGCTTCCTGTTCCTGTTCGGCCATTTTGTCTTCAGACTTATGGGGCCGAGCTGTCTATCTGACACCACCACCAAGAACCTGCTGCAGGTCCTGGTTCTGTGGAGAACCAGGTTCCAGGTTGGTTCTGTGTTTAAAGCTCGGTTCTGTCTTATCTAACGTACCGCCATCTTCTTCTCTTTCCACTGCAAAACCTCCTGCAGATCTGAAACCTCCTGAGAGTAAGTACTGGACTTCAACCGAAGGTCAGACACCTCCTGAGGAGGGACGAGGGGAAGGATGGAAGGAAAGGAGGGAGGAGGGAAGAGGAAAGAAGGAAAGGAGGGATAGGAGGATGGACATAGTGAGAATAATGAGTGGTGAGCAGGAAGAAGAAGAACAGAGTTAGTCTGAGCTGCATTAAAGGTTCACCTGTTTACAGGGGAAACAGGAAGCAGGAAACAGAGTTTCTTTTCTTCTTCTGTGGTTCAGAAATGTAACAACAAACATTTTTTGATTTTAGATCCAACAGATCGTCATGAGACATCACAAAGATCTGGGAACTGATTTCACATCATGTTAACAAGGGTGTCACTAACAAGGACTCACTAATGAGGAGTCACTAACGAGGTTTAGACCCAGTGGTTCTGTGGTCCGGCCCTGACTGAACAGTGTGCTGTGGACTGACCATCAGCAGGTCTTCGGTCTGTCTCAGAGTTTCTTTCATCTCTTTGAACTGGAACTGAAGGACTGTGTGAGCCTGATGCTCACGCTCCAACTCCTGGAACACAGAAACAGAACCAGCAGGGGTTAATCAATCGACTAATGACAGTGAATCCACGGATCTCCATCAGGAGCCAGTCTGACCTTGGTCTGGTCTTCACAGTTTCGCCTGGACTCCCACAGCAGCTCCTCCATGTCACTCAGCTCCTCCTTCAGTGTCTCCACCTGAAACATCAGAGTTGACTTCTCGTTGTGCAGCTGAGCGTTCGACACCATCGCACGCCGGTACTTCTCCTCCGCCTCGGACAGAGAGTCCTGACCCACAGAGTGTCAAACACAGCGTTAATATTCATGAGTGTCAAACACAGCGTTAATATTCATGAACTCCATCATGTCGTGCGTCACCAGAAATCTGACCTTCATGTCTCTGATCGACGCTTCCGTTTCAACGGAGAATGACGTGTCACAACTTCCTCTCCGAGATGAAGCCCCGCCCAGAGATGCAAGCGTGGCAGCAGAGAGTGTCGATGCCGCCCTCGAACCCTGAGGAGGAGGAAGAGGAGGAGGAAGAATAGTACAAGGTAGAGGAAGAGGAGTAAGAGGAAGAGGAGGAGGAGTTTATTTTCTGTCATGTCTCAGTCAAATCTTAAATAAAATAATAAAATAAATTAGATGAACGTCGACTTACTTTATCCACAAAGTCTCTCTCCGGTCTCTCCTCCACCTGAACACACAAACAAACTTCACTGATCGATCACACTGATTATTGCTGCGTTACCATGGAGACACTGTTTAACCTGAGGCCACCAGGTGGAGCCAAACTCCAACTAACACGTTAGTAAAAATATCAAAGAAAAGAACCAGGAGAGAGATGAGGACAAGGTCAGACAGACACCCACAGAAGAGAGAGCTCACCACTGGGCTTGCACGAGCTGAACTCGCCCTGGAGGAGGCTCGAGAGCTGGAGCCCAGAAACCCGCTGTAGTCTGAAGGCTGGGAGGGAAGGAAGGAAGGAAGAAAGAAAGAAAAGTAGTTAGTTGTCTTGACGTTAATATTTTCAGGAAATAAACCGACCAATCAGAGCTCATCTTACTGCTGTTCATGTGTTCATGTGCTCATTGGCGAACTCACCCTGAAGCTCCCTCGGCTGCCTACAGACATTTTCTCTTCATCGTCTGACATCTGCAAACACACAAACAGTCAGAGCAGATTCAAGGACCAGGACCAAGACCAGGACTTCATCTTTACAACACTGACTGATAAGTCACATGATCACAGTTTAGACCTCATCGTCTAATCAGCAGTGGACACATGCCTACAGGAAGTTAAACACCCAGTTATTCATATGTTAAGGAGCTTCCTGTCTGTGACATCACAGTGACCTCATTCATTCATTCATCAGTCAGACTGACAGAGTGAGGATGACAGGGTGAAGGCAGGCGGGGATACAGACCGAGGCGTGTCTCCGTGCATGACGAGAATAACGCTCGCTGTCCTCCTGAAAGGCCACGAAAAAGAAACGACAGACAGGTTAAAAGAGTAGAAGAAGAGACAGACAGACACAACATGGGGATGCACACACGGAGGAGCCTGTCAGACATGCTCAAGGTATCAATGTATGTTTGGAGCCTGCAGGTCATGTGACATAACACAGACCTTCAAAATAAGACAAAAAATATATAATATTTTATTGAATTAAATTTAAGATGGAAGAAATTTTAAGTTGATTCAAAATTTAAAAAAAATAAATGATGCTTGCATGCAGCAGCTGTGAACAGGTGAACTGATGAACATGTGAACAGATGAACATGTGAACAGATGAACAGGTAAACACGTGCAGGAAACAGTGCAGGCTGTGGAAGTTACAGCGGTCTGCATGCACAATAGTCCTACCATCCACTGTTCAATGTGACCCCACTTATTATCCAGACCATAATACTTCTGCAGGAGGAGGAGGAAGAGGAAGAGGAGGAGGAAATGTTAGACCACGATGAAAAAATTACTTCAGATTTAAAGAGTAAAAAAGGAGAATTTGTTTTAAACCTCTTCACACAGCCGGAGGGTGGCGTGTATGTCACTGATAACTAATTGTGTCTTCTGAGTGTTAAGTCACACCCGGGTGGATATCACAGAGGAGTAAAACAAACACACAGCGGTGTATATTTAAGGTGGCATGGAGGAGTTAGTCGTACCTTATGGCTGTGAAACATCTACAGAAAGCGAGGAGAGAACCAAGAAGAGAGACTGAAGGTTAGAAACAAGACGAGAGACTAAAGGGTAGAAACAAGATGAGAGACTAAAGGGTAGAAACATGAAGAGAAACTAAAGGTTGGAAACAAGAAGAGAGACTAAAGGTTGGAAACAAGAAGAGAGACTAAAGGTTGGAAACAAGAAGAGAGACTAAAGGGTAGAAACAAGAAGAGAGACTAAAGGGTAGAAACATGAAGAGAGACTAAAGGTTGGAAACAAGAAGAGAGACTGAATGTTTTGAAATGTCACACAGATGAATATTTGGATGTTTTCTGTCTCACTGCAGCTCCTGATTTGAACACATTCATGCAGAAATTTAGGAGTCAGCAGACAGTAGGTCCTCTGTGGTGGATCAATCTGTCCTGATCACTATCATTGATCAGAGAACAGAGCTGACTGTCAGGGTGAGCACTGATCACACGACTTACATGACATCAGCACTGATCACATGACTTGATTCAGTTCAGGTTAAAAAGAATCAAAATGTTTCTTCTGAATTCAAACATGAAAGAAGTTAAAGTGTTGAAATGAAAACCTTCAAACGTTACAAGCGTTGAGTTGTTTCAAAAAAAAAAAACATTCAACACAAACGTGTTTTTCTGTTTCAAATATAAGTCTGACATCACATCATGAAGTTACTCACTGCAGTGAAGCGTCGACCAATCGATCCGAACCTCTGCTGACTGAAGCACTCAAACTTCACTTCTGCTACCTCAAGTACCTGACCTTTGACTGCAGGACCACCCACAGGTGACCTCATCACTCATCACTTCATTGGATCATCAGTTTATGACATTTCAACTTCACCATGTGACACTTATCAGAAGTGTTTTAGTTCAGTATTCAGATAACAACTGTTTCAGCTCTGTCACCTGACCTGCCACTTCAACTCCTTTCAGTGTTACATTATACAGACACTTCCACTTCATCTCACCTCACAAAGAAACATGCTATGAACTGTCACTTCAACTTCCCTCACAGTTATGACGCGTAACAATGACTCTGTGAATCAGGTCACAGGATGTGAAGCGTGTGTACCTTTCAAAATAAAAGCGCCTCACCTCTTTCTGTTGTCTCTCCAGTTCCTTCATCCTGATCTCACGGGCCTCAGCTCTTGCCGCCCGCTTCGCTGCCAGTCTCGCCTCGGCCTGATGACACAGATCAAACTGATTATTACTGATAATCAGACAGTTATTGATCATTATCATCAGTTCTCAGATTATTAAACATTACTAAACATTCAGTAATGTTCAGCAACAGTTCAGTAATGTTACTGAATATTATGATGCGTTTCTGAACATTACCAAACATTTCTGTTGCTAAACATTACTGAACATTGTCAAACATTACTAAATGTTGCTAAATGTTAATGATCAATACTAAATGTTGCTAAACGTCAGCTGTCATCAGACAGCAGCCGGGCGTGTCTCTCTGTCCACCTGTCTGTCTCTACAGGTGGAATGTGGACCATCTTCATACCAGAAGACAAGCCCTCGGTCGCCCATGACAACAACACGCCCTGCTCGCCGCGCACAGGTGAACTCGTCTGACTCGATCCTCCAGCTGATCAGTCAGTGAACACAGCCAAACAGTGCGGATGATGAATGATGCTTTGATTCAGATCTGTGTCAGTCGTCATGTCAGATTAATGTTTGTGCTGCAGAGGATTACTGCACGGATTAACACACACACACACGCAGGCTGTCAGCAGCATGTATGGACACGATGGCAGAGGAGCAGTGAGTTCTGTATGAACAACAGGAAAAACACATGAATGACCTCATCACTTCCCAGAGCCCAAACAAAGACTCTTTATGTTCAGAGTGTGTGTGTGTGTGTCGTCCTACATACTAAAGCTGGAATGTGAAGCTGATGAACGAGCTGCTGCTTCTTCTTCTGTGGTGGTCGTCGTGGTTACTGAAGCAACATTCAAGGTTTCTCCAGGACTCCTTGAAAATATTCCAGGAGTTTCATCGTTTAAATGTTGACTAGAACAGACTGAACTCACCCGTCCAGGTGATCATGATCGATTACTTACACGACACAAATGAATGACCTACAATGCTTTTATTGTGAAGGACACCGGAAGTGGTGACACTTTATAAAGTTGTTCAGGTGAAACCTGTCCAGTCACATGATGGAGCAGGTGAACAAGCAGAGAGCTGACAACAGTCATCATCTTCATCATCATCTTCATCATCATCATTCCCAGCTCGGCGTCTGTCTTTCAGCCTTTTATTTCACCAAGCTCTCACCAACCACTAAAAGTCAGTCCCAGATTTACTCTTGTCCGGCGGCTTCTTGCTCGCTCACTCTCTCCTTTTCTCTTCTTAGCTTCCTCCATCAGCGTCCTCTTCACTCTCTTCTCCTCTGCCATTATGTCCATAGAAGCTGCTGACTGCTGGGCCTGAACACCTCTTCTTCTTCTTCTTCTTCTTCTTCTTCTTCTTCTTCTTCTTCTGTGGTACAAACACTAACACTGCCCCGGTGCTCTGAGCTCACAGTCCGGCTAACAAACTGAGCTAACATTAGCTAACAGCAGCTACAGTTTACTTAGTGCACTGTGATCGTGTTTGTTACTACAAAATAAAAGTAAGTTTTCAAAATGAAATAAATCAAAGCATCTTGTTGCTGATTTGTTGACCGACCTGTCCAGGTGTTTATTGATCATGTTTATTGATTATGGGTTAATTAAATCATCGATGAGCAGCCTCACCTCTCGGGCGATTTGGTTCAGAGCATCGTCCTCGGCCGTCATCTTGTCCCGGTTCGGGATCCTCTTCCTGCCCGGTCCCTGGGTGCCCATGATTCAGGACGGTTTCACCGGCAGCCGAATGTTCCACGGAGGTCTCGTGCACACCGGAACATACAGACTCGGTTGTCAAAGTCGGGAAAACCCGAAATAAACCGGTTTGACTTTGAAGGTCGGTGTTTTTCTGGTGCAGTTCAGCGGTCACCTTCCCTCGGTACTAGATCTCCGAGTCTACGCCGTTCAGGAGGATTTACCGGGGGCCGAACGGGCCACAGAGGTCTCCTGTGAACCGGAACATCCGGACCCGGTTCTGGAAAACACGAAACAAACGAGCTCAAGGTTTAAATCTGAGATTCCGGACTGTTATTCGGGGGGCGGAGGTTGTCCGTTCATCCCGTTAAAACGAGCTAACGTTAGCCAGCTGCAGAACGTCACAGCCGGAAAACCGGACAGACACACACGTTAAAATCACCGGCTGCAGTCAGAGAGGACAAACCGGCACCGGAGCGCCGGTTAGCGGCCGGTGGGCTCGATAATCCGCGGCCGCGAACAGTTAACACGGAGAGGACCGGGTCTTAGTCCGTCCGGGAGCCTGAAGCAGGGACCTGTTACGCGGTCAGGTGAGCTGCAGGTGTGCTGGCACCGGTGGTACCGGACCGTAAACGCACCGCGACAAGACGGTCTGCAGTGTGACGGAGGAGGAGGAGACTCTTATTGTGGTGGGGCGGAAATTCATCCATCAAGGTACAAACATTGAGATATACACCGGAAGTGAACAGACAAAATAAAAGGTGACGTCACAAAATGTTACTACGTGGTGCGATGAATATTAATATAATGTTCCTGTTGTATACTTACAGACTCAACACTGTTTCCGGTTTCAAAATAAAAGGAGGGTCCAAGTTTGTGCTTTTATTTTGGCAGAATCAATAACTCAGTTTATCTGATAGTTTATTGATCAGACCTCAAACACTGACATAGACATCAACAGTAATGGTCAATACACTGATAATCAATAAATCATCAATTCATCGATAATCAATACATCATCAACACATTGATAATCAATAATTATTAATATAATTATTAATCAGTCTGATAATGATCAATTTTGATTTTTGATCAGTTTGATGATTATCAATAATAATTATTGATCAGTTTGATATTGATTTTTATGTCATCACATCAAATAGAACTTTCATCTTAAAACAGGAAGTCATTGATTATCATTGATTATTGATTTTAATTCTTAGTTTTCTCCTATCTTTTTTGTTTCATATTTTATCATTTTAAATTTACTGATTTTATTTTTGTTTATTTTTTATGGTTATTTTTGTTTCTGTGAAAAAAATCAAATAAATTTTGCATTTCAGGTTTCAGTGTCTCAAAC
This sequence comes from Protonibea diacanthus, assembly GCA_028641955.1. NCBI lineage: Eukaryota > Metazoa > Chordata > Actinopteri > Sciaenidae > Protonibea > Protonibea diacanthus. Next base: position 98,726 of record CM053999.1, read on the forward strand.
AAAACATCAGAACATGCAAAACGTGAAGAACACATAACATGCAAAGAACATGTGAAGATGATATGAAGAACATGTGAAGAACACGTGAAGCTCTAAAGTCAGCTGTGTGTCATCGATGAGTCGCTGAGTTCAGTAAAGTTTCTTGATGTCTTTTTTCCTCTGATGAGATCCAGAAACCTGTTTTCATAAAACAAACATGAATTATTCATTCATTTATTTATTCATTCATGTGTGACCTCATGTTAAAGATAATTTTGATTTCAGACTGACCTTCTTCTTTCCTGCAGCGTTCAGAGCAGCAATCTTACTCTCAATATCAGAAACCTGCAAGGAAAACAAGAGTCTGTAACAAGAATAATTACTACTACTACTACAACTACTACCACTACTACTACTACTACTACTACTTATACTAATACTAATACTACTACAGACCAGCTGCTTTGTATCATGTATGAACCAGTGAAGAGTTTTAGTGAGAGATCTTCATGTTTGAGACAGTTCACCTCATTCCTACGCTCATTTGAACTTCCTGTTGTATGATAATTAGTCAGTGTCTTCATTCTCAGGGTGAAACCCCTTCCTGATCCTCTCAGGTCTGGTCTCATAATTATGTGTTTAAAGATGTCTCGACTCACCTCGCTCTCTGCGCTCTGGACTCTGGCAGCGGTCAGCGCCACCACGTCCTCCAGCTCCGACAGCTCCGAGTCTGTTGTCCCTCCAAAACGATTCTTGGCACTCTGCTCGAGTCGTCGCAGCTTTGTCTCCAGCTCGTACGACTGACCGGCTGCGATGTACACCTGGACAGGTCATATGACAAAAATACCTCTGTCACCTAAGAACACCCCCCCACACACACACATACCGATGATGATGACAACAATCAGAACAGGGCTGTGTACGACTGTAAAACATAGACTGGGTCTCTGGTGCTGTTCCTATCATAAGTATGTTCTTGTCGTTTGAGGACCGGGTTCAGATTTGATTTATTAAAGGAAAAGAACCAAACATGAGAACTCGTCCAGCTGGTTTCACAGATACCCAGCCCTGTTGGTGACACAGCAGCCAGGGAGATTTAAAGCCAGTCCAGACATTTGTGTCATGCTTCAGACGAGGCGAGAGGGTTCTGCTTAGTTTGACCTTCAGACAAAAAGAGGTTAGGGGATAACGAGGCGTGCAGTTCATTTTTGACGCTTACATTTTCCTCAAGTTCCCTGAAAGCATCATCTGCTTGCTTAACGTCAGTCCCTACTAAGTGGGATCTGTCGACCGGCTCTGAGAGGCCGTACTCGACCATTGCGTTTTCTGTGGCATTAATGGTTCTCAGGACCTCAGTGGTGAGGTCACAGAGGGCGGCAGCAGTTGATCTCTGAAAGCCATGTAGAGGGACAGATGTTAGCAGCTGGAAAACAACATCTGATCCTGGAGTAGCTACCGGCCTGGCATTGTCTGATTTCATTTGTTTGGTTCACTGTGGTGACCAAAACACCTGAAACACACCTTAGGCACCTCAGGTAAACACCACTGAAGAAGAATTATGTGTTTATATATGTGGGTATAAACTGATCTCTGTGGATATATACTGATCTCTGTGGGTATAGACTGATCCCTGTGGGTATAGACTGATCCCTGTGGGTACATACTGATCTCTGTGGGTATAAATTGATCTCTGTGGGGTATAGACTGATCTCTGTGGATATATACTAATCCCTGTGGGTACATACTGATCTCTGTGGGTATACACTGATCCCTGTGGGTATATACTGATCCCTGTGGGGTCCAGATAGCTGCTGAGCTTCACATTTAAACAAGCTGCTGCACGAGCAGCAAAGACCTCTGAAGGTTAACCAACGCAGGAGGCAGTCGCTTAGTGAGGAGGGGGCATGCAGTCTGTCTCTGTCTGATGTGTTCTTTTACTTCTGATGGATTAGAACCTTTTCTTTGAATCTGACATGTTCTTGTACTTCTGATGGATCAGAACCTTTTCTTTGAAGCTGATGTGTTCTTGTACTTCTGATGGATCAGAACCTTTTCTTTGGGGATGAGCTGAGCCATGCTGTGGAATCATTACTGCATTCACCACAAATGGGATTCTGGACATTTACAAAACATCCAACACCTAAAAAGGGTTCAGGTTCTGGTTGGAAATATCTTGCTCTATGAAGATAACATCCATCTTTCACTCTACGAGTTACTTGTTAGTCTCAGGTCAGAATCACTGAAGTTGTTTCAGAAACCTCCAGGTTCCCATTTGCTCTAATCTCCACCCTGAATTTGAACCCAGAAACAGTTTGGGACAGATCATCTGTCCTGACCTCCGTCCTACCTTCTGAGCCTCAGTGGGCATCTCGTCACTGGATGAGCTTAGCTCTTTGTCCTTTAGAGAGTCCAGAGTGACCACTGGGCCGCCCCTGACCCCAGCCGGACCTTTACCCGTAGAGAACTTCTTGCCGGCCTCGTCATCTGATGACAGGCCCTTATCGCTCAGGTTCCCAGCCAGCTCGCTCAGCTTCCTCCTCAGCTTTTCTTCCTCGTTCTGACCTGACGGAGTCGACGTCTGCAGGAAGAATTTAATGATTTCATCTCCTGGCCACACCATGTTGTCTAACTTTGATTAAAACGTGGACTTTGTATGGTTTGTTTCGTCTCACCTCGTCGGCTGGCGTCATCTTCTCCTCCAGGCGGCTCAGCAGACTCTCGATGGCAGACATCCGTTTGTTCAGCTCGTTCATCTGTGGAGTACAAAAGAGACGATGATTATGTGATCACCACAATTACACGTTCAGCACACTGATTGGTGGGATTCATCTTACGGGCGGGGCTTGTCCCAGGTTCTCCTGGGAGGAGGCTCTGCTGTTTCGGCGGCGGTGGGGGGGTTGCTGGTACATGGGGGGGTATCTCGGGTAATCATCCTCGTCAGAAGTGTCAACGTACTGCTGCCGAGCCACCGAGGAGCTGATCTTGGACAGAGAGCGAGTCCGGACCATCCTGCTCTCTCCATAGTCATCTGACCACACACAGGTAAACACAGGCAGGTAAACTTACTTTATTCTCGCTTTTGTACTTGTATTTTATTCCATCTGAATGTGTACTTCAAATGTTATGTACCATGTACTGGGTACACAGTGTGTGTTGTGTACAGTGTGTACAGTGTGTAGTGTGTATTGTGTGTACTGTGTACAGTGTTTATGTACCAGGTCTCATGGCGTATCGGTCCAGACTCTTCCTGCGGTTCACTCGGTGGCTGTAAATGTCGTAGTCTACATCGTTCCTGTAACCTCGATCCTCTATCTGCTGCAAAACACACAAAACACACACTGTGTACTTCAGCTGTTGTGGACAGCTGTTGTGTACAGGTGTTCTGGACTGGTGTTGTGGACAGCTGTTGTGTACAGGTGTTCTGGACTGGTGTTGTGGACAGGTGTTGTGTACAGGTGTTCTGTCAGGTGTTGTGTACAGGTGCTCTGGACTGGTGTTGTGGACAGGTGTGGCTGTACCTGTACAGACGGTCGTCGTGAATGAGGGAAATACTCCTCTGGGTCAAAGTCGAGGGGATGAACGGACAGCAGACGTTTATTTTTCCTCATCTGAGTGAAAAGAAGAAGAAAAAAGAAAAGAAACAAAGCATTTTAATGCTGCAGCTTTCTGATTCGTTGGATTCAAAGTCACATGACCTGGATTTGGATTGTCACGTTACCACTTTGTAGCGCTGAGCGTCAGCCTCTCCATGGTCATCCTCAGTACCGTTATACACGTCTACAGGTACATCATGTGACAAAATGTTCAAAATGTGTTAATTATGTGTGTTGATACAAACAGATGTGAACAATAGAGAGATGTCAGTGAGGTCTGACACTGCTTAAATACAAAGTTTAAAACTTAAATAATCTTTTTTGTGATTTCTAAACATCGTTCATCACATTGTGACTCACGGCTGCGGACGTCCGGCATGCTCTGAGTGTCGTCATCACGCCCACCTGAGGAAGAAACAGGAAGTCTTGTTAGCATGTAGCGTGTAGTATCAGAGTTGAGAAACTGATTACAGCTGAATCATGGTTATCACATATTGTCATCTTGTTTTACTCACAGCAGAAAAAAACTAAATATTTATGACATCATGTTGTACTGAAGCTTTTCATATTTTAGAATTTAATTGATTTAATGATCAGTTAGTCAGGCCATGCCCACACAGGTGTGTCCCACAGGGAACAGTGATGTCAGAGAGGACTCACCATCTCCATTCAGCCTCTTGTAGAGTGATCTCATCACCTTGGCGCTGCCGAAGCGTTTGAAGCGGTTCCTCACATTGTCGTGGTACCAACCGGCGGTACCGATCTTCACCACCCTGTAAGAGACAACACTTTCAGGTGACTGTTCACCTGAACAGGTAGAGCACTGACGCCAAGTCACATCTTAATATTAAAGAAATATCTCGTATAAATCAGTGTTTGTTTAGAGTGTAATCCCACTGTGGTAAATATTATAGAGTATTTGTTCTGATTACATTACTTCTGATCAAAAAATAGCAAGTCGACAACTTTGCTACCAGCCAAACATCAACAAGGTCAACAACAGCAGACACAGCAGCAGCTAATATTACTGACTAGTTCAACAGCAGTCAGCTGAGCTTGGCATCTGTCTTTCAACGATGCCTCACCACAGATTTGATGTCTAAACTCTGAGATAATGTCCCCTCACCTGTGGGCGTCTCACCTGGTCATGCGGCAGTTGTCACACACCCAGCCGTGCTCCTTCTTGTTGTAGCGGCTGCAGGACTTGCAGGTGTACATGCGACAGTCCAGACACTGACGTTTACTGTTGACAAGGAACTTAAAGGGCTGCAGGCAGCGGATGCACAGTGAGTCGGACAGCTGACTCTGAGAGCCAAGCAGCTCTCTCTTCGTGTCCTCCTTCTCGATCTTAGTCTTCAAATTACTGCAAAACAACAAGAAGAGACTGGTTGAAAGGATTTCTAGCACATTCTGGATGCTTCCTCTGACTGAAACTTTCTCAAAGAGCAGTTCACAGTGTGAAGCAGCTGAACATCATGTGAAAGAAGAAGTTCTCATGTGACAGAATCATTTAACCTGAACGTCCTGCTCGAGGCAACTGAACCACAGTAAGCTCATCCAATCGCAGTGGATCTATTGTTACATACATTCATACCATCGCGCTGCTGGAAGGACCAATCAGGTTAATCTAAACGCTGTTAAAACGTTACACGCTCAAAGAACATATGATGAGTTATGAGAAGCCTGAAGAGACAAACAAATGGATTCATTCAGACGACTGTTTGTTTTTGAGTTTTATCTGTTGAACTCTTTAATGTTTGAGTCTTTAAAATAATTTGGAGGTTCATTCCGCTAAATAAGATTCTCACAGCAGCTTTCAGCTGTCACTGATGACTTAATACAATCAGACTGAAGACCTGTCTGTGTCTTTGCCCCTGAGGCTGATGGGAGTTTGAGTCTTAAGTGGGGACACAGAGCGTCTTTGTAAGCTTCCTGTTTTCTCCTGCAGACTCTCATCCGTGTGACCAAGTCATGATCGACCGAAACAACAACGCCGTTTTTCACGATCATATTCCTCCGAAACTCTGAACAAGTCAACTCAGAGAACCAAACAGACGACAGCAAACCTGACGAACCATCAACCAATCAAAGAACCAATCAGAGGACTTCAAAATAAATTGGACGGTGATGGATGGATGGATGATGGATGGATGGATGGGTGAAAAGATGGATGAATGGATGGATGAACAGATGGATGGATGGATGGATGGATTACATGATTGACTGATTACATACCCAAGTCTCTCCTCTTCTTTCTTTCGGAGGTTAAAGTCTCGCTGAATCACCTCCCACACATGTTTGGCTTCTTCGTCCGTCAGACGAGACAGATCCAGTTTACGCTCCATTACACTGAAATGATGGAAATACATTCAGCTTCAAGTCATATGTAATAAAGTAATCAATCAATCAATCAATGTAAAGCTGCATTTATTGATTAGTTCATCACATTGACAGTGATCATGATGACTTGTGGGGTTCCTCAGGGGTCGATTGTTGGTTCTCTATAGTTTTCAGTTTACACTTTGAAACATACTCATTTATGTGTCCACAGACATAGTTCATCAGCCCTCTCTTCTACAGCCCTCCTGCAGGTTTGGAGGATCATGGTTTGTCTGTTTTCACCACACCCAGAAATGTATTCTATAAACTTTATCTTTAATATCTTTAAACCTTTCAAAATAAATGTCAGTGGAGCTACGTACTTTTGTCTGAATTAATTTTTCTTCATGTTAAATCTTTGAACAGTTTGTGTGAATCGTTCATTTGATTGATGAATTAATTCTACAGATCAAACTACAGAAAACAAAAATTAAAGAACTAATATATAAAAATCAAGATTTAAATTCAGCTTTGTTCAATAAATTAATCAACAAACTTACAGAAACTTTGAACAGTCACTTCATTCAGACAAAATGAGTTTAAAAGTTTGAATGAAACATAGTCAGAGTAATCAAAGTAATCAGAGTTAATGTGATGAATAAATGTGATTAAAGAGAAGAAGAAGAAACTTACCATGTACCCAGGCTGAGGCTGCTGCAACTGAACAAACATCCAACTGAGGACAGACTGAGCAAGTCAGCTGATCACATGATGACAGTCCTCATGACAACACACAACACACACCAACAATACACAACACACAATTAACATTAGAATAATGTTGTAAAATTTAGAAAATAAAGAAAACCTAAAAGAATTTAGAGCAAATGTGATGATTTGATGATTTTCAAAAACTTTGTGGAAACTGAAACACATTTCACTCAAATGTCAACCGGCTGTGGTTTTCCATCCCATAACTCCCTGCTTCAAAACATGTCTTCTGACATGGAATGTATCATGAGCTATGAAATAAAGAGATTCATTGCAACTACATCATTGTCTTGTTCATGATGTGGCAGGATAGTGTTGTAGTGTGTAACTCTGACCACCAGAGGGTGCCAAGATTCATCAAACGGTAAAATGGTAAATGGACTGTACTTATATAGCCCCTTTCTAGTCTTCTGTCCACTCAAAGCACTTTTACACTACATATCTCATTCACCCATTCACACACTGATGGCATTGGCTGCCATGCAAGGTGCCAAGTACTCATCAGTTCAAGGAACTAACCACTCATAACTCATCTAATACACATGCACACACCGATGGCACAGCCTTTGGGAGCAATTTGGGGTTCAGTATCTTGCCCAAGTACACTTCAACATGCAGACTGGAGGAGCCGGGGATCGAACCACCTTTGGGAGCAATTTGGGGTTCAGTTTTTGGGGTTCAGTTTTCAGTTCAATTTTGGGGTTCAGTATCTTGTCCAACATGCAGACTGGAGGAGCCGGGGATCGAACCCACGATCATCTGATTAGTGGATGAGCCGCTCTACCTCATGAGCCCCATCATAGTTTATCATCTCTGTATAATTATTTCAGTCAGTCAGTTTGTTACACAGAACTGAGACAGACAAAATAATGATTATCATCAGTTTATTGTTGTTATTATTGTTTTCATAAAGTTTTGTTTTTTTTGCTTTTTACTTCAGAGGTTTCTTTCCCCTTTTTGGCAGAAACTGAAGACAAGCTGACGACAGCTTGTTAACAAGTCACACATTAAAAACTTGTTCACTATCTTCAGCTGGAGGTTCACACGGAGAAAACTGACTGTGACATCCTCACAGAAAGTCAAACTAAACAGAGGAAACAAACAGTTTGAACATGTAACAGTCAAAGTAATCACGTCATAATGACTGTGTAGTTTTATTAGAATTCATCATGTAAAATAATAAATACATCATCATTTTCATGTTTTTTACACACAAACTCATTAAAGTGAAACACAGAAATATTTTATTTCATATTTACATCAACGTGAGAGAAACTAAAATGTGACTTTAAATGAGACATCTGGTGACTTCATATTTTTACATGTCATCTGTCTGATGTTTCCCAGCAGTACATGAACTGTACACATCAATAATCAGAGATGATGATGATGATGATGACGATCGCCCTCTGTGACCACAGAAGAAGAAGAAGACGTGAGGGGTGTCAGGTCTGAACCAGCTCCAGTTTGGATTCTGAGGACGACAACGGAGCATCGACAACTTCTCCAGACAGGAACAAGTCCTGAAACAGAAAACGATTTCCGACTCACCGAGCTGGTTTTACATCATAAAGTCTGTAAATCACCTCGAGAGTGTAACGTTACTCCTGTTGGTCTCAGGCTGTGCCCGGGCCTGGTCCGGTCTGGTCTGGACTTTGACTCCGGATAATGTCACAAAGTGACTCACCTTGTCGTAGATGACTTTAACGATGAGCGAGCAGCTCGGACACGTCGCCACCTCCTCCCCGTTCTCCAGATCCTCCTTTAAAAAACACAGTTCAGTCTCAGAACATCCTGACAGCTCGACACACTATGTAACCACTGTTAACACTGTAAATATATATTTATATTTCACACTGTATATATAGAATAGAATAGAATAGAATAGAATAGAATAGAATAGAAAGCTTTCATTGTCATTATACAACAGACATACTGTAAGTACAACGAAATTACGTGGGGCTACAGTGAGGTGCTAGTCCTAATATAAGACAAACCACAATAAAATACAAATACAATATATATTTATATTACACACTGTAAATATATACTTATATATTTATATTTACACTGAAACTATATATCTGAACTACAGCTTCATTAACTTACACTGTATAATTACAACTCTAATAAACTACTGCCAAACTGTATATGTGTTAATATATTCACTGTGTTCATATCTTATAACATATTCATACTTATATCTGTATATAGTATGTCTTTGGAAGCTTCTGATAGGTTTATTGACAACGTTTAAGTTAATTAAAGACACACCTGCGGATGTATTTTAAAGGCACACCTGAAACATACTGCTTCTTTGTGTAACGTCATAGGAAAGTCAAAAGAAATAAGCCAAGATATCAGGAAGAGACTTATGGACTTGCACAAGTCTGGTTCATCCTTGGGTGCAATATCCAGATGCCTGAAGGTGTCATGTTCATCTGTTCAAACAATTATACGCAAGTATAAACACCATGGGAATGTCCAGCCATCATACCGCTCAGGAAGGAGACGGGTTCTGTGTCCAAGAGATGCACGTGCTTTGGTCCGAAATGTGCATATTAACCCAAGAACAAAAGCAAAAGACATTGTGAAGACGCTGGCTGATCTACAGTGAGGCTGTGGGCTGAACGGCCACTCTGCCAGGAAGAAGCCATCACTCCAAAAGAAACAACAAAAAAGCCAGATTACAGTTTGCAAGTACACGCAGGGACAAAGACCTTAATTTTGGAGACATGTCCTGTGGTCTGATGAAACTAAAATCGAACTGTTTGGCCATAATGACCATTGTTATGTTTGGAGGAAAAAGGGGGAAGCTTGCAAGCCTGAGAACACCATCCCAACTGTGAAATACGGGGGTGGCAGCATCACAAAATAGATGTATGTAAACTTCTGACTTTGAAGAAAGTAATAAAAAAAATGTCTAAAAAGAAAAAATCCTTCTCTCATCATTCTGGCATTTAGGAAATAGAAATAATTTTCGTAATGCTAAAGGACCTAAAACAGGAAAAGTGATTGTCTGATTTCATGTCAGACAGTGAGAAAAAAAAAAACATATGTGTCCTTTTATATAGTATATGTACACTTCTGGTTTCAACTATATGTATGTATATGTGTATATATATATATGGCCCTGTTCATGAACATACATGTACTTCTGGTTGCATGATAAACATGACATGATGATGATGTTACATGACTTGTTGTGCAATGACAATAAAGTCAAATTAATGTAATGTAATATAATATACAGGACACACAGAAAACTGAAATGACAGTTCTGTCATCTCTCTGCTGCAAACACTAATAAACATGAAATATAAAATATATAAAGTTCAAAGAGATCTAAGATTAATATGGAAAATATAAAAAGATATAAACAGTGTGGATATAGCAGTGTAAACAGACAGATACACAGACAGTCTAGCTGTTAGCTGTTAGCCGTTAGCTGTCAGTCACTTACTCTGGTTATGGTGAACTTGTCTCCGCAGGGACACGGGAAGTAGTACGTCTCCGTGTCCTCGTCATACTCGAAGTCTTCGATCTCGACCTCGTCGTGAAACACCGACATCTGACCTGAGACCACCTGAGACCACCTGAGATCAGCTGATCGGAGAAAACAACAACACTCGTGTGAAGCGTGTGTGCTGCGGCGTGGTCCGGCGCCCTGTGATAACGTCACGGACTACTGTCTCAGACGTGTGACGCAATCAATGCCTGTAGTTCATGATGGTCCAGCAGGTGGCGTCATCACTACGTATGTACACGTCATCGGGTCATCAGAGTAACAGTGACAAATATACTGACACATGACACGCAAGTATCTGTTAAATTAACTTCTTAACCACTTCCTGATGAGTTTTCAGCAAATGTGTCTGAATCTCTGATTCAAAACTTAATGAAAAACATTTTATTACAGATGACAAACTACAGACTACAAACCATAAACTACAAACATCAAACTACAAACCATAAACCATAAACTACAAACTGCAGACTACAAACCATAAACTACAAACATCAAACTACAAACCATAAACCATGAACTACAAACTACAGACTACAAACCATAAACAACAAACTGCAAACATTAAACTATAAACTACAAACATCAAACTACAAACCATAAACAACAAACTACAGACTACACACTAAAAACCATAAACTACAGACTATAAACTACAAACCATAAACTACAAATTACAGATGACAGACTATAAACTACAAAGTACAGATTATAAACTACAGGTTACAGACTATATACAACAAACTACAAACTATAAACTACAAACTACAGACTGTAAACTACAGACTACAAACTACAGATTATAAATTACAGACTATATACTAAAACTACAGACTATAAACTATAAACTACAAACTACAGATTACAAACGTTGGGTCCCCATTGGTCTGTTGTCGTTCTGTCCAGACTTCATTTGGATCATGTGGATGTTGCGTTTGAGGTCGGCGTGGAAACCGCAGAACCTTCTTCTTCCTGTTTTCTCAGCGCTCATTACATGAACAAAGCCCAAGCAGATCATGTAGAACCGTTCCCCGTGGGGGGCGGGGGGGGGCGCGGCAGGGGGTCATACACAAAGCAGGGAAGCAGCGCAAGCGATGCTGTTAACTTCAAACGGAGATATGTGCATTGATAACATCCTGTCTGCTTTTGAACGACATCCTGCGTGCATGCGACCTCACAGCCGGCTGAATGAGGCTGTTGTTGCAGCGCCGGCCAATCACTTTCTCCCGCCTGACTGATTGCGGGTGGTGTCTGGGGGGGCAAGGCTTGGCAGGGACACAGATCTCCTCTCAGTCTGTTGTTGACTGTATGAAGGGCTTCTTCCGAGTCGCTGCTGGAGCTGGCAGCCTGTGCAGGATATTCCCTGGAAGGATTCATGGCCCGGTGAGGCCCGGTGAGGACCCCCCCCCCCCCCCCCAATGCCTCCACCCCCAGCAAGGGAGGTAAAGAGTGGGACCAACAGGAGACCCTGAGAGTCTGAACGCCACCATCATGGACCCAAGCATTCACACTCTGGAGCTGTTGGGGGTCTTGCTTTCAGCTGGGGCCTGGTTCTGCTCGCTGGCCACCACCCTGATGTCCACCTGGCTGACCCTATCGACTGACCTGCTGCCCACAGAGAGCTATGAGCGGGGGCTGTGGGAGACCTGTGTGGTGCAGGAGCATGGGACGTTGGAGTGTCGGCCCTATGACAGCCTCCTCGGCCTCCCCTCAGAAATCAAATTGGCCCGGATCCTCATGTGCGTGACACTGGCCACGGGGCTGATCGGACTCCTGCTGGCTGTCCCCGGCATGCATATGGTCAACAGCTGCCACGACCGCTTGGAGGACTTCTGGTGCAAGAGGGCGATGAAGATGGCAGGGGGGACGCTTTGTCTGGTCGCTGGGATCCTGGGACTCATCCCGGTCTCGTATATAGCTCACATCGCGGTCGTACAGTTCTTTGATGAGTCGGTGCCGGAGGTTTTGCCGCGGTGGGAGTTCGGGGACGCTCTGTTCTGTGGCTGGACGGCGGGAGTTCTTCACCTGGTGGGGGGAACTCTGCTGCTGGCTTCCTGTTTGTGTCTGCAGAAGGAGAGCTGTACCACACCTGTTCCCATCCCTCTGGTGAGGATGCACCCAGGACGGCCCTCAGCCAGGACCAAGTCTGAGTACGTCTGAGACTTTTTCCCATCAGGGGCTGTTTGCACATCGACTGTGGTGTGTCTGATTCTGGTCATGATCGCAGAGTTTTTAAAGTTAAGATTCAAAGTCTGAAAAGAAATGTTTTATTTTGGTTTGTTCACCGTTTTACCAAAATTCTTCTCAGGCTGCTTGTTGAAGGAAAGTGAAAAAAAATGATGGAATGTTTGAAACAAAGTCAGAAACAGAAAAAAACAAATGAAATCTGAAAAAATATATTTGGAAACTTTTCATTTAAAGTTTCTTTGAAGTTTGTCATTTTGTCAGTTTGTTTTGACAGAATTTGAACCTCAAAACTGAAATTATTTCACAAGTTTACTACCTGTTATATATAACATATATATCAACCCAACATAAGTATTAATGTATATAAATCTGTGCAAATCTGAACCTGCTCTCAGTTTCAATCATTCAGAAGTTTTTATGGAACCAAAGAGACAAAACATGCTGCTGTTTCCTGTTTGTGCAATAAGAGTGAACCTGACTTCAAATGAGCATCACTGATTAAAAACACACGTTTGATTTCTGACCTGAGAAAAAAATGTATTAATTATAAAACATGAAAAATGATCGATGAAGAGTTCAGACGGAAATTATGTCATTTAAAAAAAGAGATGAAAACTCTTCAGATGTAGAGAAAATTATAATTTAGTATTATTGATGAATATTAATTATCAGTTGACCATTGATGACTCTGATGCTTTGAATGAACTTGTGAATATCATCAGCAGATGATTGTTTGTCAATAAAAATAAATGAAATGAACTCTGATTATTTGTCTGATATTTTTAAAGTATCATTAATAATCAATGATGAATAATCATCAGATTTCAACAGAATATAATGAACAATATTTATATTATTCATCATTAATAATCAATTATGAATTAATTAAAGTGATTATCTGTTTTATGAATATTAATATTACATCTTATAAACATGAAATAACAGAACTTCCTGATGTGCCACTTTCTTCCTCACTGAACATCACCGCCTCACTGGCTGCCTGGAGCTCCCCCACCACTTCATTGGCTGCCTGGAGCTCCTCCCATCATCTCATTGGCTGCCTGTAGGCTCTCCTTGGTGCTGGTGCTGTCCTTGTTCTGCTTCACAATACATTCATTATGACCAAATCAAACGCCATGGCAACCGCATCATGTGACTTCAACAACCAGACACCATGGCAACCTCATCATGTGACTTCAACAACCAGACGCCATGACAACTGCATCATGTGACTTTAACAACTACATGCCATGGCAACCGCATCATTTGAAAAAAAATCCTAAAAACATTGTCTGCAAAAATTTTACCACTTGATAAGTTTATTAATAAAAAATATTATAAATAAAATAAATTAATTCACACAGACAGGTACCAGCTTCATGCATTACAGGAAGTATTAAAAATAAACTCTGATAAAATATGAAGACTATGAAGTGTGACAAAAGTTTCATCAATAAAGTAAAATAATAATAATATATAATTTAATATAATGTGTCTGTCACGGAGCTGTGATGTCACAGAACTGCAATGTCATTTTGAGACTCGTTTGTAAAGTTTAGTCAATGTGTGAGACCTCGTCTGGCTCAGAGAGTCTCCTCTCAAGCTTTGCACAAAAATGTTTGATTTCATTGACTGGAAATTACATTTAAAAGACAAAAGAAGAAAAAAAGTGTGAATAGAACAGCTGTTCTACTCCTGTAAAACACTGTTGGTCAAGTATACTTGATGTCTTCATTAGAGAACATGGTGTAGAGTGGTACTGCAATCTTAGGCATTGCGTCATTTCTTTAGCAGATGAAGTCAGTCAAGTATATAAATAATACTTGTTATATTAAAGTATAACAATGTATATATAAAACATATATGAAGCGTATATGAAGCATTAAGTATATAGTAGTAAGTATATATATATATATATGTATAGAGAGAGAGAGAGAGAGAGATAGAGAGAGTATATATATATATATATATATATATATAGTGTATAAATGAAGTGTGTCCTCAGAGCGATGTAGGAACACAGTCTGACATGAAAGTCCAGGATCAGCAGGATCTCTGAGCCGCCCTCTGGCTTCTCTTTAATTACTCTTTTCCTTTTTGGGACAATAGAGCCGCAATTCAGAAAAACGAGTGCGCAGACAGGAAGCGAACCCTCACCCTCACATTGTTTCACAGCGGCTCTCATCAAGAAGCCACCTCAGCTCACTGTGCCAACGCTGACAAACCCTCCACATCCAGGATGCAGAACAACAGCAGGTCTGATGGTGGGAACATCACGTTTCATCAGGACAAGACGCTGTCAGGAAACTGTAGAACTGAATCAAAACACAGATGAACCATTTTCATTTTAAGAAAAAAAAAAGTAAAAAGATGAAACCATTAAACAGGAAGTAGAATTCATCAAACAAGAAGTAGAATTCTGTTTTCTCATTACTAATCTTTAAGAGTTTCCTGGAAAAACGGTCAGACAGCAGTGTCCAGTCTAGCAGTGAACACAGTAACAGAACCTCTGAACCAGCAGTGTCCAGTCTAACAGTGAACACAGCAACAGAACCTCTGAACCAGCAGTGTCCAGTCTACAGTGAACACAGCAACAGAACCCTCTGAAACCAGCAGTAACCAGTCTAGCAGAACACAGTAACAGAATCCTCTGGAACCAGCAGTGTCCAGTCTAACAGTGAACACAGCAACAGAACCTCTGAACCAGCAGTGTCCAGTCTAACAGTGAACACAGCAACAGAACCTCTGGAACCAGCAGCAGTCCAGTCTAACAGTGAACACAGCAACAGAACCTCTGAACCAGCAGTGTCCAGTCTAACAGTGAACACAGTAACAGAAACCTCTGAACCAGCTGACCGAGCTAATCCACAGTTAGTGCTTCACTACTTTACATTTACATTTGGTCATTTATGCTGATGCTTTTATCCAAAGCAACTTTACAGAGAAGGTGTAACAATCAAGGTATAGTGATAAGAAAAGTGTAGCAGTAAGTGCTGTGACAATTCTTAAAGGACAGATGTATCATGTCCAGCTGTTGGTAGTGTTGTAGAGGAGGTCCCCTCTGAAGAGCTGGAGGTCTTCAGGAGCTTTGTGAAGGTAGAGAGGGATGCCCCTGATCTGGTACTCATCAATGTTTCCATCATCAAGTCTAAACCTTGGAACCAGCAGGGTTCTGTAAGAGTTCTTGAAATCCTTGAAAGTTTGTGAATCTGAAAAAGTTCCAGGCCCTGGAAGGTTTTTGTTATATAAAAAGATACAATCCTTGGAAAGTCCTTGAATATTTTTTGGTGTTGATATTTCACATGGATATTATTGGAAGGTCAAAGTGTAAATTTCACCACTATAACTAGTTTTTTAAATTTACGCTGATTCCACAGGGCCTACTGACTTTGCAAATTGTTTGTTCGGCCCTGCCAGAGAATCACTGCTTATGCTTTCTGCAATGTAGCCATAGTTAACGCATGCGTAGCTGCTTTATGTGCATGTAGCCTTCTCGCAGGTGAATTGGTGAATTGCCAGTCACGTTGAGTCAGAGTGAAATTTTTGGTGAATTGCCATGTAATGTCATGCCCAGAAATGCATTACTTCAGGAGGCATGGCTTGCCAAGGAAAGCTATGCATTGAATCAGAGTGTCCACGGGATATTAAAAAGTAGTAAAAGCTAGTAAATCATCAAATTAAGGCCCTTAAAAGCATTAAACACCGATTGCAAAGTATTATTTTTTAAAGAATGAACATTTGTTGTAAGTTTGTTTGTTAAAGTTCTGGGTCAGAATTTATTACATAGACTGTCGTAGCGACTCTCTGTCGCTATTTCCATCATTTAGAGTTCACAGAGGCCATTTATGAGATCAATGTATATCTGAGGAGGGGTGATGTTTTATTGGCAGGTTGTCACACAGCCAATGGTGTTGTTTAAATATTCTGTACCCACACCAGGGGTGTGGAGCATCAAAGTAAAATTTAGCTGTTTAGCTGGCATGGACTCGTCATGACTGCGTCACAGAGCTGTGACGCAGTACCACACAGTTTCTGACTGGAGCTGTGATGTCACAGAGCTGTGATGTCATTTTGAGACTTGGTTTGTAAAGTTGTGTGAGAACTCGTCTGACACAGAGAGTCTCCTGTTGTTGTTACTTGTGTGAAACAACGACTTCACTTCTGGACTTTGTCTGACATTGGTTGTAAAAACGGCTTCATTCAGCATCGCTCCTCGCCTCTGGCAATCGTGGGTTACCATGGTTACGGCAGGAACGCCTGGAACTTTGTAATGATTCTCAAGAAGAAATTTTGTGCTTATGCTGTACATGGTTGATTGCTGGAGTAATGAAATAAGCAAGTAAGCAAATTAGCAGGTGAGACGTTGTAAAGTTGAATGCTTATCATCGAGGCGCAGTGTTTGTGTGGAAACATTCCTGAGTGTCACATGTAGATTGCATGCAAGCAGAGTGTTATCAGCTCTGACTGCAGGAAGCAGGAATGAAATAAATCAATCGCCGCCTAGAAGAAAACAAAAATAAAGTCATCAATCATAAATCAAGAGTCACAGCAGGACACGAGTTCTAATGATCAGTGACACAGTTACTGACTTACATTGTTAATGTGCACAGCACAGACTAAGTGAAGCACAATGTTGGTTTAACAATGCTTCTGTCAAAGTACAGACACAGGTTCAGTCTGCACATCAGCCCACAAGAATTGAACCAGATTATCAACCTGATCATCACATCTGTCAGCTGCACAACATGTTAGGACACTGAGACGTCTTCCCTGTTCACACACACACACACACACACACACACACACACACACACACACACACACACACACACACGCTACGTCCCATGTGATCTGCTCAATGACTTCCTGTCTTCGCTTCTTGGAAAACAGACTCTTGTTCCTAACTGTTACAATACTGGGAGTCTCCTGTCCACACTCTGCTTCCCAGAGAACAATGTCACACACACACACAGACACACACACACACACACACACACACACACACACACACAGTGACTGTTATTGTCATCATTTTTTGTGAAGTTTTCGTTTAATTGTTCTACACTAATGAGATGAAACATCCTTCATCAGTTTCCACATGTGACATGTCAAAGTACAGAAACATCTGTGTTGGTGTGTGTGTGTTTAGAACACAGTTTGTGCTTATGCACATTGACTCTCATACAAAGACACAAACAAACACAGAAGGTGGTCTGGCTCCTATACAGGTGTGATGTGGTGGTCTACCTGTCTGAGCTCAGCTGTCTGTTATATAAATATTTTAAGGTGAAACAAATATTTCTGCATGTTATTTAAGTTTCTTTTTCTCAAATAAATTTTATGTCAGATGCTGAAAACTCATGTCAGGTTTGTAAAGACATCCTGACATCCTCAGAAGGGGTCACGGTCATCTGAACACACACTGATCAGAGGATTGACTGCCCTCCGGTAGTCACACTGAGTCACTGCAGCACGACAGGATTCACACTTCTGATTGGACGAGTAAAGGTGATATCGTACCACTGTTCATCTAATGTGATGTGAAGACTTTCAAATTAAAGTTGGAAACCACAAAATAAATGTAGCCAAAGTAACAAAAGTTGTTAATGTTGAGACAGGACTCATTTTACAGTGTGGTCCCTGCTCTTCACTTCTACAGTGTGTGCTCTACATCCAAACTACATCCTGTCTGTTGTTTTTTGTGTTTTTGCAGCATCAGGATTTCACATGTGCTTTAATGATCAGTGTTGTAGTGACTGACAGAGGCCATCTGATGGCAGTGCACACACACACACACACACACACACACACACACGTTGAACGGACAGTGGTGTCGTGGAGACAGAGACGATCATGAGACTGGAACCATGTGAGTCACATGAGATGGAGAGAGAAGAGGAGTGGAATCCAGAGGACCAAGACAAGATGGACGACTCAGTCCTGGTGGGTGAGGAAGTGCTGCTGTGAGAGGAAGAGGAGGATGAGGAGGATCAATGAGGAGGAAGAAGAAGGAGAAGGAGAAGGAGAAGAAGCAGAAGAGGAGTGAGCAGGAGATATGATGATGGAGGAGCTCAGAAAGCAGAGTTCAACTCTCCCTCCAGCTGAGGTAACCGAATGACACGACCATGACCACTCCCTGTCAGAGTAACAGTACTCCTGTCAGAGTAAATGTACTGGCTGTCAGAGGCACCTGCAATTCTGTCAGAGTAAATGTACCCTGTCTGAGTAATGTAATTCTGTCAGGAGTAAATGTACCCTGTCAGGAGTAACTACCCTGTCAGAGTAACAGTATTCTGTCTGAGTAACAGTACCCTGTTACAGTAATTGTACTTCTGTTGGAGCAATCTGTACTCCTGTCTGAGTAACACCTATATCTTGACAGTTACTTTTTACAGTGTTATTTTACCTCAAGAGAAGTCTGGAAGAGTTCAGAGAGAAATACATTTTAAGGTGGTTTTAAAGATTTAAGGTGGATTTAAAGTTTTTTTTAAGGTGGATTTAAATGTTTAAGGCAAATTCTGGTCTCTATGCCTCAGATGAATCCGACCTGTCCCCTGAGTCCCAGCCTCACTGCTCCACACTCTGCAGGTCCGGGCGGTTCCGAAAGGCGAGAACGCAGCAACAGCGAATTCGGCTGGGACGGAACATGAGCCCGACCGCCTCATCTGGGTCAGAACAATGTCACAGCTGTCAGTCATTCAGGAGTTTAATCATGTCTGGGTTTGACTGTGGGTCGGAGTCCACCACACGACCCGGTCTGACGGATCGACCCGGTCTGGCTAGATAAGGCTTGATGTGGTAATACGTGAACCTGCTCAAACCAGGTCTTCAGTTTGAGCTGCTCAGTCTTGCGTGAGTCTGAGAAATCACGAAGGAGCGCACGCTCCGCTTCACAAAGGAATCAGCAGGTACTGGCAGACACTACAGACAGAGTCAGTCTAAACTAAGGACACTGCAGACAGAGTCAGCCCACACTACAGACAGAGCCAGTCCACACTACAGAAACTACAGACACTACAGACAGAGTCAGTCCAAACTAGAGACACTATAGACAGAGTCAGTTCAAACTACAGACACTACAGATACTACAGACAGAGTCAGTCCAAACTACAGACACACTACAGACACTACATACAGAGTCAGTCCAAACTACACACTACAGACACTACAGACAGAGTCAGTCAAACTACAGACACTACAGACAGAATCAGCCCACACTACAGATAGAGCCAGTCCACACTACAGAAACTACAGACACTACAGATACTACAGACAGAGTCAGTTCAAACTACAGACACTATAGACAGAGTCAGTCCAAACTACAGACACTACAGACAGAGTCAGTTCAAATCACAGACACCACAGACAGAGTCAGCCCACACTACAGACAGAGCCAGTTCACACTACAGAAACTACAGAGACTACAGACAGAGTCAGTCCATACTACAAACACTATAGACAGTCAGTCGACACTTACAGACAGAGTCAGCCCACACCACAGACACTACAGACAGAGCCAGTCGTCACTACAGAAACTACAGACAGAGTCAGTCCACACTCACAGACAGAGTCAGTCCAAACTACAGACACCAGAGACAGACAGTCCAAACTACAAAGACAGAGCTACAGTCCAAACTACAGACACTACAAACAGACAGTCCAAACTACAGACACTACAGATAGACAGTAGTAGGAGTGTAAACAAATGTTTTGTTTCGTCGTGGCTCATCGAGGATTAACGGGCAGCTCGTGGCTCTGAAGGTGATTCGTATGAAGACAGAGGAAGGCGTCCCGTTCACGGCCATCAGGGAAGGTCAGTACTACACAGTATTTTACAGTGTTCTTGTCACTGTTTGACCCCATTCTATATTTTTACAGTGTAATGCATATTTTACAGTGCACACTTCTAATTTTTTATAATGCCTACAGGAGTAACTTTACAGTGTTTTGACTTTTTACACCCGCAGCTCCAGTGTTATGCTGCTTTAATGTGTGCGTGTGTGTGTGTGTGTGTGTGTGTGTGTGTGTGTGTATGTGTGCAGCCTCTCTCCTTAAAGGTCTGAAACATGCCAACATCGTCGTCCTCCATGACATCATCCACAGCAGAGAGTCTCTGACGCTGGTCTTTGAATACGTGGTGAGACACATGATCACATGACCACATGATCACATGATGGTCAGAACATCTTCCTCATGGTGTGGACTTCTTGGTTCTCTGTGTTGTGCAGCAAACGACCTGGCCCAGTATATGATCCAAAGCACTCGGAGGACTGCACTCACAGAACGTCCGGTTCGCTCACACAGATCATCTGTCAATAAATCAGCTGATCACCGCCTGACAGTCACTTCCCGTTCTCGTTGTTGTTCTTGTTGTTGCTGTTGTTCTATTGTTCTTGTTGTTGCTGTTGTAGATCTTATGTTCCATGCTGCGCAGCTCTCAGCCACATCCACAGTCGGAGGATCCTCCGTCAGAGACCTGAAGCTCAGAATCTGCTCATCAGCTACCTAGGAGAACTCAAGATGGCCGACTTTAATAAGTAATAATCCACCATAACATTACTGGCAACACGGTATAACACCTCTGCAAGTCTGGTTCTGGGGTTCAGGTCTGGCTCGGTCCAAGTCCACATCCCCAGTCAGACCTTCTCCTCTGGAGGTGGTGACGCTGTATCGAATCTCCCGATGTCCTGCTGGGATCCACAGATTACCCACAGCTCGGGACATCTGGTCAGTGCTGGAGTCAGTGAGCTCACCTGAACGTATCTTCAGCATTAACCAAACACTTTCAAAATGTGGTTCACCGTTCAGAAAAGAAACAAGCAGGACGGATCAGAAAGTCTAAATAAAGCTTATATTCAAATATGACCAGTTCATAACACACATGGTGTTTGAATCAGGGGAGCTGGCTGCATCTTCATCGAGATGCTGCAGGGGGCGCCAGCGTTCCCCGGAGACACCGACGTGTTCCAACAACTACAGAAGATCTGGACGGTATTATTATCATTATTATTATTATTATTATTATTGTTGTTATTATTATTATTATTATTATTATTATTATTATAAATGTTGTTGTTGGTCACTGTTAACTCGCAATCTCCTGGACAGTAGACATTTCAAATTAAAAAGTCTGACACTGATATCTCTGTGAGGTCAAAGGTCTCCATATCAAACTGAACACTTGTGTGTCCCTGCAGGTCCTGGGTGTCCCGTCTGAGGACAGCTGGCCTGGAGTCAGTCAGCTGCCCAACTACAAACCAGGTCAGTTTCCCCGGCCCACTTCCCTGGGCCAACAGTCAAATCACAAGACAGGAAGTGGACGTTGATTGACTTGGATTGAACGTCGAATTCGATGAAAGTCGGAAGATCGATAAAGGAGAATGTCTGAACATTTGATCAACTCTTTTTTTTGTCCTTTCTGCTCG
Source organism: Protonibea diacanthus (assembly GCA_028641955.1). Lineage (NCBI taxonomy): Eukaryota > Metazoa > Chordata > Actinopteri > Sciaenidae > Protonibea > Protonibea diacanthus. Next base: position 120,526 of record CM053999.1, read on the forward strand.
GGATTGGTTTGTTCACTCGGAGCTGAAGCAGGACAGTTTGGAAAAGGTAAGAACCAACATAAAATTCTTAAGTATGAATAATTAACAAGAAGATCAGTTTTATTAAGGCTAAAGTGTTAGCATGGAGAGTGTTGTCTCATCAGTCTTTCTGCGATGTGGGTCAGGTTGAACCAGCTGCCTTGGCAAGACTGGAGGACCTGGTCCAGAGGATGCTGAAGGGCATCCCGACAGATCGGATCTCCGCACAGGATTCTCTGCAGCACCCATACTTCAGCACACTACCTCCGCCCATCATGCACCTCAGAGACAGTAAGACCTCTCTCTAAACGTGAATATTTGAAACGGTAACAGATCCTACATCTTCATTTTTTCTTCTTCAAGCCAGCGGTGTCCATTTTTAAGGTACTCCGTGTTCGGCTCTGAGACAGAGGTCAGAGACATTCAATCCCAGACGGAGGGTCAAGACCTTCCTACTGCCCATTAAACTAAGTGCTGGTGAACAACCCTGTAGACCAACCATCATCAAACCGTCAAAACCACCATCAGCCTGATGTGAGACCAAAGGAACTAGCATGAAGCTAAAGCTAAAGCAGAACGTGTCATATTAACTTTATTTGTTGATTTAATTCTAAAATGTTCTTAACAGTTCCCCTGTTAGCATCTGTTAGCATTGTTGTCTTATCTGGTCAAAGTGGTCAACAGCGACTTAATTGGTGTTTGAGTTGACGGGATCTTCTGTACAGAGGCCAGAAATAGTACAAACCAAACACTGAACACAGAGTGCCTGACTGCTTTTACCACGCTTGGGTGAGATGAGGGGTTTCAGCTGGTTAAAAGGCCACTGCTAGATGACAAGTCCTTCACACCAACACCAACACCAGACTCAATGGCCCAGTTGTTACATTTTATTTCTTCTTCATGAATCTCACTGAACATCAACAGCATGTTTGTCTCTACAAATTCAGTCACATGATCTTAGTCCATTGTCACAGTGATCGCTATCATGTTGAAGTGATGTCATCATGTTGAAGTGTTGACAAAGTTTGGATGAATTTTCATGCTTCATGAATATTTACAGGTCGATAAATGATTTATTTCAGGGTTTTCAAAACGATTCAATGAAACTTTTACAGATTCAATAAAATCAACAGAAAATTCATCAGTCGTTTTTACTCTTTTTTTATGTGTTTTTTTAAAAAAATGTGAAAAGAAAAAAGTCTCCAGTAAAAAGAAGAAACTAAAATCAAAGTCAAAATATTCTGATGAACCCCAACAGGAAGCAGATGTTTTGTTAACACATGAGGAACACGTCGACACTTATGCTGCTTGAACGACTTCTGTTGATGATTTATTGTCCCAGGAATAACTCTTAACTGTGACTGATGTCAATGATAACAGATTATGTGTGTATACGCTGGAGCTTGGACACATCTCTACTGCAGTAAAGACGCACAAGTGTTCCAGTCTTGAATTTAGTTTCAAGTTTTACAGCAGTAAAGAAAAGCTTTGTGTTCATTACAGCATCAACAGGGTTGAAATGTTCTGAAGCACAGCTACAGAGCTCCTGGCTAACATGCAGATAATACAGCTCACAGGCTGATTCATGTCTGAATCATTGAGTTTAGAAGTTTGTTGAGTCCTTCACGTCCTGGGACAGACAAAGTTACCGTCCTGGCTGATCAATGTTGAATCAAGTAAGTGTTCTCCATGAGTGTCTCTGCAGCTTCATTTACTTCCACTGCTGTCTCCGACATTCACGCTGTGACTTAGCGCTTTCTCCTCCGAGTGGACGAACAGGTGTTGCTTCCAGATTTCTCGGGGAAAGTCTTACCGCAGACTGCAGCAACTGGAAGGGCTTCCCGTGTGGACTGTCAGGTGCGTACTCAGGTGTGGCTTTCGTGCAAATCTTTCCACAGACTGAGCAGCTGGAAGGGTTTCCTCCCCATGTGCATCCTCTCGTGTTGGGACAGGTTGCTCGCGGAAATCGAACCTGGCCCCACACACGGAGCAGCTGGAAGGGTTTCTCCCCAGTGTGGACTCTCATGAATCACAGCTGTCGCTGAAATGTTTTCTGGACAGACTGAGCAGCTGAATGGTTTTCTTCCTGTGTGAACTCGTAAGTGCTTGGTCAAACTTCGAGTTCTGAGCAAATGTTTTCCACAAGAAGAGCAGCTGAAGGGTTTCTTCTCCGGTGTGGATTCTCATGTGCCTCACGACGTGTTCTCTCCCATTGCCATCTTTTGCCAAACTGAGTAGCTGAAACGTTTTCCTCTGGAATGGAAGTCTCATGTGAAACCATTAAAGATTTCTTCCAGTGGCATGTTTTACCACAAACTGAACATTTAAAGGGTTTCCGCCTGCTTGGACCCTCATTGTGTTCTGCAGATATCCATCAACAGAGCTTGCTGATGTTTTTACAGTGTTACAGTCCAGATTACTTCCAGGTTCTTCATTGTTCTTAGAGTTCAAAACCTGATCGAGGTTCACTGTCCCTGAATCAGTTAACATCAATCCTCAGCTTTCAGAGAACATCCTGTCATCATGATTTAAGTTCTGCCTGGTTCTCTAAATAACAATGTTCTTCATCTTCAGTTCGTCTTTCATGAAGCTGTGACGACTGACGGCCGACACACTGATGAGTTTTCAGTCCATAACGACGAGTGAACTTTCTTCCACAAACGCTGCAGCTGTATCTCCTCTCCCCTGTGTGTGCGGAACATGATGTGGTGAGTCAGATTATCTCTGAGGAATCTTTTCCCAAACCGAGCAGCTGGAACTGTTTCTCTCTCCAGTGTGGATCCTCATGTGAGTCTTCATGTTTGGAAGTTTTGCCGAATCTTTTCCGCACTCTGGAAAGAAGAATGCTCTCACCCGATCACATCCATGGTTACCGGACCGAGGTCCACTGTCTCTTCCAATCACCAGCTTTTGTTTCTGGTTCAGAGGAGTGTGAAGTCTCATCATGATGATCTGGATCTGAGTCTCTGTCTTCTTCTGGTCCTCCACAGTCCTCTCCATCAGCTTCTGGTTTCATGTCTTCAGTTTGTCTCTGTTGAAGCTGTGAGGACTGAGGTTTCTCTTCATCTTCTTCTTCACTCTTCACAGCGACAGGAAAGAACGTGAACTTGATGATATCAGCCTGGTCCAGGCCTTGAAGCTGCTCTCTGCTGGTCCAGACCTCCTCCTGTTCTTCTTAATGTGCCTCAGGTCATCCTGGTCCTGACTGAGGGGATCATCTTCTCTTGGTCATCACCAGCTGTTGACGCCTGTGGAGAAACATGAAACACATTTTCTGTAAATTCAATGAATGAATCTGTTTTTATGTTTCCTGTGGATCTATTGTCATTTATGATGTTTTAATAAAGAGCCAAACATTTCTCAACAGGTGACACCTATATCATGGAGCCACCCTGTGACATCACAGAGTCATCCTGTGACATCATGGAGCCATCCTGTTACATCACAGAGCCACCCCAGACATCACAGAGTCATCCTGTGACATCATGGAGCCACCCTGTTACATCACAGAGCCACCCCAGACATCAGACAGTAGAGCCAAACTGATCTGGGACCTTGAGATCACACTGACGCTGATCTTTGAGGAGAAAACTGACAGATTACTGACACAGCAGCTGATACAGACTTTTAAACTTGTACAAACTCATCTACGCTGATGTTACTGAGAGCTGCTTTAAAAATCACACTATTAATGAATCACTATCAGCTGTTTTCTGCATAATTAATACAGCAGTTTCAGACAGTTAACAAGGTAACATCACAGAGAGTTGAGGCGTATACGGAGGACACGAGGAAACCAGAAAACATTTTCTCCATAAAATATGATCCAGTTTCACCAAAATCAGTGAAATAGTTGGTGGTGTGTGACTTAGTGCCATAAAGCAAAACACACCGGTATTCACTTTGAATTGTCTGTGTACACAGTGTGGCTGTGTAATGTATAGTGTCTGCACAGTGTATAGTGTGTAACGTATAGTGTGTGTACAGAAAATAGACCTGCAGTGTGAGGCTCGTGCAGCCTCCTCTCGTGCTCTCTGATGGTTCTTCAAACATTCACTGATCTCGCAGCTGCCGCACTGAGCCGCTGACTGACGAAACACCTCAACATCTGAATCGACTCACACACATCCGACCGACCTGCCCAACACCAACACCTGAGCACCGGAAGTACATCTGCTCGCGGCGCAGCTTCCTCGCCGATTTTCAAAATAAAAGCGTGTGTTCGTCTCGCGATAACAGACGACAGATGTCACGCTGAGACGCTTCAAAGATCAAACCGGAAGACGAAGAAAGAACAACATCCGGTGTCAAACTTTAGCGTGCGTCAGCCACCGGAAGTACAGTTGCAACGTCCCGTAACGATGCTTATCAGATTTTCAAAATAAGTTGAATGAACTTTAACGGGATAGAAACAATTAGATGTTTATTAAAGTAGAATACAATTAAATACCTTTATATTTGTAGTATTAAATCTGTATTTTACTGTTTCCAGCTTTCATCAGTGATGATGTGATTCGCCTATCAGCTGATATCTGGTCAGAAACACAATTTACTAACTCATGTTCTCATGTTCAAACTGTCTGTGTGTCTTTGTAATACCTGAAACTTCCTGTATATAGTGGTCTTCTACCTCGAAGTTGTTCAGCCAAGTCTGACAAGGAGGAGACACCAGACAGAACCTGCTGCAGGCTCCTGCATTCATCTGATCTGGGAACACCTCGAGATCCTCCAAGAGCTGAAACATCCTGACTACCTGTCTGTCTGTTAACCTGTCTGTCTGAAATGAGTTGTTACAGGAAACAGGAAGTACTAATTATTAATTAATAAAGTTAATCAAACATCAGATACAAGTCACTGGAGTCAGCCAGCTGATCAATGAAACGAACAACAGAACTTCTTTCAGCTTCTTTTATTTTCACTGAACATCATCATCATGTTTGTCTCTACAGATCCATGAACTGTCATTGCTGTGATGTCATCATGCATCACAAATATTTACAGGTTGAAGTGACGCGAGGTGACTTCGTTATGTCTGATTTAAAGTTTGAAGTAAAAATAATTTGATCGATGAATCCATCATGAAAGACAAATTCCAGAAAATATTCTGGAAGATTTCTGACAGGAAGTCAATGATTTGTTAATGTTCTCAAGGAATGATTTATTATAAAGATGTCCAGCTGTTTAGATGAAACTTCAAAGCTTCACTTCAATTCTAAGACAACCAAGACTAAATGAACTGCTGACGAGGACAGGTAAACCTGCATGACCTGATCTGAACAGAGCTGTCAGTCACGTTGGTCACTTTGAGATCTGATGCTGAAATATAAAAAGCAAACGATCACATTACTTCATCTGCGGTCAGCTTCATTTACTTGCATTGCTTTGTGCAACACACTTGTGTTTTTTAAAGAAATGAAGCTGAGTGAATCTTCTTTCGCACGCTGAGCAGCTGAACGGTTTCTCTCCAGTGTGGATTCTCATGTGTCGCGTCAGATTTCCTTTTTCTCGAAATGCTTTCCCGCACACAGAGCAGCTGAACGGTTTCTCTCCGGTGTGGACGCTCATGTGTCGCGTCAAAGTTCCCCGATTCGAACGCTTTTATTACAAACCGGCAGCTGAACGGTTTTTCCTGTGTGGACGCCAGGTGTTGTGTCAGGTGTTCCCGGCGCAAAACGTTTTCCCGCACTCTGAGCAGTTGAAGGGTTTCTTCCGGTGTGGATTCTCATAAAAAATTAGACAGTTTCCCGCCAACACTGAAGCTGGCTTACACTGAGCAGCTGAACTTAAGCTCCCGTGGACTCTCATGTGTGACGCCAACGCTGAGCTTCGAGCAAACTTCCTGTCACAGAAAGGGCAGCTGAAGGGTTTCTTCCTGTGTGGATCCTCATAAAGCGCGCCAATACATTTCCTTCCTGCTGAAACGTTTTCACAGAACGAGCAGCTGGAAATGTTTTCCGAGTGAAGCTTCATGTGAGCCGTGTACGACTCCTCTCTCGAGTATCTTTTACCACAAACTGAACATTTAAAGGGTTTTTCTCCGATTTGGACCTCATTATGTTTTTGCAGATGTCCGTCGTATTCAAAGCATGTAGATGTTTTTACAGTGTTACAGTCCAGATCTCTTCCAGGTCTTCATTAATTCTGAGGAGTGTCCTCGGTGGTTCTCGGTGTCCTCCCAATCCCAACTGTCATCACTCTCAGGTTCAGAGTCAGGTGACGCTCCTTAACATCTATATCTGGTTGTAGATGTTGATCTGAGTCTCTGTCTTCTTCTGGTCCTCCACAGGGCTCTCCATCGCTTCTGGTTTACATCTTCAGTTTGTCTCTGATGAAGCTGTGAGGACTGAGGTTTCTCTTCATCATCTTCTTCTTCTTCTTCACTCTTCACAGCGACAGGAAAGAACGTAAACTTGATATCAGCCTCTTTCCAGACCTTTGAAGCTGCTCTCTGTTGGTCCAGAAGTCCTCCTTGTTCTTCTTAATGTGGAGCAACTTTTGGTGGGTCGTCCTGGTCCAGACTAACGATCATATTCTTCTTTTGGTCACCACCAGCTGCTGGACATCTGTGGAGAAACATGAAACACAGACATGTTTTTTTTAGTAAATGAACTTTCCTGTGAAAATTTAAACTGTTGACACCTGACTTCAATCTCGAAAGGCCAGAATATTGACTTTAATATTATTATTAAAGGACCTCCTCTGCACATCATTCATCTGTCACTGCACTAACATGTCCTCGTCACACTGACTCAAGTCACTAAATATAAAATAAAAACTCAGCTCACCTACAGCTGCGTCGACCTCCTCCGCACCTGAAACATTGGAAAGCTTTATTAGAGGAGGAACAGGTGAACACAAAAGAAAACAGCTGGACAAACAGCTGACAGTAAATAGTCAACAGCTGGACAGTAAACAGTCAACAGCTGGACAAACAGCTGACAGTAAACAGTCAACAGCTGACAGTAACAGTCAAATGAAGACAAACAGCTGACAGTAACAGTCAACAGTTGACAAACAGCTGACAGTAATAGTCAAACAGCTGACAAATGAGTTGACAGTAAACAGTCAACAGCTGACAGTAAACAGTCAAACAGCTGACAAACAGCTGATGTGCAAACAGTCAAACAGCTGACAGCAACAATCAAATAGCTGACAGTAAACAGTCAAACTGTTGACAAACTGCTGACAGTAACAGTCAAACAGCTGACAGTAAACAGTCAACAGTTGACAAACAGCTGACAGTGTAAACAGTCAAACAGCTGACAGCAAACAATCAAATAGCTGACAGTAAACAGTCAAACTGCTGACAAACTGCTGACAAATAGTCAAACAGCCACAGTAACAGTCAACAGCTGACAACAGCCACAGTAAATAGTCAAACAGCTGACAGCAAACAATCAAACGGCTGACAGTAAACAGTCAAACTGCTGACAAACAGCTGACAGTAAACAGTCAAACAGCTGACAGTAAACAGTCAACCGTTGACAAACAGCTGACAGTAAACAGTCAAATAGCCGACAAACAGCTGACAGTAAACAGTCAAACTGCTGACAAACAGCTGACAGTAAACAATCAAACAGCTGACAGTAAACAGTCAAACAGCTGACAAACAGCTGACAGTAAACAGTCAACAGCTATGCAAACAGTCAATTAGGCTGATTACAGCTGACAAACAGCTGACAGTAACAGTCAAACAGCTGACAGCAAACAACTAAATAGCTGACAGTAAACAGTCAAACTGCTGACAACAGCTGACAGTAAACAGTCAAACAGCTGACAGCAAAATAGTCACAGATGACAGTAAAAGTCAAACTGCTGACAAACAGCTGACAGTAAACAGTCAAACAGCTGACAAACAGTCAAACAGATGACAGTAACAATCAAACAGCTGACAGTAAACAAATAAACTGTTGACAAACAGCTGACAGTAAACAGTCAAACAGCTGACAAACAGCTGACAGTAACAGTCAACAGCTGGACAAACAGCTGACAGTAACAGTCAAACAGTTGACAAACAGCTGACAGTAAACAGTCAAACAGCTGACAGCAAACAATCAAACGGCTGACAGTAACAGTCAAACTAAGCGACAAACAGCTGACAGTAACAGTCAACAGCTGACAGTAAACAGTCAAACTGCTGACAAACAGCTGGACAGTAACAGTCAAACAGCTGACAGTAACAGTCAAACTGCTGACAAACAGCTGACAGCAAACAGTCAAACAGCTGACAGTCAACAATCAAACAGCTGACAGTAAACAGTCAAACAGCTGGATAAACAGTTGACAGTAACAGTCAACAGCTGACAGTAACAGTCAAACAGCTGACAGTAAACAGTCAAACAGTTGACAAACAGCGACAGTAAATAGTCAAACAGCTGACAGCAAACAATCAAACAGCGCTGACAGTAAACAGTCAAACTGCTGGACAAACAGCTGACAGTAAACAGTCAAACAGATGACAAACAGTCAGTCCGTTGACAAACAGCTGACAGTAAACAGTCAAACAGTTGACAGTAAACAGTCAAACAGATGACAGTAACAATCAAACAGCTGACAGTAAACAGTCAAACAGCTGACAAACAGCTGACAGTAAACAGTCAAACAGCTGACAAACAGCTGACAGTAAACAGTCAACAGCTGACAGTAAACAGTCAAACAGCTGACAAACAGCTGACAGTAAACAGTCAAACTGCTGACAAACAGCTGACAGTAAACAGTCAAACAGCTGACAGTAAACAGTCAAACAGCTGACAGTAAACAATCAAACAGCTGACAAACAGCTGACAGTAAACAGTCAAACTGCTGACAAACAGCTGACAGTAAACAATCAAACAGCTGACAGTAAATAGTCAACAGTTTGATAAACAGTTGGACAGGTAAATGGCCAACAGCTGACAGTAAACAGTCAAACAGCTGACAAACAGCTGACAAACAGCTGACAGTAAACAGTCAAACAGTTGACAGCAACAATCAAATAGCTGACAAAACAGTCAACCAAGACAAACAGCTGACAGTAAACAGTCAAACAGCTGACAGTAAACAGTCACAGATGACAGTAAAAAGTCAAACTGTTGACAAACAGCTGACAGTAAACAGTCAAAACAGCTGACAGTAAACAGTCAAACAGATGACAGTAAACAATCAAACAGCGCTGACAGTAAAGAAGCCAACTGCCACAAACAGCTGGACAGTAAACAGTCAAACAGCTGACAAACAGCTGACAGTGCAAACAGTCAACAGTTGACAAACAGCTGACAGTAAACAGTCAAACAGTTGACAAACAGCTGACAGTAAACAGTCAAACAGCTGACAGCAACAATCAAACGGCTGACAGTAAACAGTCAAACTGCTGACAAACAGCTGACAGTAAACAGTCAAACAGCTGACAGTAAACAGTCAAACTGTTGACAAACAGCCGACAGTAAACAGTCAAACAGCTGACAGTAAACAGTCAAACTGTTGACAAACAGCTGACAGTAAACAGTCAAACAGCTGACAGTCAACAATCAAACAGCTGACAGTAAACAGTCAAACAACTGACAAACAGCTGACAGTAAACAGTCAACAGCTGACAGTAAACAGTCAAACAGCTGACAGTAAACAGTCAAACAGCTGACAAACAGCTGACAGTAAACAGTCAAACAGCTGACAGCAACAATCAAACAGTTGACAGTAAACAGTCAAACTGCTGACAAACAGCTGACAGTAAATACGTCAAACAGATGACAGTAAACAGTCAAACTGCTGACAAACAGCTGACAGTAAACAGTCAAACAGCTGACAGTAAACAGTCAAACAGATGACAGTAAACAATCAAACAGCTGACAGTAAACAGTCAACAGCTAACAAACAGCTGACAGTAAACAGTCAAACAGCTGACAAACAGCTGACAGTAAACAGTCAACAGCTGACAGTAAACAGTCAAACAGCTGACAAACAGCTGACAGTAAACAGTCAACAGCTGGCAGTAAACAGTCAACAGTTGACAGTAAACAGTCAACAGCTGACAGTAAACAGTCAAACAGTTGACAAACAGCTGACAGTAAACAGTCAACAGCTGGCAGTAAACAGTCAACAGCTGACAGTAAATTACGTCAACAGCGACAAACAGCTGACAGTTAACAGTCAAAATGCAGCTGACAGTAAACAGTCAACAGCTGACAAACAGCTGACAGTAAACAGCGTCAAATAGCTGATGTAACAGTCAACAGCTGACAGTAAATGTAGTCAACAGCTGACAGTAAACAGTCAAACAGCTGACAGTAACAGTCAACAGCTGACAAACAGTTGGCAGTAAATACTAACAGCTGACAGTAAATGAAGTCACACAGCTGACAGTTAACAGTCAAATAGCTGACAAACAGCTGACAGTCAACAGTCAAACAGCTGACAGTAAACAGTCAACAGCTGACAAACAGCTGACAGTAACAGTCAAACAGCTGATAACAGTCAAACAGCTGACAAACAGCTGCGTAAACACTCAACAGCTGACAGTAAACAGTCAAACAGCTGACAAACAGCTGACAGTAAACAGTCAACAGCTGACAGTAAACAGTCAAACAGCTGACAAACAGCTGACAGTAAACAGTCAAACAGCTGACAGTAAACAGTCAAACAGCTAATAAACAGCTGACAGTAAAATGGTCAACAGCTGACAAACAGCTGACAGTAAACAGTCAAACAGCTGACAGTAAACAGTCAAACAGCTGACAGTAACAGTCAACAGCTGACAAACAGCTGACAGTAAACAGTCAAACAGCTGACAGTAAACAGTCAAACAGCTGACAGTAAACAGTCAACAGCTGACAAACAGCGACAGTAAATAGTCAAAACAGCTGACAGTAAACAGTCTAACCTGCTTCAGGCTTCAGGTCAGCTTCCTGTAGTTTGTGAGACATTTGGACTGATTCACACAAACTGACGTCCAGCAGGCTACTTCCTGTTAGCACGCTGAGCTAACTTCCTTAGCTTGTGGCTCATGTTGAGATAAAGCGATCAGCTGTTTTTACGTCACAAACACTCTTTGCTCTCTATCTATGTCTACGGGGAAACTTTCCGAAAGTTTCCTCTTCAACAGGTTTGTCCTCACGTGCAGGCTCTGCTGCTTCACTCCCATTGGACCTGATGGGAACGCTCGAGACACGGACACGTTAGCATGTTAGCTACAGGAAGTATACACACTTCCGGTGAAGCTTCTTCGCTGGATTTCAAAATAAAAGCGGAAACATTTTTAAATCTCAATGTTAAGAAATAAATCGGATAAGAACATTTATATCTTTAATTTAAATAAATATTAAAACATCACAAAGTGTGTGAGACACTGTTTGAAACTATCAGTGTGTCTTCTGTCCACCAGGTGAATCTGTGATGACCATGACAGGGTCTCTGTGATTGACCTGCTCCAGATCAGCTGGTTTGGCTGCTCCCTCATCAACTCACACAGCGTTTGTCTGAAGTTGTCTAAACTGCGTCTGTAACTTTTAGGTAGACAAGTCAAGGTTCAGATTGAACTTTAAGATTTTATTAACAAACACACTAAAATATTTTCCTCAGTCTGAATTACAAAAACACACAAACTCATTTATCTTCAATCAGCACTGAACCTTCTTTGTACACACAGACAGTTTTATGTCTTCAGTCAACAAACAGTTCCACCTCAAACACAGAAAACACTCTTTAATCTGACATAAATCTGAGACTGAACAGATCATCCAGTTTATCTGAGTTAACATCACGTGACACGCTCAGTCCTCCATACAGACTCTTCATGAACTGTCCCCCAGAAAACAGCCTCAGTCTGGGCAGAGAGAGCCGGTCAGTCCCTTTGTTCACTGATGGTGGTGAGGATAATATAACTTATGATGTGGACGATGAACAAAACATTGTTTGATGTGTCTATGACGATGTCACTTTAAAACATGAGATACTCATGCTCAATAATTTAAACATTTATCTGTCTGACTTAGATATTCACACATCATGTAGGACATCGTCATTACAGTGATAAACATGAACATTAGTTCAAACCGGAGCATTTATTCTTATGATCGATGCATATTGATCAACAGAAACATGCAGGACTTCCTCTCTGCACAAAAGGTCTGTCTTGACAGCGGGACATTGTGATTAAACAGCAGGACTTTGTGTCTTGTCACAGAGCCACCATCTTTGTTCAGGACCTGGCAGACTCTGCCTGGACTGGACATTGTCTCTGTTGGAATAAACATTTTGTCGTCTGACATCTCTGATTTTAAAAAAATGAGACCAAAAACAAGTGTTGTGTTTAATTTGATCTTATTAGGAGAGATCAACACATCAAGCAATTTTCACTTCACAACAGATTAATACCAGAAATCAACAGAATTTTTCTGTCAGCTGGAAACAAAAAAAACTTCAAAATGAGTTTTGATCCTGAAACATGTCACTGCGCTAAAGTAAAAAAAAAAAAAAAATCGATATTACACATATATACACATAATATTTTGATGAAAGTAAAAGTTTGTAGTGTTTTACAAACAAAATGACCTGATAAGATTTTTTTAAACTTAAAGAAAATGTTAAGCAGAGTTTAAATGAGTCTAAAACTAAAGAAGTAGGAAGACTCAAACAGACGTGAAACCACAGACCAAAAGTTTGAATCAGCAACACGTCGACATTTATCAGTGTCTCAGAGAAGAACATGTCACAACTACTGCTGAGTCTGACGGGCTCTTCATAGGTACACAGGTTTGGACCCAATGACCTCAGGTAAACCTTCAGAACCCAACCTGAGCCAATCCTAATAGACCCAATGGAAACTCCTGAAGTTCTGTGAGTCTTTGAGGCTTCAGCAGTAAACTTACATGAGACAAAGATTACAGCAACAAACATGCATGTGACATCTGAACAGGCTTGAAAAACATAAAACAACAAATCAGCTGCTGAATATCAAGAAATCAAATTTTGTCTAATTTACAGAATAAGGCAGAAACGGTAAATGCATAATGTTTTCATCAGTGCTAATTTTAACAAGTGTTTAATTATAATTAGTGTTTAATCAGCTGAAAATAAGTTGTTCTGTTTTGGTGACTTCATATCTACAGACGCTGCAGGTCCTCCATGTTTCTACAGGAGCCCAGGATGGACAAACTAAACACTCACTCTAGATTCGACCTTTCAGGTTTTTTTCCGAGTGTTTTTGTCACCATACTTCATCATGCCAGGATCAAGAGAACAAGAGGGTGAGGTGACAGGACTGCACTTAGCAGCCACATGCTACACACAGGTCCTTTAACAGAACACATGTTGATTGCAGTGACATTAAATACTTCGGTACACGTCAGTGAATACAATCAGTTCAAAGTTCTCGTTGCTTCACGACTGATGTGATCAGAGTCTAGTAGCTTCATGGATCTCCTCTGCCATCGACAACATCCACGCTGTGACTGAACGCCGTCTCCCCCATGTGGACGGTCATGTGGCGTCTCAGAGTCACCCTCTGTCCGAATGCTTTACCACAAACTGAACAGCTGAACGGCTTCTCCCCTGTGTGGACGATCAGGTGCCGTCTCAGAGTTCCTCGCAGTGCAAATCTTTTCCCACAAACTGAACAGCTGAAGAGTTTCTCCCCCGTGTGGACAGTCAGGTGTCGTCTGAGGATTCCCTTCTCTCCAAAACTTTTACCACAAACCGAACAGCTGAAAGGTTTCTCTCCTGTGTGGACAGTTGAGTGTCGTCTCAGAGACGCATGCAGAGCAAATCTTTTCCCACAAACTGAACAGCTGAAGCGTTTCTCCTCTGCGTGGACAGTCAGGTGTTGTCTCAGATTTGACGTTCTATCAAATCCTTTCCCACACACTGAGCAGGTGAACGGTTTCTCCCCAGTGTGGGTACTCATGTGTTGGGCCAAGTTCTCCCTGCGACTGAAGCTTGCTTGACAGACTGAGCATGAGAAAGTCTTTTCTCGTGCATGAACTCTCAGGTGTGAGGCCAAAGTCGAGCTCTGTGTGAAGGTTTTATCGCAGACAGAGCAGCTGAAGGGTTTCTCTCCTGAGTGGACAGTCAGGTGTTGTCTCAGGTCAGTCTTAAATGTGAATCCTTTCCCACAGACTGAGCAGCTGAATGGTTTCTCTCCGGTGTGGATCCTCATGTGTTGGGATAAATAATCTCGCCGACTGAAACTTGATTGACAGACTGAGCAGCTGAAGGGTTTCTCTCCTGTGTGAACTCTGAGGTGTGAGGTCAGACTCGAGCTTTGTGTGAATCCTTTCCCACAGAAGGAGCAGCTGAAGGGTTTCTCTCCAGTGTGGATCCTCATGTGTCTCACGACGTCTCCATTCTGTTGAAATGTCTTTTTACAAACTGTGCAGCTGAACGGTTTCCCTTCAGTGTGAAGTTTCATGTGAGCCGTCAGGGTTTTCTTCCAGTGGTATGTTTTACCACAAACTGAACATTTGAAGGGTTTCCCTCCAGTTTGGACCTCGTCATGTTTCTGCAGATGTTCAAAACTTGTCCCACATTCAGACGAGCTATCTGAAGTTTCTCCAATGTTACCGTCCAGATCACTTTCAGGTTCACTGGTGTCCTCTGAATCATCACTGTCATCACTCTCAGATTCAGAGGAATCTGAAGTGTCATCATCAGTATCTGGATTAAAAAGCCTGTCTGGTTCTGGTTCTGGTTCATCATGAGCCTCTATTAGCTGTGAGGACTGATGGCCGACACACTGATGGTTCTTGAGCTGATAAAGTCGCGTGAATCTACGGTCACAAATGCTGCAGCTGAACAGTTTCTCTCCCGTGTGTCGTCCCATGTGGCGTGTCAGAGTTATCTTCTGAGTGAATGTTTTCCCGCACACTGAGCAGCTGAAGGGTTTCTCTCCGGTGTGGATCCTCATGTGTCGGTTCAGGTTGTACGATTGGCTGAATCTTTTCCCACACTCAGCGCAGCTGAACGATTTCTCACTTCTATTTTTCACAAAGTTTGAACCTGACTGACTTTCTCTGCTCTCCCAGTCACAGCTGTCATCAGTCTCAGACACTGATGAAGTGCCATCATCAGAGCCTGGATTAATGTTCACGTCTGGTTCTCCAAAAGTTTGCAAACGTTCTTCATCTCTGTTGCTTTCCATTCGTCTTCGATGAAGCTGTGATGACTGTCGGCTGACACACTGATGAGTTTTGAGCTGATAAAGTCGAGTGAATCTTTGGCCACAAACTCTGCAGCTGTTTTGTTTCTCCCCCGTGTGTCGTCCCATGTGACGCTTCATGTTTATCTTTTGGATGAACTCTTTCCCGCAGAATGAGCAGCTGAACGGTTTCTCTCCGGTGTGGATCCTCATGTGTCTGTTCAGGTTGTACGACTGGCTGAATCTTTTCCCACACTCAGAGCAGCTGAACAGTTTCTCATCTCGATCACATCCACGGTTATTTTTCACAAAGTTCAAACCTGACTGATGTCCACTGCTCTTCTTCCAATCATCACTGTCAGACTCAGAGGAGCCTGAAGTCTCATCATCAGTATCTGATTGTAAATGATGATCTGGATCTGAGTCTCTGTCTAGTTCTGGTCCTCCACAGTCCTCTCCATCAGTTTCTGGTTTCATGTCTTCAGTTTGTCTCTGATGAAGCTGTGAGGACTGAGGTTTATCTTCATCATCATCATCTTCTTCTTCTTCATCTTCACTCTTCACAGTGACAGGAAAGAATGTGAACTTGATGATATCAGCCTCGCCCAGGCCTTGAAGCTGCTCTCTGCTGGTCCAGAAGTCCTCCTGTTCTTCTTTAATGTGTGGGGGTTCTAGTGGGTCACCCCGGTCCAGACCGGGGGGGTCATCTTCTTCTTTGGTCACCACCAGCTGCTGGACATCTGTGGAGAAACATGAAACCCAGACATGTTTTAGAAAACTTAACTTTCTTGTTGTCAGAGCAACAGACAGTGTCCTTATTAAACACATACCAGAAAAAATCCAAACACTTTACCAACAATATAACAACCTAACCAACCAACTAACAAACAATCTGACTTCCTTTTATACAAATCTTATTAGTCCCATGACTAATTAGGTTAAACTTTGAATAGGTGTTTTCATTTCATTTTCATTCATAAATATAAATACATCATAAATGTTTACATAAATCCAAAATACAATATAAACCCCTGTTTACAAACTATTATATATCATTAAAGATCCCAAATAAATAAACATAAACATATTTGAACAGAAACATATTCTGTCCTCATGGAACTATACATAAGAACTCATGTCCCCGGGGACCTCTTTCACTGTGACACAGCGGCAGGTTCTGGTAAGTTTGAAACTGTTAACTTTTAACAGTCAGCAACACGTTAAACATTTGTCTGCAACATTATCATCACTTTACTACCATTACAATTATAATTACCATCGCATCATTGATGCCAATGTCATTATCGACTCTGCTTATTGACCTTATTTATTACATTAGCAGATGCTGACGTAAAAATGTATGGATTTTATTTATGGAGAAAATGTCCACATAGAGGAGGAAGACAAAGACGAAGAAGACAAGGGGGTTTCAGGCCCAGCAGTCAGCAGCTTCTATGGACATAATGGCAGAGGAGAAGAGAGTGAAGAGGACGCTGACGGAGGAAGCTAAGAAGAGAAAAGGAGAGAGTGAGCGAGCAAGAAGCCTAGTAAAGCCTAGCCGAGTAAATCTGGGACTGGCTTTTAGTGGTTGGTGAGAGCTTGGTGAAATAAAAGGCTGAAAGACAGACGCCGAGCTGGGCTGACTGTTAGTGATAATCATAGGTGTGCACAACTTCACTACTGGAGTAAAAGTACAGATACTCCTTGTCAAATATTACTCCAATACAATAGCTTCAAAATATTACTTAAGTAAAGTACTAAAGTATTCGCTTAATAAATTACTTAAATAAAAGCATTTAAAAAATCTCAGGAAATACTATGATGCTACAAGCTCATACAATTAAAATGTCCATCTGCAATTTAACAAACATTAAGCTAGGTAACATCAGTAGCTAATTCACATAGCGCGATCGCATACCGTGCTTTTTCAGGTTGGAAGACGAGTTTTTGTAGGCTGTGATATAATTTGTTCACGGTAAGCACAACAAACATTTAAACTGAAACAAATCAGTTTTGTGACAAAAATCTCAAGCAGGTTTGAGATAAGGCCACAGTTGCTCGGTGGCAGTTTCTCCATTTGTTTCTCCAGTTTTTTCCTCCATTGTATGGATTGTATGGCATGACGTAGTACCTCAAAAGTAGCAAGTAACAAGAGCATCAATAGAAATGTAGTGGAGTAAAAAGTACAATATTTGTCCTTTAAATGTAGTGGAGTAAAAGTAAAAGTATCCCCCCAAAATAATACTCAAGTACAGATACTCAAAAACTGTACTTAAGTACAGTACTCAAGTAAATTTACTTCGTTACTGTCCACCAGTGATGTCATCAGAGCAAATACTTGAGCACAGTTGAACACAGTTACCCTCTGACACTGGATTAATATGAGCAGTTATAAATCAGAATAAAACTACAAACCCAGAAAAACTACATCTACTATGTCTACTCATAATTCAGCTGACAAACAGCTGACAGTAAACAGTCAAACAGCTGACAAACAGCTGACAGTAAACGGTCAACAGCTGACAAACAGCTGACAGTAAACAGTCAAACAGCTGACAGTAAACGTCAACAGCTGACAGTAAACAGTCTAACCTGCTTCAGGCTTCAGGTCAGCTTCCTGTAGTTTGTGAGACATTTGGACTGATTCACACAAACTGACGTCCAGCAGGCTACTTCCTGTTAGCACGCTGAGCTAACTTCCTTAGCTTGTAGCTCATGTTGAAATAAAGCGATCAGCTGTTTTTACGTCACAAACACTCTTTGCTCTCTATCTATGTCTACGGGGAAACTTTCCGAAAGTTTCCTCTTCAACAGGTTCGTCCTCACGTGCAGGCTCTGCTGCTTCACTCCCATTGGACCTCATGGGAACGCTCGAGACACGGACACGTTAGCATGTTAGCCACAGGAAGTTTATATACTTCCGGTGAAGCGTCTTCGCTGGATTTCAAAATAAAAGCGGAAACATTTTTAAATCTCGATGTTAATAAATAAATCGAATTAAAACATTCAGCTCTTTAATTTAAATAAATATTAAAACGTCACAAAGTCCAGTCATGAATTATAATGTATATATTATTAATAATAAAATGTAGATATTATTATTATGGAGACATAACCATACTGATTTCATATTAATACACACACAATTATGTAAAGATTTTTTGGTTGGTTGAAACAAAATAAAAGAAAGAAGAAGATAAAAACAGAGTTGTTAGAAACATGAAGTGACTGATCTAAAAACCTGCTGCTGACTGGACTGGACGTTTAACTGCTCTTCATCAGTTTCTATTTTATTCTATTCTTATTGTTATTTTGTTATTATAAATAAATTATATTATATTATTCTAATTATATATATGGTGATTTGACACAGTAAACTGAGCTACACGTGGACCTGATCTCAGTCTGGACAGTCGTCACTTCAGTTAGAAGTGATAATAACAAACTTTATGGCTAGAAGGACTCAGCCTCAGACCCTTTCGATTCATTCATCTGTGGCAGCCTGAGGTTCTGATGGTTCTTAAGGTTCTGGTCCCTCTTTGTTAAGAACCAGGACTGATGAACAGAGTGAAGAACCAACATGTTTAAAATATAGTCGTGATTCACACGGCTGCTTCACTCCATCTTTCAGTGCTGATCTTTAGTTCATTACATCGTTAGTTAGCTCCATCTAGTGGACAGGTAGTAGAACTACATCACGTGATCATGTGATTTCTCTGGCACTCACCTGGTTTCTGCCACAGGTTCGACTGGCTTTGACGTCACTCTGATGTCTTTTTTTAGACTTGGACTTGAAGTTGTGAGGGTGTGACGGCGTCCTCAGATCAGATGCACACAGACACCAGGGCTGACCAGGAAGAAATGAGCAGCTTCTTCTCTCCCAGTGTTTCCTCCACACCTGAAGTGGAAAGTGTCTGTAAGTGGACCTGAATACCTGAAACTGAGTATTAACATTGTTTTTACACATAATATCCTCACAGATACAGTCTGAGGTTCTGGAGGTTCTGGGTGATAATCTGGATCACTTTGATCACATTGTGAATGTTTTTTGGCTGATGTAAAATGTCTCTTTTCTTTCTCATCATTAAAACATTTAAAGAGATTGTCTGCCATAAATCCTGAAGATACATTTATCTGGAGTTCAACAAGATTTTGATGTTTTTTTCAAATACCAAACATGCGAGTGAATTCATAGTTTTCAGGGTTACATTACATGTTACAGTTTCTTTTTTAAAGGTTGTGATTACAGATTTCGGGGGAGTTAGACCAAAGTTTTGACTGGAAGAAATATGTTTTATTATTATGTTTTGAGTTTAGCCGAGTCATAAACTGTCCTCGGTATCAAACACAAACAAACAAACATGTCACAAACAACTCAGTTCTCTGATCAATTCTGATTAAAAGGAGCTTCAGTTCATGCAGAATTGATCAGAACTCAGCCGGAGATAAAAACATACTGATGCCATGTAGCTAAAGGCTGATGACAGGTTCAGGTGCAGTTTATCCACTTTGTTAACAGTTTTTAATCCATACAGTTTCCAAGATGGAAATACAAGACAGGTGAGGAGGGGTCACATGATACTGCCCCAACCATAGACTTCATATCTCATAAGACCTCTCGTGACTGCAGAAGAATTAATGTTCAGATAAAATAAAATCATTCTTATTGTTTTGCTCATAAGACTTCTGAAGATGATCCAACAGGTCAGGATGTTTGAGGGCCAATCAGATGTTCTGAGGATGTGGGTTCAGTCCTGATGAGGCTCATTGTTGTAGCATCTGGTTCAATCATTGTTTTGTTTTTTTTACAGTGTAGCTGGTGCTGTCAGCTGATTGGTCCACAGCAATGTCCTGAACCCATGAACATGAAGATCAGAAGCTCAGTGTTCAGTGTCGAGTCCATTGGTTTCATATTTACAGTAAAGCTGATGCTGCAGATCACCTAAAAATTTATATTTTATGGAGCACGTAAAGCGACAAACTCTGCCACTTCATTTGCTCACACTGCTCTCGCCAGCACACTTATGTTTTCTGATAGAAGCAAGCTGAGTGAACTTTTTATCACAAACACTGCAACTGAACGGCTTCTCCTTTCTGTGGACTCTCATGTGCTGTCTCAGATTCCCTCCATGTCCGAATGTTTTCCCACACACCGAGCAGCTGAAGGGTTTTTCTCCTGTGTGGATCCTCATGTGTGTAGACAAATTACTCCTGACGCTGAAACTCGATTTACAGACTGAGCAGCTGAATGGTTTTTCTCCGGTGTGAACTCTAAAATGCGATGTCAGAGCTGAGTTTTGTGCAAATCCTTTCCCACAGAAGGAACAGCTGAAGGGTTTTTCTCCTGTGTGGGTTCTCGTGTGTTGTCTCAGATGTTGTTTTTGTGCGAATCTTATCCCACACACTGAACATCTGAAGGGTTTCTCACCTGTGTGGATCCTCATGTGTTGGAACAAGTTGCGGCTGTGACTGAAGCTTGCTTTACAGACTGAGCAGCTGAACGGTTTCTCCCCTGTGTGGACTCTTTGGTGTGAGTTCAGTGTTGAGCTTCGTGCAAATGTTTTACCACAGACCGAACAACTGAAGGATTTCTCCTGTGCGTGGACTCTCATGTGCATCTTTACATGTTCTTTCTGTTGAAATGTTTTCTGACAAACTGAGCAGCTGAACCGGTTTTCTTCTGAATGAAGTCTCATGTGAACCATTAAGGATTTCTCCCAGTGGTATCTTTTACTACAAATTGAGCAGCTGAAGCGTTTTTCTTCTGAATGGAGCCTCATGTGAGCCATCAACGAGTTCTTCCAGTGGTATTTTTTACCACAAACTGAGCAGCTGAAACGTTTTTCTTCAGTGTGAAGTTTCATGTGAGCTGTTAAAGATTTCTTCCAGTGGTATGTTTTACCACAAACTGAACATTTAAAGGGTTTCCCACCTGTTTGGACCTCGTTGTGTTTCTGCAGATGTCTGTCATGTTCAAAGCGTGTAGATGTTTTTACAGTGTTACAGTCCAGATCACTTCCAGGTTCATCATTGTTCTGAATAGGTTCTCTGGTCTCCCATTCACAACTGTCATCAGTCTCAGGTTCAGAGGAGTGTGAAGTCTCGTCATGATGATCTGGATCTGAGTCTCTGTCTGGTTCTGGTCCTCCACAGTCCTCTCCATCAGCTTCTGGTTTCATGTCTTCAGTTTGTCTCTGTTGAAGCTGTGAGGACTGAGGTTTCTTTTCATCTTCATCTTCATCTTCTTCTTCTTCATTCTTCACAGTGACAGGAAAGAACGTGAACTTGATTATATCAGCCTGGTCCAGGCCTTGAAGCTGCTCTCTGCTGGTCCAGACCTCCTCCTGTTCTTCTTTAATGTGTGGGGGTTCTGGTGGGTCATCCTGGTCCAGACTGAGGGGATCATCTTCTTCTTTGGTCATCACCAGTTGCTGGACATCTGTGGAGAAACATGAAGCACGGACATGTTTTAGTAAATGAACTTTCCCGTCAACATTTAAACCACTGATGTTGATACTTCCTTTAATGTTTGACATGAGAAAGATGACCTGGACCAGGTGTGCTCATGTTAGTTATACCTGTGTAAATGTCATCATTCACTGTACTGTACACAACCTGCTGAATAAAGCAGGTTTATCTCAGCATCCTTTCATACAAATGTTCATATACACATAAATATACAGAGATATACATGTTCATACATCATATACATATTTATATACTTTTTATGTGTACAGTAGTTTTATTTTTACCTGTCTCTATCTGTATGTACTTTGACACACCTGGTTCTGGTTCTGGTTCTGGCCTGCAGACCTGTGAGTGAGCAGCAGCTGACAGTGAGAAGAAGCAGTAAACAGTCTAACCTGCTTCAGGCTTCAGATCAGCTTCCTGTAGTTTGTGAGACATTTGGACTGATTCACACACAAACTAACTTCCTTAGCTTGTAGCTCATGTTGAGATAAAGGGATCAGCTGTTTCTACGTCACAAACACTCTTTGTCTCTACCCGAGCTGCTACGACCAAAACACTGTGAGAACACAGGAAGTACGTCTGCTTCCGGCGCTATTTCTTTGCCGATTTTCAAAATAAAAGCGACCAACCTTTTAAATTTTAAAGGCAGAGACAGTTTTAATGTTCTTCTTTGTGCGCTGGCTGAGCAGTTTGATACTTACTTTGATATTTAATCAGTCTGACCTATTACTTTAAGAATGAACTGAACTATTGATGAACAGCTGATCTTTGTTTACATCCTGTCAGCTGTCACAGACAAACACACCGTCACACACAAGCATGCTAACGTTTCCAGTGAGGCCTTTCAAAATAAAACAAAGTGATTGAGGAACATAAATACCATGTTGATGAGACATCAAAATATTTAGATGTTGTTCATATTAAAGGTTTCTGCTAAAATATTGGATGAACAGACAAATTCAATCAGTGTGAATGGAAACGGTCCATCTGCAGCTTCATGGCGCCATCTAGTGGATGATAGTAGAAGTGCAGCAGCTGATCTTTGTACAGGACAAATGATGACAGGATGATCTGAGTCCATGTGCACATGAATGATTTGTGTTTCCTCTCCAGATCAAAGTGTGTGTGAGCTGATGTGGATGTGAGCTGAGCAGCATGAATCAGTGTGAGGACAGAGAGGAGGGAGTCCCTCCCTCTAAAAGCACTCTGTGTGGGGAACATGACAGCCAGACCAAAGCTCAGAGGTGAGATGAGGATCTCTAACTGTCTCAGTAACAACAGAATGTCACTCAATGTGTCTCAACCCCAGCATGAAATTCAACTTCATCAAGTCATGTAAATGAGTCATGTTCCTCATTCAAACAAGAGCTTAACGTTATCACAACATACAAACCTTTGTATGTTATGTAGGTTTGTATGTGTAATTTAATTCAGAAGGAATCAGATGGTGGATTTGGACTGAATCAGATGAATCAAATCCCAACCCTCCATGTGAACAGAAAAACCAAACTGTGTATGAGAGTGATGTAATGTCCATGTTTGCATGCTGAAAGAGGATGTGCTGCTCTGACCCCCCTCCTCCTTTCAGGGTGGAGCCTGCTGGAGTCCGATGGTTGAGACCAGGTCTGAGGAAGTGTAAGTGTGTTTTTAATTTGATTCATGAAAACAAACCATCTTCAAACTGTGACATCACTCCTTCAAATCTCTGATGTCATCATCAATAAATGAACAGATGATAGATTAATAACTGTCTTGTTCTCTCCATCAGATTCCTGTGAACTCACAGTCGACACAAACACAGTAAGCAGACACATCAAACTGTCTGACAACAGGAAGATGACGTATGTGGAGGAGGATCAGTCATATCCTGATCATCCAGACAGATTTGACTGTCCTCAGCTGCTGTGTAGAACTGGTCTGACTGGTCGCTGTTACTGGGAGGTCGAGTGGAGAAGAAGAGTTCATGTATCAGTGAGTTACAGAAGAATCAGAAGGAAAGGAGACAGTGATGAATGTTTGTTTGGAGGGAATGATCAGTCCTGGAGACTGAACTGCTCTGATGGTTCTTACACTGTCTGGCACAATAACAGAAGAACATCCATCTCCTCCTCCTCCTCCTCCTCCTCCTCCTTGGTCTCTGACAGAGTAGCAGTGTATGTGGACTGTCCTGCTGGCTCTCTGTCCTTCTACAGAGTCTCCTCTGACACACTGATCCACCTCCACACCTTCAACACCACATTCACTGAACCTCTTTATCCTGGGTTTGGGTTTTGGTCAGGTCTGGTTCTTCAGTGTCTCTGTGTCCTCTGTAGGACGGAGAGTCTCCTCCTGTTAGACAAACATTGTCTCTGCTGAACAGATCAGTTGAGTGTGTCCAGGATCACACAGCTGATGTTATTTCTGTCCCACACCATGTGTCCCTGGTTAGATTCTGGTGGGACCTTTGCTGCGTATACCTTTGCTGCATATCCCTCTGAAGATTGAATCCATGACTTTAAAAGCCTCTGAGCACTGCCCGATCAACCTGTGCTATGTCAGATTTCTGACGGTGTCATTCTGCATGATGAATACTTTTACTTTTGAAAGCACCATGTTTTTATGAGTTGTCTTATTATCAAGTTTAAGATCTTGAAATTATCTGACATTGTAATTAATGACACTGAGATAATTAAGAAGTTTATTATAATATACAGAAGGAATATTTAAGAAAAATAAAAACAGTGAATCTGATGTTGAATCAGTGTTTTTCCTCACCTGTTGGACTGCTGGTCATGTTTCTGTTGACAACCGTTTCTTTAAGATGTGATGATGGATGGCTGAAAGTGTGCAGGGATAGAAGGCAGCAGGACGGGCAGGCAGATGTGAGGAGCTCAAAATCTGACCCTGGAGAGCTGGCAGAGATCTACAAGCTTCATCCTGCTTGATGTGCAGTTCATATGTGGATTTAATAAGTCGTAAATTTGTATCAGTGTTGGTATGAATAGTTTCTGAATGCAGACAAAAAATGTACTGAATTGTAAAATGAACTGTAAAATGTTAGCAACAGTTAACTGTGTGACGTGCGGATCCAAAGAGACAATATGGTCAAAAGAACATGAAGAACTTTGAACAAAAAGGTTCCTGAGACGTCACATAGAGAACTTTATACAACACGACTGAGCTGTCTATGTTTTATGATACGTTATGACAGAAATCTGGATCAGAGGAATCATGAGAACTGTCAGCAAACTTCTTGAGGAAAAGTTCAACAGTGCGTTGTAACATTGAACCTGTGTGTGAAAGAGATTAAAGTTACATTAAAGACCATCATGAACAGGGATTTACTGTAACTGTCAGCAAACCTCTAAAAGAAGGACAACTTTGTAGAGTAGAATGACTTTAAAGCAACACTGTGTTTCCTTTCTACCATCAAATAACAGACTTTAAATCACTCATGTGTAATTAGATGAGAAATCTGAAGCCTGCTCTGTAAATCGACCATCACTGACTTTAAGGACTGTTCTCAACACACAGTGCTATCAGTCCAAGTTTAAACAAAGCTGAAGGGACCACAGATATAGAAATCACAACATGTTGACTGTAGCACAGGTCACATCATCATTTTAAATATACTGAACTGAAATGTTGACGTGGCTTCATCCACGACTGATTCTGAGTCACAGATCGGAACCTTAACAAGAATCCCTGCAGCTGCTCTCAACAACACTTGTGTTTCTTGATATGAGGATCTCATCACAGACTTCAGAAAAGTGTGTCTCTTCATGAGTATCTGGATTAAACAGCCGGTCTGGTTCTGGTCCGTCACTGTCCTCTCCATCAGCCTCTGTTAGCTGTAAGGACTGCCGGCCAACACACTGATGGTTTTTGAGCGTATAAAGTCGAGTGAATCTTCGGTCACAAAGGTCGCAGCTGTAAGGTTTCTCCCCTGTGTGGAGTCCCATGTGACGTATCATGTGACCCTTTTGTCGAAACTCTTTCCCACACACTGAGCAGCTGAACTGTTTCTCAGTGGTGTGGACACTCCTGTGTCTGAACAGAGTTCCTCTGTCACTGAAGCCTGTTTGACAAACCGAGCATGTGAAGGGTTTCTCTCCTGTGTGAACTCTCAGATGTGACCTCAGACTTGAGCTTTGTCTGAAGCTTTTCCCGCAAACAGAGCAGCTGAAGGGTTTCTCTCCGGTGTGCATCCTCATGTGTGTGTACAAATTATTCCTGAGACTGAAGCTTGTTTGACAGACTGAGCATGCGAATGGTTTCTCTCCTGTGTGAACTCGTAGGTGTAGTGTCAACGTCGAACTTTGTGCAAACTCTTTCCCGCAGACCGAGCAGCTGAATGGTTTCTCTCCGGTGTGTGTTCTCATGTGTCTCTTCAGATTTGCGTTATGGCTGAATCTTTTCCCGCACTCAGAGCAGCTGAACGGTTTCTCACCTGGATCACACCGACGGTTACCTGACTGAGGTCCACTGCTCTTCTTCCAATCATCACTGTCATCAGTCTCAGGTTCAGAGAAGTCTAAAGTCCCATCGTGATGATCTGGATCTGAGTCTCTGTCTGGTTCTGGTCCTCCACAGTCCTCTCCATCAGCTTCTGGTTTCATGTCTTCAGTTTGTCTCTGTTGAAGCTGTGAGGACTGAGGTTTATCTTCATCTTCATATTCTTCTTCTTCACTCTTCACAGCAACAGGAAAGAACGTGAACTTGATGATATCAGCCTGGTCCAGTCTTTGAAGCTGCTCTCTGCTGGTCCAGACCTCCTCCTGTTCTTCTTTAATATGTGGGGGTTCTGGTGGGTCATCCTGGTCCAGACTAACGGGATCATCTTCTTCTTTGGTCACCACCAGCTGCTGGACGTCTGTGGAGATCATGAGTACACTCGTTAATCATGAGGACACTCGTTAATCATGAGGACACTCATTAATCAAGAGGACACTTGTTAATCATGAGGACACTCGTTGATCATGAGGACACTTGTTAATCATGAGGACACTCGTTGATCATTAGGACACACGTTAATCATGAGGACACTCTTTAATCAAGAGGACACTCGTTGATCATGAGGACACTCTTTAATCAAGAGGACACCCGTTGATCATGAGGACACTCTTTGATCATGAGGACACTCTTTGATCATGAGTACACCTGTTAATCATGACACTCGTTAATCATGAGGACACTCGTTAATCATGAGGACACTCATTGACCATGAGGACACTCATTGATGAGGACACTCGTTAATCATGAGGACACTCATTAATCGTGAGGACACTCATTAATCGTGAGGACACTCGTTGACCATGAGGACACTCATTAATCGTGAGGACACTCGTTGATCATAAGGACACTTGTGAGAGTCAGAGTCAGTTATGTGTGTAGATCACAGAGAGTTGAAGCAGTCGGAGGACATCAGATATTAAACACACACTCGCTATTGGCTACTGTAAACACCAATCAACCCTCTCTCTCTGACACTTGATGTAAACAGACTCTACTTCCTGTTTCCTGCAGACTTTAATGTTACAGCAGGAACAAAGTGTGTATTAGATGACTTTATTATAATATAATCTATTCTTAATTAAGTTCATTCATTTCTTATTAATCTGTTTAATCTTACAGCTGAAACAAAGTGCTGTGTGTGTGTGTGTGTGTGTGTGTGTGTGTGTGTGTGTGTGTGTGTGTGTGTGCGCGTGTGCGTGTGTGTGTGTGTAAAAAATCTAACCTGCTTCCGGCTTCAGGTGAGCGTGCAGTAGTTTGTGAGACATCTGGACAGGTGTGTCCTCACGTGCAGGGTCTGCTGCTTCACTCTCATTGGACTTGACGGGAACGCTCGAGACACGGACACGTTAGCATGTTAGCTACTGGAAGTGAACGGACTTCCGGTGACGCGTCTTTGCTGGATTTCAAAATAAAAGCGGACATGTTTATAATCTTCTAATTCTGACTTTTGATCATCAATCATAATACTATCAATAGTATTGTATAGTATTGATTATATTGATAATAATCAATAATATTATAATTACCATAATTATAAACATTAAATGAGATAAGACGTCATAACTATGACTATAAATATGTTAATGTGACACGTGTGCTCTTCTTTCATACATGTTATCATACGTCATTCAAACAGACTGCTTATTCTGATAAATTCTGATAATGTTCACGGCCCGGTCCAATAATCAGCTGTTCGAATCCTCTGAAGAAGGAAAGGAGCTTCAATGCTTCCTTTCCTATCTCCTTCAGGGGCCACACCGGACCATCCTTTAGGGAAAGGAAAGGACATGCTTTCCCACAATTCAATGCAGCAGTGACAAAACGCTTAATTCACATCCAGACATGAAAACATCCTGCAGTAGAGAGAGTGTGACTGAGTCCAGCTAACAAACCAAGCTAACATTAGCCCTCTTCTCTTCACCCTGATGACCCATGACTGTCGTGCACACTCCAGCAATCACATCATAAAGTATGTGGACGACACGCCAGTGCTGACATGGTGAGAGGGCATACAGGGAGGAGGGGAAACTCTTTGCAGACTGCTGCGGGACAAACATCTCGGCCCTGAACGTGGAGAAAACCTTCAGGAGGAGGTGATGGTGCGCGCCCACATCAATGGGACTGCTGTGGAGATGGTTCAACACACAAAGTTCTGGGGGTTCATGTGGCTGACGACCTGTCCTGGACCTGCACGCCAGCGTCTGCACTTCCTGCGGCAGGTGAAGAGGGCCCACCTCAGTCCATCCTGACCACTTTCTAACAGAGCACCAGCAACATCTCTCTAGGTCGAGAGCTGCAGTGCTGCAGAGAGTGGTGAGGTTAGCTGGATGGACTGTTGGTACACCTCTACCTGCCGTTCAGGAGCTGGCCCACAAAAGATGCATGCTGAAGGCACCATCAGAGACTCCACCCACATCGGCGGCAGACTGTGAGGCTTCAAAACAGCTTCTACCCCACCATCAGATGACTGAATTCAGAATAAAACTAATGCCACTAATTTTCAAATCAGACTTGTTTAACAATTATTTAAGATGTTGTCTCATTCGACACCTCTTTGTCTCTCAGAGCTGTTCTTAAATGTTCACTTCCTGTTTGAACACATTTGTCTCGTCCTGATGTGACTAAAACAACAAACGCAGTTTGCACTTTCACAATAAAATGCTTTTAATTCATGAATCACATTTTGAAGAAACGAGCATAGTGATTGAACACTGAATTAAATCAACAAGAGGGCGCTGCAGACACTGATGTAGCTGACGTCCTGTGGACTAAAATAAATGGCGTCAGGCTTCTTTGGGGTCTGTGTCACAGTTTGAATTCCTCGGTTTCATTTACTTGCACTGCTCTGTGCAGCACACCTGTGTTTTTTAAAGACATGAAGCTGAGTGAATCTTCTTTCGCACGCTGAGCAGCTGAACGGTTTCTCTCCAGTGTGGATTCTCATGTGTCGCGTCAGATTTCCCCGATCTCGAAATCCTTTCCCACAGACCGAACAGCTGAATGGTTTCTCTCCAGTGTGGACGGTGACGTGACGTCTCAGAGTTCCTTTATCCCGAAACACTTTATTGCACACCGAGCAGCTGAACGGCTTCTCGCCTGTGTGGACGCTCAGGTGTTGTGTCAGGTGTTCCTTCCGTGTGAATGTTTTCCCGCAGTCTGAGCAGCTAAAGGGTTTCTCCCCGGCATGCTTCCTCATGTGTGTGGAGAAACTGCTCCTGAAACTGAAGCTGGCTTGACACACTGAGCAGATGAACGGTTTCTCACCTGTGTGGACTCTCAGGTGTGTGTTCAAACCTGAACTATGAGCGAACTTCCTGTCACAGAAAGGGCAGCTGAAGGGTTTCTCTCCCGTGTGGACTCTCATGTGCTCGACAACATTTCCTCTCTGCTGAAACGTTTTCTTACAAACTGAACAGCTGAAGCGTTTTCCCTCTGAATGAAGCCTCATGTGAGATGTTAACGAGTCTTTTCGAGAGTAACTGCTGCCACAAATCGAGCATTTAAATGGTTTCACTCCTTTTTTCACTCCATTGGTTGCAATGTTAGAGTCCAGATCAGGTTCTTCATTGTTCTGCAGAGACTTCAGACGTGACTGAGTTTCTCGGGTGTCCTCCCAATCCCAACTGTCATCACTCTCAGGTTCAGAGCTGTGTGACGTCTTAACATCTATATCTGGTTGTAAATGTTGATCTGAGTCTCTGTCTGGTTCTGGTCTACAGTCCTCTCCATCAGCTTCTGGTTTCATGTCTTCAGTTTGTCTCTGTTGAAGCTGTGAGGACTGAGGTTTCTCTTCATCTTCTTCTTCACTCTTCACAGCGACAGGAAAGAATGTGAATTTGATATCAGACTCGTCCAGACCTTGAAGCTGCTCTCTGTTGGTCCAGAAGTCCTCCTGTTCTTCTTTAATGTGGCGGGGCTCTGGTGGGTCCTGCTGACTGGTCCAGACCTCCTCTTGTTCTTCTTTAATGTGTAGGAGTTCTGAAAGGTTCTCCTGGTCCAGACTGATGGGATCATCTTCTTCTTTGGTCACCACCAGCTGCTGGACATCTGTGGAGAAACATGAAACACAGACACGTTTTGTTGTGTTCGCAATGTTCTTCAAAGTGATCAGCTGATCTCTATAAACTCAGACTTGTCCAGGTATGTTAAAGGTGCAGTGTATCAGATTTGGGGCCTTTATTTTCAGAATAAGGCAGACATGGAATATAATATTCATAACTCTGTTTTCATGCACGTATAATCACCTGAAAATATGAATCTTTTTGTTTTTGTTACTTAAAAATTCTCCTTTTATATCTACAGTGGGAGCGGGTCCTCTTTAATGGAGGAAACACTGTGTTTCTACGGTAACCCAGAACAGACAAAATAAATACTGACTCTAGACAGAGTGTTGTTTCTCCTTTACACTAGGAAGACAAGGGTGATGTGAGGAGATTGCAATGTGGCTATTAGTCCACTAGATGCAACTAAATTCTACACACTGGACCTTTAACGTCTCACCTGTGAGACACTCAGTGTACGGTCGAATAGTCAAAAAAATTAGCTCCTCTGTCCTTTCCTAACCACTTTTCTTTGACCTCAATGGAAAACGTCACAAGGTGATAAGGAAACATATGAAGGAGAGGTCATAAGGAGTTAGGAGAAGATGACTGTGGTAAAACTACAAAGTCCAGAAGATGGACTACAAAATGCTCATCTGAGATACTTCCTAGATACTCCCTGTGCGCTCTGACCGTGTTGTGTCATGCAGGAAATATAAACGTGGACAACCCGGTGAAAAATGTGACGTCATCATCAATGTCAGAGTTCAAATAATAAATGAATATTGTCCACCTGTCACAGAAGTCAGGTGAAGTGTTTGTTACCTGGTATGGTCGCTCACCCTCCTGTCCACTCATATAGAAACATATTAGCAAGTTATGGCAAAGATATATGATTAATCAGCAACGGGAACTTCATGATGATCTGCAGGACGCTGGATGGCACAGTTCCAAACAGTTTGACTCAGTGTGAACGCAGCTCCACAGTCAACAGAACACACTTCATGATCAAAGTTTGACATCACGCCAACACGCATGTTCATATTCCTGCACGCTTCTCTGCTGCATCACACTGTTTAAATATATTAATGTTTTCTGCTGTGAATGACTGAACAGTGCGCCATTTTTTTTGTCACTGCCGCAAGAAATTGTGAGGCAGCATTACCTCCTTTCCTTCCTAAAGGATGTCCGTGTATCCTATGCTAAAGGAGATAATAAAGGAAGCATTGAAGCTCCTTCCTTCACAGTTAGATGGATTCAACAGCTCTTATCATGGCGTGCTATGCTAATACTTCCGGGCATTTCACCAGTGAGGAATGTTCCTGAGCAAATTTGACTATTCGACCGCCCTCCCAGAACCTCCCGGGTTCTGGGTGAGGTGTAATGACTCTGAACACCTGATCACATGACCCTTAACCACACACCTTGTCACTCTGTAGTTCTTGAAGGAGCGGACAGCGCTCCCAGCCTGTCGAGCCGGTCCGGACTCTGTGGAAGAGGGACGTGCCGACCTCGGATCCAGAACCAACCCACGCCCCTAAACCAGTATCCCGGCCCCGACCTACTGTAAGCAATCTGTCTTATCACAGACTAGCAAAGGTACTCTATCACGATTGCTGGTTGAAACTACATTACGAAGTCACAGGAACAGGAAGTTGGTCTGACTCTGTTTCTACAGGAGCGAGCCGACAACGCAAACAGCCGTGCCCGAGTCAGAGCATATAAAGAAGGCCCGCAAGGTAGAGCAAACATGTTAAATAGACTGAGCTTTACAGTAGCACAGCAGCTAACAGACGAGCTAACATTAGCTAACAGCAGCTAAACAAACTGAGCTAACATTAGCTAACAGCAGTTAACAGACTGAGCTAACATTAGCTAACAGCAGCTAACAGACTGCGCTTAACATTAGCTAACAGCAGCTAACAGACTGAGCAAGAGTCGCCATGCAGTCTGTTCTCCTTCAGGAGGACTTGATAGCTGTGAAGTCTAAACTCGCTGAAACCTTCACGAAGAGTATCCCTATTAATTCGTGAACCGGGTCCAACTTCAGGTGGGTTTGCGGAGTGCGATCAAATCTGGATCAAGGTTAACATTTGAAATGGACTGTGATGTAAACATCCAGCCGACCGCCCGGCTGTGGTTCTGTTGGTTCTAATGTTTGACTTTAGCAGGTGATCCAGGCAGCTGTTCCTGGATCGGACCCAGAGTCCTCCAGCAGAATCATGCCAAAGCATTGCTGTCTGGATCATCTTGGCGGAGTGTAAATGGGTGAGCGAGCCACCGAACCAGGTGTTGAAGAAGCTGTGCAGCTGGATGGCTCTGGACCGACTGGACCGACCTTTCTGATCAAAAGTACCTCATCAGTCCGGACATCAGATGGTTTTAGGAGAGCGGGCAATCGATCACTGTATCCAGTACAAAATCTACATCTCCAGACCCAGACTGGAGCGGGAAGAACCAGCAGAATCAGAGACCGCCACCGCTACGCATGGGAGACAGAAGGCAATGAAACAACAGCAGGTAGGCCAGAACCAGAATCCTGGTTCTGATTTGAATGGACTGCTCACATTATCCATGTCTATCCATGACTGTCGGTGAACACATCCTGTCTTCAGCAGGTACACCCTAAAAACAGGTGGTCAGGAGGCGGAGAGTCTGGAAGATCAAGTAGTTACAGGTGAGGAGGAAGGGGCAGAGCCTCTTTAAGATTGGCAGCGGGAGGTGAGGAAGAAGGGCGGAGCCTCTTGAAGACTGGCAGCATGAGGAGGGAGGGGCGAGCCTCTGAAGACTGGGCAGCAGGAGGTGGAGGAGGAAGGGTGGAGCTTCTGGAAGACTGGCAGCGGGAGGTGGGAGGAGGAAGACATCAGAGGAGATGGACCCAACAGCTCACCAGGAGCATGATTGAGAGAGCACAGCAAAGAGGAAGTGAGGTCAAAGAAGAAGAAGATGGCCAGCATGGCGCTGCCTTTCCTCACAGGAATCTTCCTGCTGGCTTCCTGTCAGCCAACAGAAGCAACCAGAGGGACAGAACACTGGTCCAGGTAACTCCACCTAACTTTTATCCTAGCCATTACTAGCAGGAGGCTACGTTAGAATAGTTACAAGAAGGGAGGCTATGTTACAATAAAGTTACGCAGAAGGAGGCAGGGAAGATTAGTGTGATGTGTGATGTCCTCCTTTTGTCTCTTCAGTAAACAGTAAGTTCTATCCCCTCTGCCAAGATCCAGTTGGGGAAAATGGGGCACTATCCGTTTAACCGCCTGCAGCATATCTCACTGGCCGGGTGGGGTCCAACAGAATCAACAAGGTTCCACTTCCGTTCCTCTGGACTCGCTAGACCAGGAGTACAGGCTCAACTGCTCAGACCGCCTCCCAGTTACCTCAGCGCCTCAGGTCTTGCTGCTGACCCCCACCCAGATCTCAACCGCAGTCACGGTGCTCAAAACCCGGCACCGCCTACAGGTGAGCAGAGACCGCCTCTTTTTATGACTCCTGTCTGCCGACCTTTAGTCAGTATTTTTGAATGTTATTCCTCTGAAGCGTTAGCGGCCCTGATGGACTGTCTGTGTCACAGTGGTTCAGCCAGCTCCAGCGAAGTGGAACTGAGCCCCTCATCTGACCAGCCTTCAGGTAAAGCACCTGAGGGGCGGGTCAATGCCACGAAAGTGATCATTGTCCCACGGGAGGGGCTATCAGGGCTGTGGTAGTACCTGGAGCCCTGCTAACTCTGACCACACACCAGGTAATGTGAACTGGCTGTCCAAAGGCTCCCAGCTGTTGATGGTTCAGGTCCCGGCTCAGGGGGGAAGGTTCGCGCTAAGTTGTGACGCCTCACCACCCTCGGCTTGATGGTCCTGGTGTCGGTCCAGGCAGTGCCAGGTGTCCAGTAATTACCGGTGAGACCGGATGTACAGTCCAACTGTTCCTATCAGCCAGCTGAGACCGCTCAACCCCCAACCTGGCGCTGCTCCGAGAGGTGAGTCAGCCCGACTGACCTCCAACCACAGTATGCTGTCACAGCTTTCTTGACCCCGCCTCTGTCTCCTTCTCCAGGCCCCTCCTTCTGTCCACCCTGTAGCGCCTCCTGAGACTCCTGGGCCCTGAATCAGACACTCTGTGACCACAGTGACCACGCCCCCATCCAGCCTCTCTGTCTGGCCTCCAGTCCTTCTCAGAGCCCCACCCCAGCCTGGCTCCCGCCCCACAGCTCTCTGTCCCATAAAGAGATCGTGTACCTTTAAAAAATCCTCCCACCAACTCCAGTGCAGGGAATGTCCGTCACCTGTGCTAAACTTCCCACCCTCCCACCAGCATGGCCCGGCCCTTCTCACCCTCCTCCACCCGCTTGCTGCCACCGCTCCCCAGTCAACCTCATCTCCCTCAAACCTCCGCAGGTCAGGGGAAGGAGCTGGGGTCAAAACAGCAACAGTGTCTGCAGTTCCAGGGTCCAGGTGGGTGTTAGTCCTACAGAAACTGTTTCACCTCAAACTACCACCACTCAGACCTTCACCCTCCAATTGTGGTCAAAGGTCACACTTGTACCACGCTGCCCCCCTGATGCAGGATCAGTTCGCACCAGAGCGCCTGTAACCCAGGAGACCTGAGCGTTACCTGTGTGGACAACAAGATGCGTGACGCAGTTACCATGAGACGGGGCATGGCAGAGCAGTTGGCGGATGCAGTGGAGATTTCATCAGGCAGCGAGGCGGAGAGCACGTCGACCTTTGGAGACGAGACGGACGGCGACAAAGACAGAGAGACAACATCAGATGGCAGAGATGCTAACAGGAAGCGCGCAACAGGAAGAGCTAACAGGAAGAGCTAACAGGAAGAGCTAATAGGATGAGCTAACAGGCTGAATGAGAACAGCCTTACCTTTACTAGTTGGACATGTCATCTGTACATTGTCTGAGCATGCCTGAGTGTTGTCTCAGTGTTTCCTGAGTGTTGTCCCAAGTGTTGCCCTTGATACTGTTTGAATATTCGCCTGAATGTTGCCTGAACGCTGGGTCGCTGAGTGTTCTCTGAATGTTGCCTGAACGCGGTCTGGAGTGTTGGTTCGAACGTTGCTTGGAGTGTTGTCTGAGTGTTGCCTGAACGCTGTCTGAACGCTGTCTTGTGCTGCAGCGCTTCGCATTCATAACGTGGATGAGAAGAAGCGCCGCAGCGCTGCACGCCTGCTCTGAACCTGAGGATCTACACCGCCGGCCCGAGTGACATCACGTCCAAACACAGCATGCTCTCAAAAAGGCCGCCCGTTACCACTTCCTGTCATTATTACATCATCAAACCAGCTGCCGCCTTATCAAAACGTGTGCTTGCTTAACATTGTGGAGCGCTTAACGCAGTGTGTTTCTGCTTTAACGCTGTGTGTGTGTGTGTGTGTGTGTGTGTTTGTTTGTTTAACGCTTTGTGTGTGTTTAATGTTGTGTTTAACATTATGTAAGTGTTTGTTTAACGTTGTCTGAGTGTTTAACATTGTGTGTGTGTTTGTTTAATGTTGTGTGAGTGTTTAACGTTGTTTGTGTGTGTGTGTGTGTTAAACGCTGTGTGGTGTTTTAATGTTGCTCTGTTTAACGCTAGTGTCGTTTAACATTGTGTTTGTTTAACGCCAGTGAGTGCTTGTTCAACGTTGTGTGTGTGTTTGTTTAACGCTGTGTGTGTGTGTTTCAGGCCGTGCAGGTGATCCAGGTGTTGATTTAGGTCGAGGCAGGCCTGGAGGAGTAGAAAGAAGAGGCTGATGGCGAGGAGGAGTGCTCTTGAAAGCCGTGATGCGCTGTGATACGAGCAGACAGGTGAGGTCACCTGAGGCTGTGTCACGGAGACGTTTGGAGGAGGTAATCCCGGTGGACTCATTGGATGAAGAGAAACTTGTCACCATAACGACGCATAACGTATGCTGCCATGTCAGAGTTTAAAGAGTTCAACAAGATGCAGTAACAGGAAGTGTGTGTATGTGTGTCAGAGGTCCTATGTTGCCCTTGAAACAGTGGTGGAGAAGAGTCACCTTGATTAAGTGCTCTCAGAGGAAGTTACAGTGTGGACTTCCTGTCTGATCATCTGAGCAGCAAAGCAGGTAGCTTGTTTTAGTTTACGCTATTAATGTGTTCATTTGTGAACATTTTGTCAACACTACAGGAACACTCAGATAACTGTCAGGTATGAGTAAGGTTAATTGATGGTTAGGTATTGGTTTGATAATGGTTGTGGATCGATTTGTGTCGGCAGGTCAGAGTGAAGAAGATGGATGATTTCAGAGCATCACAGCCGCCATCGAAAACGCCTGCTCAGCCAACAACAGAAACTGTCCTAAGAGACGCCAGCTGAAGCAGGTAACATCTAAGGTGACTCATCAGACATCACTTCCTGTGCTCGCCTGAAGATGTTCTCTAGACTTGATCATGTTCGTTTCAGGTCCAGCAGGATATCTGGACTGAGCAGAACAACGAGGAGAGACTGAAGAGTCTGAAGACTTGTCTGAGCCAGCAGAGAGACACCTACGCCAGAGAGATTCAAGCCAGAGATCAGGAACAACTGACCAGACTGGACCGGTTCAGGCACAGCCTCTGGAGACCAACAGGGAATAATGATACTTTTGAGGGTGATTTGCAGACTGAGACAAGCCCAAAGTCTTCTGAGGCTAGTCTTGCGCCTTATAAGACAAGTCTAAACCACCTCAGTGGACTGTATTCTGCTGGTGTCAGAGGTTCTGCTGGTTCCGGTCCGATAGATGCTGACAGAAGTTCTGCACTTGCTGACCTGGAGGTCTGTCTGTCTGCAGGTAAAAGTGAGCAGAGCATCCTGAGCGAAGTGCACCTGTCGCCTAGTCAGAGGACGGCTGAGGCCGTGATCAAGCAGTGCAGTGCAGAGCCCTCGATGACATCATAATCACATCCTCCCACCTCAGTCAAGCTCCACCCACCTCACACCTGTCCATCAGGCCCAGAGCAGCCCGCAGGTGACACTGCCTGTTTCCCCACAATGCATCACATGCATGTTGGGGACAGGCTGAGGACGGGTCCCCTACCATCCTGTCCCGCATGAAAGAAATGTCTGCCATGACGCTCCAGAAACTACGGCAGGTAAGACCACCACCTGACCTGATGTTGACCAATGATTAGTTGATTGATGGGATGACTCATTTAATGTTGGATGATGTCGCTGATTGTGTGTGTGTGTGTGTGTGTGTGTGTGTGTGTGTGTGTATGTGTGCAGCCTCTCTCCTTAAAGGTCTGAAACATGCCAACATCGTCGTCCTCCATGACATCATCCACAGCAGAGAGTCTCTGACGCTGGTCTTTGAATACGTGGTGAGACACATGATCACATGACCACATGATCACATGATGGTCAGAACATCTTCTCATGGTGTGGACTCTTGGTTCTTGTGTTGTGCAGCAAACGGACCTGGCCCAGTATATGATCCAGCACCCCGGAGGACTGCACTCACAGAACGTCCGGGTTCGTTCACACACAGATCATCTGTCAATAAATCAGCTGATCACCGCTCTGACAGTCACTTCCTGTTCTCGTTGTTGTTCTTGTTGTTGCTGTTGTTCTCATTGTTCTTGTTGTTGCTGTTGTAGATCTTTATGTTCCAGTTGCTGCGAGCTCTCAGCTACATCCACAGTCGGAGGATCCTCCACAGAGACCTGAAGCCTCAGAATCTGCTCATCAGCTACCTAGGAGAACTCAAGATGGCCGACTTTGGTCAGTTAATAATCCACTAATATAACATTAATATAACATTTATATAACACCTCTGTGTCTGGTTCTGGGTTCAGGTCTGGCTCGGTCCAAGTCCATCCCCAGTCAGACCTTCTCCTCTGAGGTGGTGACGCTGTGGTATCGACCCCCCGATGTCCTGCTGGGATCCACAGATTACTCCACAGCTTTGGACATCTGGTCAGTGCTGGAGTCAGTGAGCTCACCTGAACGTATCTTCAGCATTAACCAAACACTTTCAAAATGTGGTTCACCGTTCAGAAAAGAAACAAGCAGGACGGATCAGAAAGTCTAAATAAAGCTTATATTCAAATATGACCAGTTCATAACACACATGGTGTTTGAATCAGGGGAGCTGGCTGCATCTTCATCGAGATGCTGCAGGGGGCGCCGGCGTTCCCCGGAGACACCGACGTGTTCCAACAACTACAGAAGATCTGGACGGTATTATTAGTAACATTATTATTATTATTATTATTATTATTATTATTATTATTATTATTATTATTGTTATTATTATTATTATTATTATTATTATTATTATAAATGTTGTTGTTGGTCACTGTTAACTCGGCACTTCCTGGACAGACATTTCAAATTAAAAGCCTGACACTGATATCTCTGTGAGGTCAAAGGTCTCCATATCAAACTGAACACTTGTGTGTCCCTGCAGGTCCTGGGTGTCCCGTCTGAGGACAGCTGGCCTGGAGTCAGTCAGCTGCCCAACTACAAACCAGGTCAGTTTCCCCGGCCCACTTCCTGGGCCAACAGTCAATCACAAGACAGGAAGTGGACGTTGATTGACGGATTGAACGTCGACCTGATGAAAAGTCGGAAGATTGATAAAGGAGAATGTCTGAACATTTGATCAACTCTTTTTTTGTCCTTTCTGTCGTCAGATTGGTTTGTTCACTCGGAGCTGAAGCAGTTCAGGACAGTTTGGAAAAGGTAAGAACCAACATGTAACTTTAAGTATGAATAATTAACAAGAAGATCAGTTTTATTAAGGCTAAAGTGTTAGCATGGAGAGTGTTGTCCTCCATCAGTCTTTCTGCGATGTGGGTCAGGTTGAACCAGCTGCCTTATAAGACTGAGGACCTGGTCCAGAGGATGTTGAAGGGCGTCCCGACAGATCGGATCTCCGCACAGGATTCTCTGCAGCACCCATACTTCAGCACACTACCTCCGCCCATCATGCACCTCAGAGACAGTAAGACCTCCTCTAAACGTGAATATTTGAAACGAACAGATCCTACATCTTCATTTTCTTCTTCTGTTTTTCAGCGGTGTCCATTTTTAAGGTACCCGGTGTTCGTCTGGAGACAGAGGTCAGAGACATCTTCAATCCCAGACGGAGGGTCAAGACCTCCTTACTGCCCACAACCAAGTGCTGGTGAACAAACCCTCAGACCAACCATCATCAAACCGTCAAACCACCATCAGCCTGATGAGACCAAAGGAACTAGCATGAAGCTAAAGCTAAAGCAGAACGTGTCATATTAACTTTATTTGTTGATTTAATTCTAAAATGTTCTTAACAGTTCCCCTGTTAGCATCTGTTAGCATTGTTGTCTTATCTGGTCAAAGTGGTCAACAGCGACTTAATTGGTGTTTGAGTTGACGGATCTTCTTGTACAGGAGGCCAGAACAGACAAACCAAACACTGAACACAGAGTGCCTGACTGCTTTTACCACGTTTGGGTGAGATGAGGGGTTTCAGCTGGTTGTGCGTCACTGCTAGATGTGACTAAGTCCTTCACACCAACACCAACACCAGACTCACGATGAAGCAGCAGAGATTTTATTTCTTCTTCATGGCCTCACTGAACATCAACAGCATGTTTGTCTCTACAAATTCAGTCACATGATTCATGAACCATTGTCACAGTGACGTCATCATGTTGAAGTGATGTCATCATGTTGAAGTGTTGACAAAGTTTGGATGAATTTTCATGCTTCATGAATATTTACAGGTCGATAAATGATTTATTTCAGGGTTTTCAAAACGATTCAATGAAACTTTTACAGATTCAATAAAATCAACAGAAAATTCATCAGTCGTTTTTACTCTTTTTTTATGTGTTTTTTTAAAAAAATGTGAAAAGAAAAAAGTCTCCAGTAAAAAGAAGAAACTAAAATCAAAGTCAAAATATTCTGATGAACCCCAACAGGAAGCAGATGTTTTGTTAACACATGAGGAACACGTCGACACTTATGCTGCTTGAACGACTTCTGTTGATGATTTATTGTCCC
This sequence comes from Protonibea diacanthus, assembly GCA_028641955.1. Classification (NCBI taxonomy): domain Eukaryota; kingdom Metazoa; phylum Chordata; class Actinopteri; family Sciaenidae; genus Protonibea; species Protonibea diacanthus. The sequence goes on from CM053999.1 coordinate 160,633, forward strand.
AGGAATAACTCTTAACTGTGACTGATGTCACGATAACAGATTATGTGTGTATACGTTGGAGCTTGGACACATCTCTACTGCAGTAAAAGACGACAAGTGTTCAGTCTTGAATTTAGTTTCAAGTTTTACAGCAGTAAAGAAAAGCTTGTGTTCATTACAGCATCAACAGGGCTGAAATGTTCTGAAGCACAGCTACAGAGCTCCTGGCTAACATGCAGATACAGCTCACAGGCTGATTCATGTCTGAATCATTGGAGTTTAGAAGTTTGTTGGAGTCCTTCACGTCCCGACAGACAAAGGAATGTCCTGGCTGATCAATGTTGAATCAAGTAAGTGTTCTCCATGAGTGTCTCTGCAGCTTCATTTACTTCCACTGCTGTCTCCGACATTCACGCTGTGACTTAGCGCTTTCTCCTCCGAGTGGACGAACAGGTGTTGCTTCAGATTTCCCTTTTGGGAAAAAGTCTTACCGCAGACTGAGCAACTGAAGGGCTTCTCCCCCGTGTGGACTGTCAGGTGCGTGCTCAGGTGTGGCTTTCGTGCAAATCTTTTTCCACAGACTGAGCAGCTGAAGGGTTTCTCCCCAGTGTGCATCCTCTCGTGTTGGGACAGGTTGCTGCGGAAACTGAACCTGGCCCCACACACGGAGCAGCTGAAGGGTTTCTCCCCAGTGTGGACTCTCATGTGAATCACAGCTGTTTCCCGCCGCTGAAATGTTTTCTGACAGACTGAGCAGCTGAATGGTTTCTCTCCTGTGTGAACTCGTAAGTGTTTGGTCAAACTCGAGTTCTGAGCAAATGTTTTCCCACAGAAGGAGCAGCTGAAGGGTTTCTCTCCGGTGTGGATTCTCATGTGCCTCACGACGTGTTCTCTCCATTGAAACATCTTTTTACAAACTGAGCAGCTGAAATGTTTTCCCTCTGAATGAAGTCTCATGTGAACCATTAAAGATTTCTTCCAGTGGTATGTTTTACCACAAACTGAACATTTAAAGGGTTTCCCGCCTGTTTGGACCTCATTGTGTCTCTGCAGATATCCATCGTGTTCAGAGCTTGCTGATGTTTTTACAGTGTTACAGTCCAGATTACTTCCAGGTTCTTCATTGTTCTTAGAGTTCAAACCTGACTGAGGTTCACTGTCCTCTGAATCACAGTTAACATCAACCTCAGCTTCAGAGAACATCCTGTCATCATGATTTAAGTTCTTGTCTGGTTCTCTAAATGTTTTCAAATGTTCTTCATCTTCAGTTCGTCTTTCATGAAGTTGTGACGACTGACGGCCGACACACTGATGAGTTTTCAGTCCATAACGACGAGTGAACTTTCTTCCACAAACGCTGCAGCTGTATCTCCTCTCCCCTGTGTGTGCGGCCATGATGTGGTGAGTCAGATTTATCTTCTGAGTGAATCTTTTCCTGCAAACCGAGCAGCTGAACGGTTTCTCTCCAGTGTGGATCCTCATGTGAGTCTTCATGTTTGAGTTTTGGCTGAATCTTTTCCCGCACTCTGAGCAGCTGAACGGTTTCTCACCTGGATCACATCCATGGTTACCGGACTGAGGTCCACTGCTGTTCTTCCAATCATCACCAGCTTTTGTTTCTGGTTCAGAGGAGTGTGAAGTCTCATCATGATGATCTGGATCTGAGTCTCTGTCTTCTTCTGGTCCTCCACAGTCCTCTCCATCAGCTTCTGGTTTCATGTCTTCAGTTTGTCTCTGTTGAAGCTGTGAGGACTGAGGTTTATCTTCATCTTCATCTTCTTCTTCTTCACTCTTCACAGCGACAGGAAAGAACGTGAACTTGATGATATCAGCCTGGTCCAGGCCTTGAAGCTGCTCTCTGCTGGTCCAGACCTCCTCCTGTTCTTCTTTAATGTGTGGGGGTTCTGGTGGGTCATCCTGGTCCTGACTGAGGGGATCATCTTCTTCTTTGGTCATCACCAGCTGCTGGACGTCTGTGGAGAAACATGAAACACATTTTCTGTAAATTCAATGAATGAATCTGTTTTTATGTTTCCTGTGGATCTATTGTCATTTATGATGTTTTAATAAAGAGCCAAACATTTTCAACAGGTGACACCCTGTGACATCATGGAGCCACCCTGTGACATCACAGAGTCATCCTGTGACATCATGGAGCCATCCTGTTACATCACAGAGCCACCCTGTGACATCACAGAGTCATCCTGTGACATCATGGAGCCACCCTGTTACATCACAGAGCCACCCTGTGACATCAGACAGTAGAGCCAAACTGATCTGGGACCTTTGAGATCGACACTGACGTTGATCTTTGAGGAGAAAACTGACAGATTACTGACACAGCAGCTGATACAGAGACTTTTAAACTTGTACAAACTCATTCCAGCTGATGTTGCTGAGAGCTGCTTCTTTAAAAAATCACACTATTAATGAATCACTATCAGCTGTTTTCTGCATAATTAATACAGCAGTTTCAGACAGTTAACAAGGTAACATCACAGAGAGTTGAGGCGGAGCAGCCGGAGGACATCAGAGGGAAAACCAGAAAACATTTTCTCCATAAAATATGATCCAGTTTCACCAAAATCAGTGAAATAGTTGGTGGTGTGTGACTTAGTGCCATAAAGCAAACACACACTGCATTCACTCAAATTGTCTGTGCACAGTGTGTAGGCTGTGTAATGTATAGTGTCTGCACAGTGTGTATAGTGTGTAACGTATAGTGTGTGTACAGTGTGTATCAGACCTGCAGTGTGAGGCTCGTGCAGCCTCCTCTCGTGCTCTCTGATGGTTCTCTCAAACATCTCACTGATCTCTGCAGCTGCCGCACTGAGCCGCTGACTGACGAAACACCTCAACATCTGGACCGACTCACACATCCGGACCGACTCCATGCTCCAACACCAACACTCCGAGCACACCGGAAGTACATCTGCTCGCGGCGCAGCTTCCTCGCTGATTTTCAAAATAAAAGCGTGTGTTCGTCTCGCGATAACAGACGACAGACGTCACGCTGGAGACGCTTCAAAGACTAAACCGGAAGACGAAGAAAGAACAACATCCGGTGTCAAACTTTAGCGTGTCAGCCACCGGAAGTACAGCTTGCAACGTCCCGTAACGATGCTTATCAGATTTTCAAAATAAAAGCGGACGAACTTTAACTGGATAGAAACAATTAGATGTTTATTAAAGTAGAATACAATTAAACACTTTATATTTGTAGTATTAAATCTGTATTTTACTGTTTCAGCTTCATCAGTGATGATGTGAGTCTGCCTATCAGCTGATATCTGGTCATGAACATTAATTTACTAACTCATGTTCTCATGTTCAAACTGTCTGTGTGTCTTTGTAATACCTGAAACTTCCTGTATAGTGGTCTTCTACCTCTGAAGCTGTTCAGGCCAAGTCTGACAAGGAGGAGACACCAGGACAGAACCTGCTGCAGGTTCTACAGAGCCCATCTGATCTGGGAACACCTCGAGATCCTCCAAGAGCTGAAACATCCTGACTACCTGTCTGTCTGTTAACCTGTCTGTCTGAACAGAGTTGTTACAGGAAACAGGAAGTACTAATTATTAATTAATAAAGTTAATCAAACATCAGACAAGTCACTGGAGCTTCAGCCAGCTGATCAATGAACAACAACAGAACTTCTTTCAGCTTCTTTTATTTCTTCTTCACTGAACATCATCATCATGTTTGTCTCTACAGATCCATGAACTGTCATTGCTGTGATGTCATCATGCATCACAAATATTTACAGGTTGAAGTGACGCGAGGTGACCTCTGTTATGTCTGATTTTAAAGTTTGAAGTAAAAAAATGAATTTATCGGATGAATCCATCATGAAAAAAGACAAATTCCAGAAAATATTCTGGAAGATTTCTGACAGGAAGTCAATGATTTGTTAATGTTCTCATGAATGATTTATTATAAAAGATGTCCAGCTGTTTAGATGAAACTTCAAAGCTTCACTTCAATTCTTAAGACAAACTAAGACTAAATGAACTGCTGACGAGGACAGGTAAACCTGCATGACCTGATCTGAACAGAGCTGTCAGTCACGTTGGTCACTTTGAGATCTGATGCTGAAATATAAAAAGCAAACGATCACATTACTTCATCTGCGGTCAGCTTCATTTACTTGCATTGCTCTGTGCAACACACTTGTGTTTCTTTAGAATATGAAGCTGAGTGAATCTTCTGTTACACGCTGAGCAGCTGAACGGTTTCTCTCCAGTGTGAATTCTCATGTGTCGCGTCAGATTTCCTTTTTCTCGAAATGCTTTCCCGCACACAGAGCAGCTGAACGGTTTCTCTCCGGTGTGGACGCTCATGTGTCGCGTCAAAGTTCCCCGATCTCGAAACGCTTTATTACAAACCGAGCAGCTGAACGGTTTCTTCCCTGTGTGGACGCTCAGGTGTTGTGTCAGGTGTTCCCGGCGTGCAAACGTTTTCCCGCACTCTGAGCAGCTGAAGGGTTTCTCTCCGGTGTGGATTCTCATGTGTTCAGACAGTTTCCCGCCAACACTGAAGCTGGCTTTACACACTGAGCAGCTGAACGGTTTCTCCCCCGTGTGGACTCTCATGTGTGACGTCAACGTTGAGCTTCGAGCAAACTTCCTGTCACAGAAAGGGCAGCTGAAGGGTTTCTCTCCTGTGTGGATCCTCATGTGCGTCACTACATTTCCTCTCTGCTGAAACGTTTTCTTACAGAACGAGCAGCTGAAATGTTTTCCCTCCGAGTGAAGCTTCATGTGAGCCGTGTACGACTCCTCTCTCGAGTATCTTTTACCACAAACTGAACATTTAAAGGGTTTTTCTCCGATTTGGACCTCATTATGTTTTTGCAGATGTCCGTCGTATTCAAAGCATGTAGATGTTTTTACAGTGTTACAGTCCAGATCTCTTCCAGGGTCTTCATTGTTCTGAGGAGTGTCCTCGGGTGGTTCTCGGGTGTCCTCCCAATCCCAACTGTCATCACTCTCAGGTTCAGAGCTGTGTGACGTCTTAACATCTATATCTGGTTGTAAATGTTGATCTGAGTCTCTGTCTGGTTCTGGTCTACAGTCCTCTCCATCAGCTTCTGGTTTCATGTCTTCAGTTTGTCTCTGTTGAAGCTGTGAGGACTGAGGTTTCTCTTCATCTTCTTCTTCACTCTTCACAGCGACAGGAAAGAATGTGAATTTGATATCAGACTCGTCCAGACCTTGAAGCTGCTCTCTGTTGGTCCAGAAGTCCTCCTGTTCTTCTTTAATGTGGCGGGGCTCTGGTGGGTCCTGCTGACTGGTCCAGACCTCCTCTTGTTCTTCTTTAATGTGTAGGAGTTCTGAAAGGTTCTCCTGGTCCAGACTGATGGGATCATCTTCTTCTTTGGTCACCACCAGCTGCTGGACATCTGTGGAGAAACATGAAACACAGACACGTTTTGTTGTGTTCGCAATGTTCTTCAAAGTGATCAGCTGATCTCTATAAACTCAGACTTGTCCAGGTATGTTAAAGGTGCAGTGTATCAGATTTGGGGCCTTTATTTTCAGAATAAGGCAGACATGGAATATAATATTCATAACTCTGTTTTCATGCACGTATAATCACCTGAAAATATGAATCTTTTTGTTTTTGTTACTTAAAAATTCTCCTTTTATATCTACAGTGGGAGCGGGTCCTCTTTAATGGAGGAAACACTGTGTTTCTACGGTAACCCAGAACAGACAAAATAAATACTGACTCTAGACAGAGTGTTGTTTCTCCTTTACACTAGGAAGACAAGGGTGATGTGAGGAGATTGCAATGTGGCTATTAGTCCACTAGATGCAACTAAATTCTACACACTGGACCTTTAACGTCTCACCTGTGAGACACTCAGTGTACGGTCGAATAGTCAAAAAAATTAGCTCCTCTGTCCTTTCCTAACCACTTTTCTTTGACCTCAATGGAAAACGTCACAAGGTGATAAGGAAACATATGAAGGAGAGGTCATAAGGAGTTAGGAGAAGATGACTGTGGTAAAACTACAAAGTCCAGAAGATGGACTACAAAATGCTCATCTGAGATACTTCCTAGATACTCCCTGTGCGCTCTGACCGTGTTGTGTCATGCAGGAAATATAAACGTGGACAACCCGGTGAAAAATGTGACGTCATCATCAATGTCAGAGTTCAAATAATAAATGAATATTGTCCACCTGTCACAGAAGTCAGGTGAAGTGTTTGTTACCTGGTATGGTCGCTCACCCTCCTGTCCACTCATATAGAAACATATTAGCAAGTTATGGCAAAGATATATGATTAATCAGCAACGGGAACTTCATGATGATCTGCAGGACGCTGGATGGCACAGTTCCAAACAGTTTGTACTGTGTGTGAACGCAGCTCCACAGTCAACAACAGAACACACTTCATGATCAAAGTTTGACATCACGTCAACACGTATGTTCATATTCACACGCTCTCTGCTGCAGGCTGCATCACACTGTTTAAACACACTGATGGTTTCATGACTGAACACTGCGTCCGTTTTAAGGAACTGTGGGAGGCTGTCATCTCCTTTCCTTTCCTAAAGGATGCTCTTATCATGACGGACAGTTAACAGTTCAGTGAGGAACCTTCATGAGACAAAGCAGAACGTTTAAGCATGAGCTGACCCTTTAAATACGTTGTTAGATTAATGAATAAATAAACTACAGTGTGTAGAAATGATGCATTTTACAAACTACATACACATCATTCATGTTTAACGTGTGTTTACAGTGTCAGTGAACACGTTCCAGTCAAACTCCAGACCATCAGTCAGCAGCTTCATGTTTGATTTGAGATGAGTGGCTCATTATGACGTCATCACATCTTTATATAATGTATAATTATATTGTATAATTACAATGAAGTAATCAGTCAAACAGCTGACAAACAGCTGACAAACAGCTGACAGTAAACAGTCAACAGCTATCAAACAGCTGACAAACAGCTGACAGTAAACAGTCAAACAGCTGACAAAGAGCTGACAGTAAACAGTCAAACAGCTGACAAACAGCTGACAGTAAACAGTCAACAGCTGACAAACAGCTGATTGTAAACAGTCAAACAGCTGACAGTAAACAGTCAACAGCTAACAAACAGCTGACAGTAAACAGTCAACAGCTGACAGTAAACAGTCAACAGCTGACAAACAGCTGACAGTAAACAGTCAAACAGCTGACAAACAGCTGACAGTAAACAGTCAACAGCTGACAAACAGCTGACAGTAAACAGTCAAACAGCTGACAGTAAACAGTCAAACAGCTGACAGTAAACAGTCTAACCTGCTTCAGGCTTCAGATCAGCTTCCTGTAGTTTGTGAGACATTTGGACTGATTCACACAAACTGACGTCCAGCAGGCTACTTCCTGTTAGCACGCTGAGCTAACTTCCTTAGCTTGTGGCTCATGTTGAGATAAAGCGATCAGCTGTTTTTACGTCACACACTCTTTGAAGTAAAGCGATCAACTGCTTCTACGTCACACACTCTTTGAAGTAAAACGATCAGCTGTTTCTACGTCACAAACACACTGTGTCTTCTCGAGCTCCTCCGTTAGCCGTTAGCAAACTGCGCTAGCTACAGTTACATCACAGACAGACTTCCGCCGGCCGGACGGCTAACTTCCGGTTTAGCCTTCAGTTAACTTGAACGTTGATTTAATCTGCGCATGTTCTGAACTTTATCAAATTTATAAATACTATCTGACCGACCTGATTTAATTCTGACTCATTTTGCCATTTCGGACATTCAAGTTATTCATTCATTCATTCAATTATTCGCTTTTTTAGCACCGCTTCGGTGTAATTACAGCGTTTGGCCACTGCGTCACATCCTGGCGCTCTCTTTGTTTACCAGCCCCCATTAAACGTCACGAAGAAGAAGAAGAAGAAGAAGAAGAAGAAGAAGAAGAAGAAGAAGAAGAAGAAGAAGAAGAAGAAGAAGAAGAAGAAGAAGAAGAAGACGCGTCACTGTCCTGGTCTCTTATAACAGCAGCGCCCTCTGCAACCGAACAAAGAACTGCAGTTAAAGTTTTCACCTCACCTGTGCAGGTGAATCTCTGACGTCAACACCAAGTTTTAATAAAGTTCATATAGTGTCTCAATAAATTCTGTCGTGTTGATGAAATCTGATTTATTTGATGACATCAACAGAAATGTGTAAAAGTCAAATTTAAATGTTTTATAAAAACTCAATGCACTTCATGCAGGAATCCATGAATTCAGGCAGTTACAAACTTAGTTCTTAATTCAGTATTTTGTGTGAGCTCATCTAAAGTGGGTATGGAACAAAGGGATATGGAACATATTGCATTGATATTTATTGCAACTTCCCAACATATTGTAACTGTACAACTATTCTGTTAATGTAAAAAGACGAACAAGGGTAAACAAAGCTGAATAAACTCCAGACTTCAGACAGGTTCAAACAGTAAATCTGTTTATTTGGTCACTCTTGTGTCAACATTAAGTTTCCATGATGAATATTTACAATCAACAGAAATTATTATTGTTCCATAAACCTAAATCTGGTTTAGTCAACTACTAGTCCCAGAGTGCATTGCTGCAGGAAACATCCAGTCACAGAGCAGCATCACACTGTGGAAGCCTTCAGTTTCTCTCCTCAGCAGCGTGGAGGATGGCGGCTGCGCTCTCCTTCGCTTCCTGCAGCAGTTCTGACGCTCTCGACTGAGTCTGCAGCACAAAAAAACGACAGAAACACAAACTGGTCAGAACTGGGTTCATTTACCTTGATGCAAGACAGGAATCACAGAAAGAAGAAGGGGAGCATCTCAATTCAAGCCCTCTAGAACACCTTGTGGTTTCCTCATGGTTCCTATCGTCTCCAGAACTGGGAGCCCTTCAGCTCCTGGTTCTACTAACTGGATTGAAAGTTTGTATTGAGGTTGGCCACAGCAGAGACGTGCTCTTCACAGCACGATTCATGACTGAGATTAAAGAGCATGTGGAAGAACTTACAGCCGTCTTGAAAGCGTTGTCTGTGATGTCTTTGAGGTTGATCTTGATGTTGTAATATGCGCCGAAAACAGCCGTCTCCAAAGCTTTAGCTGCCACCTGAAACACAAAGAGCAGATTTGACGATGCGCCTTCTCATTGTTTGAATAAAAACTGAATCTGTGTTTGTGTCACCTGAGTGTCGGACTTGCAGGCGATGTTTCCGTAGGCGACCATTTCTTTAAGGTACGGCCAGAGGACGCTGATCCTCTCAGCCAGAGCGAGAGGGACGCCCACCGCCCGCTGCAGACCCTCCTGCATCGCAGCCTGTCGCCTGTCAGACAAGAGTCAGGGTTAATGTAAGATCTCTAAACTCTGTGTGATTCAGAAATGTTTGTCACCTTTTGATTTCCTCTGCTGAGTTTTTTGGCATCTTCAGTGCCGCCTGCAACAGAAAGAAACAAAGACAAACCTTCATTCGCCGGCCTGAGATCATTAGAATTATTCCCAAACTCTGAACTGGTCAGCAGGTCTCAGAGCACCCCGCTCACCATGTAGCTGTTGAAGGCGGATGAGTCTGCGTCCACCATAAGCAGCAGCTCGTTCATGGCCTGATGAAAGGGAGGAATCAGCCTCCTCATCACCCCGTCCAGGTTCTCAAACTGCCTCTTACCGTATGTCATCTGGCCGACCATGGCACCCAACGCCGCCCCCTGCAGCACATGGAAGTCATGAGAGACGTGTTCACATTTCAACATGTTGGACTTCCTGTAGATCACACATGTTTGTTCGTACCAGCGTAGCGATGGCAGCAGAAACAGAGCCTCCACCGGGCGCCGCCGTCCGAGCTCCGACGCTCCGGACAAACCGCTGCAGAGACAAAGACACGAGCCTGCTGTCCTCCTGTGACCTCACCATGTACCTTCACAGGTGAGCATGAAATATGAGTATGTAGTATGAACTATGAACTGTATGAACTGAAGGATGAACTCACTCGATGATTCTTTCATTTGGGTTGAATGGACCAAGAGAGTCAAGGCCGAGTTTGCTGATGACCTGAAAACAAACAGAGAGACTCAGAGACGTCATGTCAGATTGTCTCCAGACCACTCAAATTATTTTAATGTAACAGCTGATCTCTGACCAGCCGGACTTTGTGCTCCTCTTCCACAACAAACAGTCGATCTCTGTGGATGTAGAAGTCAGCAGCGTCCAGCAGCGCCTTCAGAGGGATCAGACCGACGATCTGAGAGCCGACTACGGGCAGCTTCAGGTCCTGAACACAACAACGATGCGACCAACATGAGATCAGTTAGTTACTCAAACACGTTAGCATGTGGATAAGCTAATATTATAGCTTGTGACCTCTGACCTCAGCATCCCTGCAGATCTCCTCGTACACAGTGTGGAGGGGGGTCAGCTCGTAGTCCAGGATGTTGGTGGACACCTGAGCGATGTTGGCCTCATCCAGGTACCAGCCCATGCCCTGCACCTTCTTCAGCAGCCCGGGCTGCTCCAATACAAACAGAGGTCACTAATCCTCAGATCCTCTCTCAACACATTTAAATCCTGATGATCCAATAAAAGATACAAATGTTCGATTTAGCTGTGAGTTTAATCCCTCCATGTGACCTTACCTGGTCTTTGCCACGGCCCTGCTCCCTGACATCCAAAGCGATGCGATGAGCCTGTTCTTTGGTGCTGATCAAGTTCACATTGTACGCGATCAGGAACTTTCGCGCGCCGGTTACCGTGGCGCCCCATGATGGTACGAACAAGGCAGGGCCAAAGTCAGGCATCCAATCATCATGCTTCAGCTGGAGGAGAAAAAACCCCAAAAAATACAGATATTTTACTTTTTCTAGGACTTTTATTTTGACATTGCTGATGTTTGATTGGCTGTTGGGAGTCTCACCTTCTCAGGTAAAGCTTCATACTCTCCGGCACGGACAGATGGAAGACTTCGCCTTGTTTCTTTCCTCGCTGCTTCTCCGTAAAGATACACTGCGGATGGAGACAATGATTAGCCTGTTAATGTTTCTTTGTAACTTCCTGGTGCTGGTGATGATGTCATTAAACAGTCTCACCGGGGACGTGCAGCATTTCAGAGAGTTTCTGTCCGAATGTGTTGGCGCACTTGACGCAGTCGTCCATGGAGATGTTCTGGACAGGGATGAAGGGACAAACATCCAGTGCTCCAGTCCGAGGATGCTCACCTGAACAGGTAACACACACATCTGGTATTTCTCCTCTACAACACTGAGCTGCTGCTGTCACAGCCTCGCTGACCTGAGTGTTTGCTCATGTTGATGAGGCTGAAGGCCTGCCGGGCGGCGTTCAGCGCTCCTTCCACCACGGCCTCTGGAGATCCCACAAAAGTGTAGACAGTCCGGTTGGTGGAGGCTCCAGGGTCGACGTCCAGCAGGCTGCAGCCAGTGGTGCCGGATATGGCTGCAGAGATAGCATCGATCACCTGAAATACACAAACGTAAACCTCTTCTGAGAAATCACTGAGCTGAAACATTCCAGTAAGTGAACCTTAATGAGGGCAAACTCAACATGAAGTTATTCAAAGAAACTTTAGAGACAAACCTCTTTGTTTCGGCCCTCAGAGAAGTTTGGGACACACTCCACCAGCCGAGCCATGGCAGCGTCTGCAGACTGAAGAGTTCAAACTCTGCAGCTTGACTTCAGCCCCTCCAAAAAACACTGACCCCCTCACATGTTTTCACAGCGGGAGGCCTCTGGGTTGAATCATTAACAGATCAGTATGTAGGTCAGTTGACAATAATTACCACGCTCTGCCCAAACACTGCACAGCTCTGTCATAGTGCCCACACAGCGCCCCCTACAGCGGAGGAGAGGACCTGTCCTAGTCTGATTCATCAACACTGACGAAGGAACAAAGGTCATGAACTGACCTCTTTGTCTCCATCAGACAGTGGGTCAGAGATCAGAGTTGACGGTCTGACAGATAAACTGTTGTCAGCGATTCATCACAGTGAACTGATCAGAGAGAACGTTCATGATTTAAGCATCAAACCTTAAGAAACTCTGATTAACGCTTTAACGATAGTGACGTCACAGTTAAATAAGTTACATCACAAAAAGACTGACAGTAGATGGTTAATCAGTGATCAGCTGATATCAGCTGATTGGTTCAGAGGGAAACTTTGTTGACTTAAGAAGGCAGAAACTGAAAGATCATAAACAATCAGTCTCACAATCGTTATCCGGATTAATCTTTAACAGCCAAACATCAAACAAGGTCAACAACAGGACACACAGAAGCTGCTGACCGCCGGGCCTGAAACCTCCTCCTGAAACAGCAGCTAACAAACTGAGCTAAAAGCAGCTAACAAACTGAGCTAACATTAGCGTGATTTTTTATTGGTGTGTATTTTGACTCTGACTGTTTCCTTTTAGGAGATCAGTGATGATGTTTTTCAAACCAAACTAATAAAAGTGAACCAAAACTGCAGATTTATGAGTCAGAGGAATTTTATTATTTGATGGTCGGACTCAACGATTTGTGGCTTTCGTCTGGTTTCCCTTCAGTCATCCAAGATTCAAAGATCAGAGATGAATTCTTCCATCATGTGATTACAGATGATACATAAAAAGAAGAAAAAGTAAATATACTTCAGCTGAAGAATAAACTTTGACTCCAGATGAAGACTGATGAGAAAGCCGTGTGATTGTTTGGGTTAGGGTTAGGTGTTAGTGAAGAACTTTGAGCTGTTGTTGACTTTTATGATATCATTACCTGTTTTTTTTATGATGAACAGGAATTCAACATGAGCTCAACACAGCAGACCACAACATGAGCACACTCAGTGTAGGGGACTGGTCTCAGATCTGCAGACACTAATCAACATGGACCTTTTGTTCTTCTTCATTTTGGGTAAGAAACTTTGTTTTATCTGATGACAGTTAATTTTCTTCATCATGCGTCTCCTTAACAAGCTCCTCACTTCACTGTTTTGTCGTTATCGTGTGCTCAACACTTAAATCAGTCTCTAGGACTGGGCTCCTTTGCGCTGAATGTTGGACCGATTGTTGTTTAGAGGCCTCACGCATTAGTACGAATAAATTAACATCAGATGTCAGAAATATGAAAAACTTTTGCTGCTTCATCGTTGTTAAACATTTTATAATGCAGTAAGTAAAGTTCATGTCAGTCCAACTCTGAAACTCTGATTGGGGTTCAACTCAGATGTAGACTCAGGTGTAGAGGCTGTTTTTAAAGTTGGTGTGAGCACACAATAACAAACCATTGTAATAAACTGTGTCTCCTCACAGCTGTTCCTTTGGTGACCTCTACGATGGGAGCACAGTCCAACACAACATCAACTGCATCAAATATCAAAGGCACCACAACCACCACCACCACTGCCACCACCACTTCTCCTTCTACTGATCCTCCTACTGCTCCTACTGTTTCTCCTACTACTCTTACTGTTTCTCCTACTTCTCCTTCTACTGATCCTTCTACTACTCTTCCTACAAATACTAATACTACTCCTCATCCTACTGATCCTCCTACAAATAATACTAGTACTCCTACTCCTACAAATACTACTATTGACCATCCTGCTACAAGTCCTCCTACTACTTCTTCTACTGTTCCTCCTACTACTCCTTCTATTGATCCTCCTACTGCTCCTTCTACTGTTGCTCCTACTACTCCTTCTACTGATCCTCCTACTGCTCCTTCTACTGTTGCTCCTACTGCTCCTTCTACTGATCCTCCTACTACTCCTTCTACTGATCCTCCTACTGCTCCTTCTACTGTTGCTCCTACTACTCCTTCTACTGATCCTTCTGCTACTAGTCCTCATCCTACTGATCCTCCTACAAATAATACTACTACTCCTACTCCTACAAATACTACAACTCCTCCTACTGATCCTCCTACAAATACTACTATTGATCCTCCTGCTACTAGTCCTCCTGCTACTCCTTCTACTGTTCCTCCTACTACTCCTTCTACTGTTGCTCCTACTACTCCTGCTACTGATCCTCCTACTACTCCTTCTACTGTTCCTCCTACTACTCCTGCTACTGATCCTCCTACTACTCCTTCTACTGTTCCTCCTACTACTCCTTCTACTGTTCCTCCTACTACTCCTTCTACTGTTCCTCCTACTACTCCTTCTACTGTTCCTCCTACTACTCCTGCTACTGATCCTCCTACTACTCCTTCTACTGTTCCTCCTACTACTCCTGCTACTGATCCTCCTACTACTCCTTCTACTGTTCCTCCTACTACTCCTGCTACTGATCCTCCTACTACTCCTTCTACTGTTCCTCCTACTACTCCTGCTACTGATCCTCCTACTACTCCTTCTACTGTTCCTCCTACTACTCCTGCTACTGATCCTCCTACTACTCCTTCTACTGTTCCTCCTACTACTCCTGCTACTGATCCTCCTACTACTCCTTCTACTGTTCCTCCTACTACTCCTGCTACTGATCCTCCTACTACTCCTTCTACTGTTCCTCCTACTACTCCTGCTACTGATCCTCCTACTACTCCTTCTACTGTTCCTCCTACTACTCCTTCTACTGTTCCTCCTACTACTCCTTCTACTGTTCCTCCTACTACTCATTTTACTGATCCTCCTACTGCTCCTACTGTTTCTCCTACTACTCCTACTGTTTCTCCTACTACTCCTTCTACTGATCCTTCTACTACTCTTCCTACAAATACTAATACTACTCCTCATCCTACTGATCCTCCTACAAATAATACTACTACTCCTACTCCTACAAATACTACTATTGACCATCCTGCTACAAGTCCTCCTTCTACTGTTCCTCCTCCTACTCCTTCTACTGTTCCTCCTACTACTTCTTCTACTGTTCCTCCTACTACTCCTTCTACTGTTCCACCTACTACTCCTTCTCCTGATCCTCGTACTACTCCTTCTACTGTTCCTCCTACTACTCCTTCTACTGATCATCCTCCTACTCCTGCTACTGATCCTCCTACTACTCCTTCTACTGTTCCTCCTACTACTACTGCTTCTTCGGATCCTCCTCCTACTCCTTCTACTGATCCTCCCACCACTCCTCCTACTACTCCTCCTCCTGCTCCTTCTACCACTCCTCATCCTTTAGTTTGTATTAATAATGGGACGTTACAGTTTGGTGTTTGTATCTGTCCTGATGAATGGGCTGGAGAGACTTGCTCTAAAGGTAAGTCTGCTGTAACAGGGTCTGATTCTGCTTGAACTCCATACATATATGTACACATCTATTATAAATGTATATATTATACATATATAAATGAGCCAATCATCCATTTCATACCAGATCATAGTTATATATAGTTATCTATACTCTGTAATAGTCTGTATACAGTTCTAGTCTGTATAAGTACTTCTTGTTTACTTCATTTAAATTTTTTTTATTAAACTCAGAAAATTTCTGCGAAAAAACCATTTTGAATGAATTCAATTTCCCACGCACGCCCATCGGCTGGTTTGCATATTCTGAGAATGTCTGTGAACACACAAAGAGTTATGGTAAGTTTCTATCAACTGTTCATCCATCAACAGTCCCTTACTGCCTTCTCCATCCACCTGTCGGTCTAACATCTACCCTCTCCATCCAGCTGGTAAACCACGGGCTTCCACCAGATGTTCCATCATAGACGGATCACCACGTTTCGATAGTCCACATGTCTTCCAGTGTGACCTGACCCTGAGCGACATACAACAAAATGTGAGAGTTACTGTGTTTCCTAACGTAAACTGAAGAATGTCCAGGTCCATGCTGATCATTTTTTTAGTTTTGGTGATTATGTTTGAATGTCTTTCTGTCTCAGCTCACCAGCCCAGCTGATTTAGAGTTGCTGGCGTCCAGCACTCAGATTCTGACATCCAAACCTGAAGAGCTGACAGCTGAAAACATCACAGCAGCCGCTCAGATTGCCAACACACTGCTGCTATCTCCAAACGCCACAGAGGTACAAACTGTCACGCAAAACCGAGGAAGAAGAAGAAGAAGAAGAAGAAGAAGCTCCAACACCAACATCTCTATAAATCAGTATTTGTTCTGATTACATCAGTTCTGATCAAAAACTAGCGAGTCAACAACTTTGTTAACAGCCAAACATCAGCCAGGTCACCAGCAGCAGACACAGCAGCAGCTAATATTACTGACTAGTCCAACAGCAGTCAGCCCAGCTCGGCGTCTGTCTTTCAGCCTTTTATTTCACCAAGCTCTCACCAACCACTAAAAGTCAGTCCCAGATTTACTCTTGTCCGGCGGCTTCTTGCTCGCTCACTCTCTCCTTTTCTCTTCTTAGCTTCCTCCGTCAGCGTCCTCTTCACTGTCTACTCCTCTGCCATTATGTCCATGCTGTTACCTTGTTGACTGAGTGTTAATGTTTGCATTGCAGAGCATCAGGGTGGCAGCGGTCGCTACAGTCAGTCAGCTCCTGAACTCCAGCACTGCAGACAACAGCCAGGAAACCAATGCCACTCTGGGGTAAACAAAGTCTTTAAATCTCCACCAGCTCATCTACATCTCTGTCTAACTAGGTAAAAATGTGAGATCATAGCTCAATAAAGTTTCTAAAAAAAAAAAAAAAAAAAAAAAATCACAGACGTAATGATGCATCAGGATGATCTTGAAACTAAAGCTCTCAGGACTGTAACTCACCACATCTTGATTAATGTTGAGTGTTTTATCCTGTAAATTTATGTATTTATATTTTGGATATATTTTGTCCAGCCTCACGCTGACCCTGGACCAGCTTTCCATGAACCTCAGCCTCACTCTCAACGCGTCTCAGTCTCAGGTGGTTCAACCGAACCTGGTAGTCCAGTCAGCACAGATCCCTGCAGCAGACACTCAGGGAGTCCAGTTCACATCTCTCTCAGGTCAGTGTATGAAATATGTCTGGACCAGGTTGAATCACATCATCAGGTCACATGTTGAACAGGTCAAAGGTTAATGAACAAACACTGATCTGACTGTCCTGCTACAAGAGCTTTGAAACAGTCGACATGATGTCCGGGTTATCAAAGTCCGTAATCTGGCTACAGCTGATTTCTGGATACTTGTTCTGTGAAGCCTCATTATGGTTTTATGATTTAAACACAGCCTGTTATTCACTGTTGCTTCCTGCTCGCTGTTTGTTCTTTATTTTATTGTCTTGTTCATGTTCTTTATATTTGTGTTTTCCCACGTTTAAGACAGGTGCTTCCAAGTGCTTTAAAGACAAACAGGAAGTTTTTCTAATCCGGCTGCTGATTTGACCATGTCACTGGACAACACCGCAACATCACTAATGACTCTGTGTTTTCAGGACTGTCTGGTAATTTTGTTGCCGACAGAATTCAGCTGAATACAAACACATCAACAGTCACAGTAGATGACGGGTTCAGAGCCGATGCCCTGATATACGTACAATTCCCACCAGGTGAGTTCAAAAACACGTACCACTGTACGACACGTTTCAGCTGACAAAAGGACCAGAATTCAACAGTTTTGAATGAACGTCAACACGTAAACTGTTTCTCTCGTGTCAGACGAAGCTGCCAGCGGTCGTCAGGTGCCAACAAATGTCTCGCTGGGCTTTGTCCTCTATCAGAACGACCGTTTCTTCAGGTCGGGGCGCTACAAGAAGCAGAAGGCCACCATCAGGGTTCTGTCAGCCAGTGTCAAAGGTCACGAACGCAGCGTGGTGCCGCAACACGTCGAGATGCTGTTCAGACCAAGTGTAAGAAAACTGAACACAATCTCTGAAACCAGCAGGAACAGTTGCATACCGAGGTGGTTTTCTTGACAGGTTTAGCTCCAGTGTCACTCACATCTGTCCTTCCACAAAACTTCCCGTTTTCATTATTTATGATTAACTTCGATGACATGATAATAACGCTGAGTGTCAGTTATGGTTTGTTTTTATGGCGGTGATAAATCTGTTGTTGATTTGTCATGTCAGTGTCAGCTGTGTGCCAACAGTTCTCTCATGACTCTTTTTAATATAATTTATAGACTCAACAGTACAAACTAGAAAAACTTCCTTCAAGAGCCAGAACCTGGATCATGGTGGACAGACTCTTATTGTCATTTCTGATGTTGTATTGTCTTCTCTGTCAGTGAAGCTTGAGGTTCAGAGCTGTTCTGTGGTTTCAGAAGGTGAACGGTACGACGTTGTTCGACTTCGCCTGTGTCTTCTGGAACTACAGTGAGGGCGACTGGAGCACCACCGGCTGCTCAAAAGGAAACTCTTCAGATGAACTCCTCAGATGCTTCTGCAACCACACCACCAACTTCGCTGCTCTCTTGGTGAATATACAGTCAAAAATATTACCCACCACCAAACCCACAATGTTTCCAGTTATAGTTTACCTTCTTCCAAAAGAACAAAGATGAAATCTCCACCAAGCCTGATCAACATATTGATGACATGCTGATTCCAAACCTTTCTCAGTTAGTTACTAACAACGTTGGCAAATGTTAGCTCGTTCTTCCATTGCAGATTGTTCATCTAAACTTTGTTTGGCGGGGGACATTTGCTTTGGGTCATTGTTTTGCTGATAACCCGGTGGTGACGTAAAGCTCAACTGGCAGCAGGTTTCTTGACATGTCAAAGTAACTTTCTTCATGATCCCATGCATGTTCAATGTTGCATGAACAAGGTTCCCTGTGGCTGAAGCAGCAAAATGACCTCACATCTGTTTTATCTGACTGAGCTCAGATTTGTGATGATGTGTTTCTGTTTCAGTCATTCAGAGAGAATTATAAATATGCCGAAGCCCTCGACTGGATTTCCATCATTGGACTTTCGATCTCAATCCTGGGTTTGGTTTTAACGATCATTCATCACATTAAAGAGAAGTAAGAATTATGTTTGATAGAAACACAGAATTTTAATCTATTTTGCACAAATTTAAGCAGAAACAGTTTACTTTGCTAAGTTAGCATTTAGCATTAGCATTTCACTCCTAGCCTAGCATTTGCATAGTGCCTAAATTCCACCAGACTGGAGCTGCAAAGTGGCCGCTGGAGTTGATTGATTTTCAAAATAAAACATCCTGTGCGAACTACAGACAAAATGTAGCTACTCCACTTCCAGGCAGAGGAGTCAGAATATTTAAGTTGGATATCATAACAAGTTAACACTTTTAGCTAAAGTCAAACTAGTCTGAGAAAAATGAAACTCAAAGTTTTTCTTGAATTGTTCTGACTTCACGTTAAATTAAACTTTCTCTCTCAGCTTTAACAGAAACTCTCGTGAGCGACAGAACAACCAGATCTCACAGATAGCCTTGCTGTGTATCTACATCAGCCTGCTGGCCTTCATCGTCACCTTCCTCTCCGGAGTCGGAAACTCCAGCAGACAGAACAACGCTCCAATCGCGCTCAACGCTCAAACCAACTCTATCCCTGACTCCGATGAGCGCGTGGAGCCAGACCATGGCTTGTGCTCGGTGGTGGTGGCTTTGCTTCACTTCCTCCTGTTAGCCACCTTCATGTGGAGCAGCGTGTACGCCACACAGCTAGTGCTGCTGATCTGGACAATGAGTCGCAGTCTTCCTCCATACTGGACGAAACTGAGCCTCGCCATGGGATGGGGTACAAGATGCTTTTTGGAGTTTGGTGGTTTTCATATGATATGATATTATATTATATACGGGAACCACACATGTAGAACAGACATTATTTTAGGGTTTAGACCATAAAAGATAAGTTCAGACAATTTTGTTATCTTACAACAGAGGGAGGCTAGCTGTTTCACCTTGTTTCCAGTCTTTATGCTAAGCTAAGCTAACCATTCTAACTTCCTGTTTCCTCTCAGGAGTCCCAGCTGTTGTCACGGCGATCACACTGGGAGCCACATACCGGGTCGACAATCCTCTGGGATATCGACAGGAGGAATTGTGGGTCCATTAATGTCTTTATTGTCTTACATGTTCATCACCATCATCTTCATCTTCATCACCACCACCATCTTCATCACCACCTTCATCTTTATTACCACCATCATCTTCATCACCACCTTCATCTTCATTACCACCTTCTCTGTTCTTGTTCTTTTGGATCTTGTAGTTGTTGGCTCGCAGCTCTCGATGAGGCCAAACAGTTTCACTTTGGGAAGCCGATGTTTGGAGGTTTCCTGGTCCCACTCAGTCTCATTCTGATCTACAATGTGATTCTGTTGGTTCTGGTCTCTCTGACAACGTGCAGGACCGACCCGAACCTGAAAAGGTAATGGCTGAAAAAAAGATGAGTTGAGAAATTCATCAAATAAAGTTTGTATGTTTTCTTTAAATTCTTGTCACTGCAGCACCAATCGTTCATCTTTGAAGAAAAAGTTCCTGATCAGTTTCTCTCTGGCGGTCCTCCTCGGTCTGTCCTGGACTCTGGGCTACCTGGTGCTGCTCACTACAGGATACACCCACCTGATCTTCAGCATTGTCTTCTGCCTCTGTACAACCACACAGGTGCGTTTGTTTTATCTCCCAGGTCGGTCCAAACATGAGATGGAGCTCTTTGGGTTCACTGCAGATCTCTGAGGGTTTGTTTGTTTTTGTGTTTCAGGGCTTTCAGATATTCATCCTGTTCACAGTCAGAACGCCGTCCTTCAGAGCTGCCGTGTCCCGGTCCATGGAGTACATGTCGACCATCAAGATCCAGCTCAAAGACCAAACATACAGTCTGACCAAGAACTCGGGTACGAGGAGCAGCTCCGAAGTCTACAGAGATCTGAGACACCAGATCACCTCCGACACTATAACCCTGCAGGAACTCTGAAGACAGCATGATGGTGGATTTTTGTATGAACACGGCTCACACACATGAAACTGCCTGATGGTCTTTCAGAATAAAACATCTAGAAATAGCGAGTTTCCTTCCCGGATGGACAGACACTGGATCCACTGGAGGAACTACATTTCTCAGAATCCCCCAGGAGAAGCCTGAAGATGGAAAAGAGAAGAAGAAATTAAAAATCTAAAGTAATCATTTATGTTTTTGTACAATGCAGTGACACGTTTTGCCACCAGGTGGCGATAGAAGTACAGTTTTAACACAAAAGACAAAATTATAAAAAAATACACATAAATATATATAAAAAAAATTCTAAATGATCTGAGGTTTTATTATTCATTAATTAACTTTAATAATCTCCTTTGTTTTCTGTCATTTGAAATGTTGCACTTTTATTTTTACATTTTTATGTTTGAGTCAGCTGATATATTTATTTAAGTCTGTATAAACTTTTTAAACTTTTTTTATAAATATTTTTATGTTTTGTTATTTACTTTATGTTTGTCTGAAGCTACAGCAAACAGCCTGTTAGCTTAGCATTAGCACTGATAATAATCACTGCTTACAGACTTTAATGGTCTGTAAATGGTTTAAATTGGTCTTTTACTGGTTGTTTGTGAATAGTTGCAGGTTAAACCGGTAACACTGTGACCATGAGTACTGGTTTAACTGGTGCTCAGTTTGAGGGATGTGATACACATGAGCCACTAGAGGGTGTCCAAACTCCAGACAAAGAACTGCTTTCAAAATCCAGCAGCGATGCAAAGTAGCTAAGTATATTTACTCTTTAACATTTTACTTGAGTATTTCTACATTGCAGTACTACAGTATGTCTGTCTGTCCAACTCAGTGAACACACCGAGTCCAAAGAGGACGTTTGATTCGTTCACTACTTCATATGACAGGCGACTGTATCCTGAAGCACGCCGTTTTTAAGATAAGGTAACAGATTAAACAAAAAAATGGTGGAATTGGACTTTAACTCTGCAGCTTGTGCGAAGGCTGAAAGATCAATAATACTCGATAAATCTTCTACGACTTCCCCTCCAACTGACTTCAGTTATTAAAAGTTTTTCCAGAGTGAAAGACAAGAAAAAAATCCAACATGTGGAGGAAAAAAAGTGATTTCCATGGAAAAGCAGGCAGCTGTTTGTCTGTCCAGAACTTTAATCAGAGCTGCTTCAGCTGATCCAGAGTCTGCTGATAAATGACTTTTTGCAGGTTGGAGGATTTTAAACTAAACCTACAAAGATTTGAGGAACCAATTAGCAATGAGATACTAGCTAGTCATAGCTGGTGCATTTACCTGCATGGATGCTGTTGATTCAGTGGATGGTTGATTTGGTGATGGGTGGTTGTTTCCAGGTGGTTGCTAAGGACTTTCCAGACCATACCTAAACCTTTAATGGGGCAGTTGCTCGTATCACCAGCTCATCACAAACCAATTTTGTGGTGATTCCCTTCAAAACATTGCGTTGTAGGCGCCCTTTGGTGCCGGTTGTGGACGTGCAGGGCTACAGCCTCGGCTGTGGAGGTCCTACAGTATAAACTGAAGCGTGGGGTCACTGACCCGGCAGCAGTATTGGATAAGTTGGGAGATTTGGGTTGGCTGTCTGCTGGTTCTTAAGTAACTCCTGAGGGCCATTATGGGGTTTAATAAGGGGGCGCCGGGGGCTTCAGAGTGGGTTTTAGAGGTTTACAGTGGTTATGTTGGCTAGTAGGCAGTTATTTTTTATTAGGTTGTTCAGACACAACATTTCCAGGTAATGTGGCCTGTTGAATGGCTGCAGTGTCTTTTCATGCATTAACATGCACTTTTGCAGGTATTTGTCATCTTTTGACAGTTGTTGAGCATCATAAACCTTGTGTGGTGTTTTAGGAGTTGGTTGTGAAGGCATCGTAAGCTGATATATGTTTGCTGGGCTTTCCTGAGAGGTTCCAGGTGAGTTCTTTGGGCGTCATGGTGGCTGATTCTT
This sequence comes from Protonibea diacanthus, assembly GCA_028641955.1. NCBI lineage: Eukaryota > Metazoa > Chordata > Actinopteri > Sciaenidae > Protonibea > Protonibea diacanthus. The sequence continues at coordinate 183,344 of CM053999.1, forward strand.
GCACTAGACGTCAGAGGTTTTACATGTTTCTAGGTGGTTAAAATGGATTTACTGGGGCGTCATAAATCTCTGCTGCTCAGCTCGGGTTTTGGACCATTTTTGGTGCTGCGTTCACTTTCCATTTCATAAACAAGCCCAACAGAATCTGTGTTTCTATGGAGGGACTTATTTACTTGGCACCAGCATGGGTCAAGCTGGAGGACTTAATCGATGCTCATGACTAATGTTCAGTGGGAACTCCTCATTCATGGGAAATAAATACATCATCAACCACAAGTCCTGTTCACTATCAGAACGAACCCAACAAATCCAGCACAGCAGGAATTATGTAAACATTTGGCCCAGATGTGCAGAGTTTGGCTCTTCACAGTTGCCGTAGCAGCTGTACTACACCACAGTCATTTTTTAAAAACGAAGCAGCAACAATGGTGTTTTATATCTTTTTTTCATTTGGCTGCTGTCGTCCTCTCTTTCCGAACTAAGTGGATGGACTGACTCATCCTCGACTCACCGAGCGCTCTAACATCCACGCTGGTCCAACGAATGCAGAGAAAACCTTTTGTAAGCAGAGCCGTATTAAAGGAGAGCAGCTGCACGTCACACATGTCAGAGGCTTCATGTCCATGCCGTGAACACCAAAACAGCAAGTGGAAAATCAACAAAAACAAGGCTTGAAGATGCAGGGCAGCGGCAAGTTGAGGTTGTTGCACTGAAAATAGAATCTTGGCTGAAGCCACGTCTCTCTCTAATGAGGATAAAAAGTTCCTCGTTATGTCGCCCGACTTGAGTCAGGAAACACCAGAGAGAGAATCCCCCATCACAAATCAAACACGTCATTCATCAAATGAAAACAGACAATATTACCACGGCAATGGCTCCACTGCATCCAAAAAAGAAGAACAGGACAGGAAGTCCTCCATGTTCTCGCTGGATTCTAATTTTTGCTGCGTTAATGAACTTTGTTTTGTAGTAACGGTTCAGGTTTGGGTGTTTCCTGCGTGTTCTCCATCATGACTCATCAGTGAGGCGGGGTCCGACCCCCCACTGAACACTCTCAGGGTTTCCCGCTGACTCACTGTTTGGCTCTCTCAGTCTGTTTGTTGTGGATTCTCAGAACCAGCTGCAGGAGATCCACGATGGACCAGCAGTCCCCAGAACATTTCCCACAGAACACCGAGGAGGATGACCCGGTTGGCCTGTCAGCTAAATGCTAACATGCTAATCCCAAATGACACGTGACAACATGGATGCCAAAGTTAACTAGTGAGTTAGTAAGTAAGGTTAGTTAGTTAGATCATCAGTTAGTTAGTTAGTAATTTAGCATTAATGACACAGTCTTGAGTTTTAAGGAACATGTATGTTGTCCTCTTCTGTTAATTAGTTAGCATGTAAACAAACATAGATCTCCCTCCTGATGTGAACCCTGTGCTTCAGGGTGGTTTGTTTCCTCTTGGGGGTGCAGAGGCGGGGCGGGTGGGGACAGTTTGTAGAGTCTGGAGCAGATTAAAGCTCCTCAGATCGGAGATCTGCTCTGACTGGAAGCAGATGTTGGTGAGTGGAGTGGACGGGGTTTTCCTTGTCTGTTTCAGACCAACGTGAAAACAATGTTTTTCTCTGAACGTTTGTTTGTTTGTCTCTGAACATTTGTTTATCTCTGAATGTTTGTTTGTTTCTGAATGTTTGTTTGTTTCTGAATGTTTGTTTGCTTGTCTCTGAACGTTTGTTTGTCTCTGAACATTCGTTTGTTTCTGAATGTTTGTCTCTGAATTTTTGTTTGTTTGTCTCTGAATGTTTGTTTGTCTCTAAACGTTTGTCTCTGAACATTTGTTTGTTTGTTTGTCTCTGAATCTTTGTTTGTTTGTCTGAAAGTTTGTTTGTTTCTCTCTGAACGTTTGTCTGTTTGTTTGTCTCTGAATGTTTGTTTTTCTGTCTCTGAACATTTGTTTGTTTGTCTCTGAAAGTTTGTTTGTTTCTCTCTGAACATTTGTTTGGTTGTCTCTGAACGTTTGTCTGTCGCTGAACATTTGTTTGTTTGTTTGTTTGTCTCTGAGCATTTGTTTGTCTCTGAACGTTTGTTTGTTTGTCTCTGAACATTTGTTTGTTTGTTTGTCTCTGAGCGTTTGTTTGTCTCTGAATGTTTGTTTGTCTGTCTCTGAGTGTTTGTTTGTTTGTCTCTGAACGTTTGTTTGTGAAAATAAATGAAGACCACTGTCATCATTATTTAGCACTTCCTGTTTGTCCCTGTGGACGTCCAGATGTTCTGCAGTTGTAAGAAGCGTCTTTATTCCGTGATGTTAAAGCTTCATGGAGGTTCTTTCATGCAGGTCATCAGATACAAAGACGGAGGAGTCCCTCTGATGTTTGTCATCAGATCAGGGTTTTGAAGGACCTTCTGTGAACTCTGCTTTGGTCTCGTTCAGATGAAAAACACCAGCAGATGTCTGTTGGGGAACACTGATGAGTTTTCAGGCAGATCTCTCCGTCATGTGCTGCAACATTTCCTCTCTGGCTGTTCGAGGTTGTGTTTCCAGTTCCCCCACTGCCTGTTTACTGCCTCACTGATTAATGACGTGTGTGTTTGTTGGTATGTGGGAATCTTCATACATGTTCCCGTGTGTCCTAACCCAGCTCTCAACTCTCAGCCAATCAGCTCTGTGGCTCAGACCTGCCAGGACCAATCAGCGGCGGCGTTTTCCAGGCCGATCCCGGCTCTGTGAGTGCGGTGGCGGTTTGGACGGAGGACCCCAGTTTGTCGAAGGCCTCCCCAGCTGCAGAGCGCTCCGAGCTATAATCTAATTTTCTCTTTAATGACAGTGTTGAGAGCAGCAGAGTGGAAACATGTGGAGAGATGAGCGATGAAAGGATGAACATCCATGAAAAGAAAGGAAGACGCTCTGGGACAATCTGCAGAGTCCCATCACAGTTTGGAGGCTCCAAAGTCAAAGTTCACTGCTGAGGATGGACGAACACCAAACATCCAAAGTATCAAGTTCAGTCGACTTCAGGGGCTTTCTGCTGAGCGGCCTTCAAACTAAAAAACGCAGAGTCACTGCAACTTTTCAATTTATCAGCTATTGACATGAACAAGCTGCAGCTCCACTAATTAAGATCTGAGGGGCTGAAGTTTGTTCATCAGAGATCAGACTGAAGCCGGTCCAGGTTTGACACCATCGCCCCCCTCAGATAAAACCACGTGACACCATGTTTTGAGTTTCTTTGCCTTTTCAAGCTTTATTTGATAGAGACAGCTGAAGAGTGACAGGAATGAGGGGAGAGAGAGAGAGAGAGAGAGAGACGGGGAATGACATGCGGGAAAGAGCCACATGTCGGATTTGAACCCTGGGCTTCCGCAGCAAGGACTGACCCTTCGCACATGGGGCGTCTGCTCTACCAACTGAGCTAAATGCCACCCCGTTTTGAGTTTCTTTTTGAGTTAATTAACCGCTGCTAACTGAATCTGCAGCAAACAAGGAAGTAAACAGAAACCTTTATTTTGAAAGTCTAACCAGATGTTACATATTAATTGTTGTTTTGTTACCAGACTGCATTCAAGGTTAATTCGTCTCTCAGCTCTGTTTTGGTCTCTCGTTGATGAATCTCATTTTGATTGTTTGTTTCATCGTTGCATTGCATTGAAGAGCTCCTGGAGGTGGACAGTGACGTCGAGCCGCTGGGTTTCAGGTCCAGCACTGGTTCCACGTGATAAACTGAAGAATGAAGCGTTGGATCGTGGCCTCCTCACAAATCTCTCCCCTCAACGTGGAGTCCAGCCTCTCCTCCCGTTCGCCCTGCCAGTGATCGGCGAGGATCTGTGCGCCAATAAATCCCAGGAATCAAACAGCGGGAGGTCTGAAGCATCTGGACGGGTTCCTCTGGACTACGTCAGCCTCGCAGAGTGTGGTTCAGCTCATCACTGAGGTTAAAGAAACATGGAGGAGACCTGAGCTCCAAACGCCACAGGAGACAGAACCGGGATCCAGAACCAGGATCCAGGCTCAGCAGGAGGTTTTCAGCTCAGATTCAGGAGCAACACTTCAGTTTCCAGCAAGAGGAGGTGAAGAAGCTTTGACTTGATTCACTTGACTTGATTTCCTTTCATGAATGCTGCCCTGCATGTGATTTAGAAATCTGTGAGTCGACAGGTGACGATGGCGTGAACTCATCATCATCATCATTTTCCAGCATGTGTTTGTCTTCATTAACCTTGTCAGGTGATTCTTGCCACCACTCAGTCGGAGCAATGACGCCTCCACTGGTCTCAGACAGGAATGTTCTTCTTGTTTTGAATCAGCTGATCAGAGCTGCAGACGAACTGTAACAACGTTAAAACAACGTACTCTGATTACACTGAACGAATTGTTTTCGTGTTGATGAGTTTATCGTTTCATTATCAGAGCTGGTGTTAGCTTGGTTGATGGAGCTATGCTAACAGTTTCCCTCTGCTTCCAGTCTTTATGCTAAGCCAGGCTAAACACGTCCAGCGCTTCCCATTGGACATCAGGCTACATGTAACTGACATGTGATTATCGAGGAGCTCGTCCTGACAGCTGATTGGTCCTTACAGGTTTCTAACAGCAAAGCAGCAAAGAATACTTCAGACCTATTGGGTAGTATACGCAAAAATACTGCATACTGAAGGTACTGTTCTCAGTACAGTTTTTGTACTGCAGTACAGGACAGGACTGAATGCACTCTGCAGACTTCTGATTGGCTGCCTGACGGTTACATAAGTGCTCTCCTCGCAGGGGTTTTCCTCTCTTTAATGAGAACCAGATCTGGACCTGGTCTTTAAGCATCTATTAAAACATACAGCGAGCTCACGTGAGGCCCCGTACAGCCCCGGGACCCTCCGAGACGGCCAATTATATTTTAAAAGAGCTTTTTGAACTAATTCTTCGAGCTGTAAACTTCTCTGCGGGTTGTTTTGCACGGCGAGTTCTCTGGCGGGAACGTTTACTGCCGTCACGTTGGCATCCTGTCAGAGAACAACAGTCCACACACAAACCTCCACATAAACCACTCGTCCCAGCAGGCCCAGAGCCTTCGATTAAGATCATCCTCGTGGGACTTAGAGCCCGCTGACGGTCACATCCAGCCTCTGCTCGAACAATCAGCTTTTCTTCTGGCCCAGCGCCGTGTCTGTTTAAGTAATCAGGTTCCTGGACCCGGCAGGGCCGGTTTGGACGGCCCCTGGTGGGAGATCCGGGGGCCAGCGCTGATTAAGTGATGTCTTTTGGAAGAGATGGTTCGGTTCAGGTTCAGGCTTTTGTTTGAAACTCAGAGGAAAATCTCCATGAGAGCAGATGGTGAACAGACAGACAAGCGGCCGACGCTCAGACCAACACCAGAGTCTGTGACCGAGGGGACGGGTTCTTGATGGGTTGTTAATATGTTGCTGATATGTTGTTTTGGTTCTGTTGGACCTAAAGTATGAAAACAAGAATTCATGAAGTCCATATTTATCCTGCAGTATCTGAAGCATCAACATTATTTAATCTAAAAGTTCCAACATGTGAACATTCAGTTTTTATAATCTGCAGATGAATCAATAATCTGGAGTTTGTCTGTAAATATATTCCAGTATTTTATTTTGAAGGGCAGGAATGAGAGGTATGTGAGCTGTGATTGGCTGCACGAGGTCGTCTTTAATGATGGAGGTCACTTGCTGTCCGACACGCAACCTGCAGACTGTCAGAAAACACCACAGAGGAAGAAGGACTCCAGCATGCATCTTGGATTCAAGGACAACTGGACCAGAACCTGGACTCGCACCGGCCCATCCTGGATTATGTAACTGGTTTTGATGGATACCAGCTCTGTGGTTCAAGGACAGACGTCGTCTCAGGTTCTTTCTACACATGGACTTCCTCCTGGTCCACGTGTTGGGGGGTGAAGGGAGCTCTGCTGGTCTGGTTTTTATCCAACACCTTGTCCAGCTTCAGCAGCAGGAGAAGTTCTGTCTGAAATATTCAAGTCTTCACGCCAGAACCTGATGGCTAATTCATGTTTGGTCATTTCAGGACATGTGGAGGGTTTATGAAATACAAGAGCTGAAATGTATTTTTATGCAGACAATGAGTGAAAACAGAGTCATGACCAACTGAGAATAAGAAACAGTTTGACAAACTCTGTGTTATAGTGTTTTAGCACAGATCTGTAAATTGAAATGATTATTATGTTTTATTTACAGACATTTATGAATTTGAGTTTATTTGATTCATCAAAACCACCAAAGAAGAAGAACTCCTGTTTGACCTCAAACTACAAACTCAATGTAAACAATCAAATACTTCATTCAGAGTGGTTTGGATCCATTTTGCAATTTGCACTTTTAGCAATGTTTCCATCATAAAGTCTGTAAATGACCTCGGTAGTGTAACGTTATTACCTGTTTGTGCTCGAACCTGAAAAATTACTTTGTGTGTTTGTTGGTCCAGATTCTGGAGTGAAGGTGACAGATGGGAGGAAAACAGCTGAATGTGGACTTTAAGGATCAAACTGTAACTTGGTAACTGAAGCAAACAGTGAATATTGAAAGTTGGGTGAAAACAGATCTGAACAGTTTTCTTTCCATCTCTGCAGTTTGGACTTTTTATTCCTGCCGTCTGGAGAATAAAACAAAGCGCCAACGTGACATCAATCTTTTCATTTGTGTTTCTGCAGCCATGTGTGACATAACAGCTTCTTCTTGTTCCTCCTGACGCCTCCATTATCTCCACCTGCATCCACATCCACACTCCATGTGTGCGTTGACGAGATGATAAGTCTCCGTTTCCCTCCGTCGTCATCCTCTGGTTCACATTTTCAGCCTTTTAGCTTCACGTTCCTGCAGGACGATGCATTCAAAGCAGACTGACGTCCACACACCACCAGGTTAAAGCACCAAGACGCTACATGATGAAATGTTGACTTTCTGTCAGACAGCTCATAAAAATACATCAAAACATGAATTAATTCAAAGTTAAACGTCTATGTGACTCGTCAAGAGTTTGACCTTTGACCTGCCAGCTGTCTGTTCAGGAAAGTTTAAGTCAAGACTTCATGTTCAGAGATTTGATGAACTTTGAATGTGTGTTGATGAATTATTCAGAGAAACTTTATCTAAAATTGTCCTGATGCATAAAAGGTAACAAGAAGAGGAAAATGAAGTGATGTGACATGATCATAGCGGTGGTCGTGATAAAAGACAAACTAAAGATGCAAACACTTTTCTTTAATCACATTTGGAGTTGAAGAAGGTTGACAAAGAAAACTATAAACCATCATCTCAGCCTTCAGTTTGAGCAGAGCTCAGTCTGATTTCAGGATTTATCTGATCCATATGTGTCAGACTTGACTCTTTGTCAGCTGAACGGAGGAAAGAAGATGAGAAAAACATGACAGAGGTGATCTGAGGTCAGTTTGAAGCCTTTGGGCCAAACAATGAGACAGATTCAAGTTCAGGGTCAATGAACCCTGATCCCACCATCCTCCTCCATCCTCCTTCGTCCTTCACTGAAATGCTGACCAGAAAACAAAACACTGAATATTTTGGAGACATCACGAAAACTTCTCTGTCAAAGAGATTAAGCACAACTCATCACCAGTAATGGAGGTTATCAATCTTCAAGCTTCTTGCCTCAGCAGAGTCCGGGATTCCCCCAACTCAAACAGCCCTAATCTTCCTGTCATCCCCCCGTCCTCCCCCTGTCCTCCCCTCATCCTCCCCATGTCCTCCCCTCATCTTCCTCCTGTCCTCCCCTCGTCCTCCCCTCTTCTCTCCGTTCAACTGAGCCAACACTGATTTTCTAAAGCAAGGGAATCCCAGGCCAGATGAGTTCAGAGGAGGAGGGGGGTTCCTCTGCATCATAAGTCATCTGTCAGAGAAACTTGAGGGAGGAAGACGACAAAGAGAGAAATGAGGGAACAAAGAAAGAAACATTTGGACTCCAGATCAGGAACTTTAGAGGAGACCAGGAGGACCACAAACCTTTTCAACACTGCTTCAACATGTGTTACAAAACCAGAACTAAGAGCTGATTAATTGAAAGACACAAAGACAAGTTAAGTCCCACCAAGTCTCTGCTCAGGATCAACAAGTCGCAATGCAAGACAGCTAAGACAGGTAAGACCAACAAGTGACCAAAGACTACCAACACTAGATAAGTTGATGTCCCACATGATGACCAACAAGTCCCAAATGAAGTCTGTTAGGTCCCATGTCAAGACTTACTAAGACTCACTGAATCACTGTAAAAACAATTAACAAGTAAACGTCCACAGGCCGATAAGTTCCTGCAGACATTCAGGATGGCAGGTTGTGGACAGGTGCAGGACCTGAGGATGATTCAACCACAGAGTTTCCTTCAGACGACATCAGCACAAGGCGCAACAGACTCAAAATGATAAACAAACAGCCCGTGGACTCAGCTAACACAAGATAATGTTAACTTAGCAATGAAGTCCGCTAACGTCCACAACAAGCAAACAAACAACACGACAACTCAAAGCTAACATTACTGCAGGGTATGTCATATATAATGTCAGCTGATTCATCTGGCTGGTTAACGTTAGCTTGATGCTTGCTAATGTTATCGCTGACAAAAAACAAAAAAAAGAGTTCAGCTAACGTGATCATGCTAATGTGTTGAGTTTAGTCAACAATAAATGACATAACGTACAAAGCAAAGGTGGAGCTAACACGCTAACTAAAGCTAAGCTAAGGGTTAGCTGGCTGGCTGTGTGGCGTTGGTCTGGCTGATCATAAGCCAGTTAGCATCATGGAACTAACGGTCCAGATAACGTAATAGTAATGTTATGTTAAAGTAATAGGTGTCGCTGTCATGTCATGTTTTGACAGAAATGAGCTTCCACAGAAGAAGAAGAGTTCTGATGTGTTCTGGATCAGTTTGAGTTGAATGGTCTGTTGAGTTCTTTTGGGTTCTGTTCAGTTCTGTTCGGTTCTTCCTTTCTGCGTTGTTGTCGAGCAGATGTTTGTGATCTTTTGGTTTCTCAGCAGTCGTAATGAGCTGAACTCTCTGGAGGTCTTTGAGGAGTGCGAACACGTCGTGAACTGTGTTTATGTCATCACATCCAAGTTCTGGTCCGCTCTCCCGCTTGCCAAGACCAACATTTGAAAGACAATTACCCAGAATCCCCCTGCCCGGCCTCAGAGCGAGCCGTTCCAGGAATGATGGAGCAGGTGAAGTGTTTCCCGGTGACTTCCTCCAACTTGTGAGTCGATCAGCAACATCAGGTTTCAGCGAGGCGCTGGGCCTCATGTGGACTGGGTCGTGTGTCAGATTTCAGGTCAGACAAGACAGATTAATGAACAGACGCTCTGCTTCAAACAGGAAACAGAATCTGAATAAAAACGACACGAGGGAAGCACAAGTCAACAAAGAGGAAGTACAATGGCTGCTAACAAGGACCTGAAATGTCCTTGAAGACCAAAGCTGTTTTAAATTTTCAAGGTTTCCAGGACTTTCCCAGGCAGTCCTTGAAGGTTTTGATGTTACATAAGTGGTTCTGCTCTCGTGAACGTGAAGCCAGCAGAAAGTTTTATACGATGCGGTCCAGCAAATCAAACAGAGAGAGTTTATGTGTGTCACATCATTTCCTGTGTTTAACTGCATGAAGCCGTTTTCTCCATCAGAGTTCACTGAAGACAAAAACATGTTACATACGTTACATACATGTTGATACAATGTTCCACACATGATGTTCGACTCATTCTGAGTTTGATCAGCTAAATGCTTATCATTTTATTTCCTGTCCTGTCCTAAAACCTGGACGTAGTCTCTGTAACGTCCCCACAGACTGTCTAAAACCTGGACGTAGTCTCTGTGACGTCCCCGCAGACTGTCTAAAACCTGGACATAGTCTCCATGACGTCCCTGCAGACTGTCTAAAACCTGGATGTAGTCCCCGTGACGTCCCTGTAGACTGTCTAAAACCTCAACGTAGTCTCTGTGACAGTCTTTGGAGCATTCATGTTGTTATATAACAGTGTGAAATTTCAGCACTGTGCTTTTATTCTGACGAGATTTCCTGCGCTTATTTTCTTAGTTTTTTTCGCCGGTTGTCATGACGACTGCCTTGTGGTTTCACAGGAACGTCCTGGCAGTGGCGGGAAAAAATGATGTAATCTGTCACATGAGCGCTGTGGTTGATTCATGACACTTTTTTAGTGGAGCAGAAGGGGTTTGTGGGTAACATGAGGCTCCCTGAACGCTCTCCTCTGGCAGTTTAAGACGAGAGCACTGCAGCAGCTTCAAATCATGTGACCTCTGACCTCAGAGCAGAACTCACCTGAAGCTCACCTGTCAGGATTTAAACTGCTGATCTGAGTTCAGTCATCCACGAGCTCACTGCAAACACCAGCTGCTAACTGCTAATTCAGCTAACAGCTCTGAACATGCACAGCTACCACACTGACACCATCTGGTTTGTTTACATCTCCTGAAGCATTATGGAACATCTGTGGCCGTCTATGATTGGCCGCACCAAGTTCCACTCAGTGATCCTGAAGTCTAATTGATCAGTCATGGTCAGCCCATTTGGAGGCGGGGCTTAATCTCTCTTGTGGGCGTGGCTTCAGCTCAGAGGCCTCTGATCATTTCGTGTACTTTTTTTATATTTAATGAAGATTTGTTGACTTTGGGCTCAGCTCCCTGTTCTGGATCTGTACACTACAGTCTGGACCTGATTTAGGGTTATTTGGGGATGCTTATATTTATGTGTTCGCATGCTCTGGTAAAAAGTGTTACAGTGCTCAGACGTGTTTCACTGAAATAAAAATCAGAAGATGTTTGTGTAAAAAACAAATCAAACTTCTTTATTGTTGAAAATATAACAGCTCGACGTCATGGTAACAAACATCCCGCTCTTTATAATGATGCATGAGTACAGTCAAGGCTCCGGAAGAAACTTAAAGGCACAGTACACGTTAATGTTGAGGAAACAGCATCCAATCAGAAGCAAGAGAAACAGTGACGCGTTCCTGAGGGGCAGGGGCAGGGCCAGGGCAGGAAATTAACCGAGCAATAGGCATGCTTAGCATGTTAGCTTGTAGCGCTGATCCAGGAATGCTACATTCTTCTTCTGTGACTCTTTTAGCTGCTAACTCAGATATTTCGTTAGCTTCCCGCAGAAAAATGAACGCATGAACTTGCTGTGCTGTTAGCTTCTCGCCCTGCTTTAGCATAAACTAAGAAGAAAAAGAACGCGTCATGGTGCAGTCAGAGAAAAAAGGCTGAAGGAAATGCATCTGCAGAAATGTACTGAAAACATACATATACACATAAATACATTTCTGTTGTGCAAACTGCAGCTGAAGAAGCTTCCGGCATTGGCTGGTTGAAGGCAGCGGAAGCAGCTTGCTTTAGTAGGAGACGCGTATGACACAAATGTGACCATGTGATGTAAAAAACATCAGAGCTTTACCATGTTTTATCATTTATATAAATATCCACATTAAACAGCTGATATCTGACGCTAAAGGCCATTAGCTCAGGGCGCTTAGCACTTTACAAATCCAGAAACTTGTTTGTTTGGTTGTAGTTTTGTTCTGTAAAGTTTGAGTTAGGTTTCCTGTCAGGGTCGACAGTCGGAGGCTAACGTACATGGCATGAGACAGAAAAATCACAATATCCAGCAAGTTGATCACACGTACATATTCTCCACACAGAGCAGCTCTTTGGATGCTGATCTGCGTCTGTCAGCTGCTGGTTATGATGCAAGTGTGAAGTGTCTGCTTGGCGGTGACCATCTGTGAACGCAAATCAACAGGAAAGAGCCGCAAATAAACAAAATGCTGGAGGAACATCCCAAAAACTCCCGAGACTCCTCCTCGCCTGTCGTGAAGAAATGTAACCTTTTTGATAAATAACATCTCACAAGTTATGAAAATAGTATCCAGGGAGCCAGCTTCCCATTATTTCAACACAAAATAAAATATATCTAGCGTGAGTCTGCCGCCCCCCCACACTGCAGAGGACGACCAAACCTCCACGCATCTTCCTGTTCTTCTACCAGTTTAGCCTTGTTGCTTGATAAATAGTAAAGATGAGGCATGTTTGCTATTACATACTTTTTAAAAATGCTCTCTCGTTACTAATTCCCTGACGAGTATGTCCTGTACATGTTTTTACAGCACTGGGTAAGGTGAGGCGCTTCAGAGGTTTGTAAGGACCGCTGCTTGTTTGTCGCCATCCCAGCCTGGCTGACGGTTCCTCTTCTGGGCTCATCCGGGAATGACTCCGGTCTGTTCACCATTTGCCAGGGATGGGCGTTCCACACTCGTACCATGACACGTAGTTGACGTGGGAGTGTCCTCCAATCTGGCCAAAGTGGACGGGCTCCTGACGCATGGCCCTGTAGAAACCTGGAGCAGAAACACAAGACATGATGGGACATTCAGTCAGTCGGTACTCAATTGGACTTCCAGCTCAGAAGGTAACGATATTTGAAAGGTGTTTACCGGGTCTGGACGGTAGCTGGTCGGCTCTCAGCTGCCTGCCGGTTCTTCCATCAAGGAACGAATCGACAAACTGACAGTGATCCTCACCGAAGCCAGTCTGATCCCCAATGTTGTAAAATTTACCTGCCCAGTAAAATAAACAGAGATGAATCAGAACCGAGCTGAAACAAACTCCTAAATGAGGATGAACATGAAACATGAACTCACCGTTGAGCGTGTCACTCAGGTAGATCTTGTACCTGAGTGAGTTGCACAGCTGTACACCGACAAACTTGCGGTACCAGGTCCTCTTCACGTACTGTTTGCCATGGCAGTCAGAGTACGAGTCCGTCTTGAAGGGGAACTGAGTCCAGATAGCATCTTTTCCTGCAAAGACACAAAGGTTTGTCTGGGCTGGACTGATGATCAGAACCGTGCAGGTGACCCTGTGGTTAGTTCTTACCTGAAACGTTCTCGCTCACTCGCGGGTCGGCTGACGAAGTAAAGGAAAAGAAAAGAAATTACTGAACAAGAAAACAACACGAGACGACCATTATGTCCAATAATCTTTAATTGGTGCCACCTCTCATTTGAGCAATAGCTTTCAGTTGAGTGGTACCGTACCGGACTCTGTGTTGAAGGACACTGGTTCACTCGGAGGGCCGACACCCAGCTCATTCTTTGGCTTGACCTTGAACTCGTAACTGTCGAGACAGAAACAGCAGGTGAACCACCTGAATTCCACCAGGCTCGGTCCAGAATGTCACGGTCGACTTCATGTTGCATCAGGTGAGTTTTAGTGTTTTTTCCCTCCAGACTTGAACTTTTATGTTTGTTTATGTGCTTCTACATGAGTAATTAGTTCATAGTCTACTAAAGATATATCTGTCATGTTCGTTTGTTTCTATTTGCTGCTTTTCTTTGAATCATTTGAAATAACATTGAGATTTTTTTTACAAGCCATTGAATAAATAGTTTAATAAATTACGTGACAATTACGTAACTGTATTTTCACTGGGTGGTTTTAGTGCTTTTACTGCTCTAAATGATCTGAATACTTCCACAGACTGTCTTTAAAATGATGACAGATTTTGAGTTTTAAAACACCTCAAATATAGAAACACCTTTTGGACGACGGTGTTGTTGCTTCGAGTTGTTCACACGTGCCAGACTTCATTTCCAGCCACCTTCCTTCACACCAAATAGTTTTCCCATATCCAGGCTCATTAAAACCTCAGTGAGCGTGTTGGACAAACTGCTTATTTTTCTCTCTGAACGTCTGGCCGTGACGCTCAGCTCAGCTCCGTAATTGCTCGGCTGCCTCGGCGTGTTTGGACAGCTGAACTCTGAGTGGGAAACAGGCCGCCGTTTTGTCAGATCAGGATGTTTGCAGTTTAGCAGACGTTCTGTGTGGAGGTGATCACAGCACCACTTGGGACTAAATTAAACTTGTTTTGGGGCGCTGCAGCCGAGCCTGAAGCCTGCAGGACTCAACTCATCTCGTCCTACATGTTTACTGCTTCTGTTTATCTTAATATAAACTTTTATATGAACATTTTAAAAAAACCTGAAGTTGGACATGCACATCTCTTTTGGAGATCATGACTCGCTCTGAAAGTCTGCTGGACCTCGGCTTGGCACCAGCTTTGGCTTGGACTGGACTTGACTAAAGGTCTGGACAGAGGTCAGGCATACCTGCTCTCAGGTTTGAGATTCTCCACAGCGGTATGAGTCTGGTTGGTGGTCAGGATGGACACCTGCTCCCCGTCAGGTCCTTTAGCCGTGGAAATGACTTCATACTCTAAAAAGGGGACAACAAAGACAAGTCCTGATCAACACAATGACGAGAGACTTGAGTTCATCTTTTCCTACGAGATCTCGGTCTTAATGCTTCGTACCAGTGGTGTCATTGTCTGTTTTCTCCCAGTCCAGGATGATGAAGGATGGGCATCCCTCCACCGTCACCACGGTGAGGTTGGAGGGCGGAGTCTTGGGCGGAGCCGTCACATTTGCCTCGCCGGGTTCATCTTCGGGGAAGTAGTTGAGGGAGGAGGTGATGGAGCAAGGCTCGTCCGGCTTCTTGCCCGTTTGGTAGATGACGTGAGGCGCTTTGGAGAGCAGACGATGGATTTTTAGGTGGGCATGGCAGACAGAGCAAGGCACCAACACAGCCGGAGTTTGTGCTCCTTCCTTTGTGTTCACTTACCCACGTAACGCTTCTTTCCCAAGGCGTCGAGGTCAGAGGACGGCTGCGATTTAAACAGGTCCGAGTCCTCCCAGCTTTCCTGTCGACTGGCTGAACAAAGAAACATCAACAGAAGTTTAGAAGAGAATGTTTGTAGGTTCACATGAATTCGATAGAATTCGAAAATTTGACAGCTGAAATGCTAATGTAAATGTTGTCTTATATAGAAGATGTTGGTACCAGCAGTTGTCGGCACAGCGGTGGCTGTGGTTGTGGTCTGTTTCCGCTCCTGTTTGGTTGGTTTGGCAGTTGCTGGAGGGACTTTGGGTTTCAGGATTGGCAACTTGTCCGTCTGCTTAAAGTTGTTCACTTTGTCTGATTAAAAACAAAAACACATTTATTTATCTGACACATAGACAGTTGCAAGCACATCATCATCATCGTTTCTGAACTCTTCTTTAGTTACCGGTTTCTCCGGGTTTCCCCACCAAGTTTGGTTTTTTATTGATCACAATGGAGGGACGAGCTGGAGATCCTGGAACAAACGATAAACATCAAACACTCTGTGCATGCCCGAAGACTCAGAGATCTTATAAATGGTATATCTAATGGAAAACAGTGGAACACTCCCTTTACATCAACATAAAGTGCTTACATGACTTACTCGACACTAACATCTCTGCCATGAATCAGATTCAGACATGTTGTGTCTGTGGACAGTTTCTATCTAAATAAGGGAAATAAGAATGAAACTTTAACGTCGTCTTTGGCTCTGTGTTCGAGCTAGGTGCTCTCTAATCTGCTGGAAAATCTACAGCAGAACTCGATACCCATTTCCAAACGCCAAATGAACCTGAAAACATGAACAATCCCGTGTAATGCCTGTGTGTTTTTCTACAATCCAACATCGACTCCAGTCCAGAACCTGCAGCCAATTACACCCCCCTCGCCCCAACCAACACCCGGACTCTGTCATTTACAGAGAAGCCAAAATTCTTCACAATCAAGGATTTGACATGGGTCCAAAACTAAATGGAATAAATGCGAGGCCAGAAACATGAAAGATGGAGGAGTCCTGAAACTTTTTAGCTCTTCACATGAAACAATACAGACACATTCCTCTCAATCAGTCACATGTAAATATGTATGAAGGCAGGACGACGCCAGGCTGCCCAAGGAGCCAAGCTCTGCTGAAGGTTTGCTGGAGGTTTGCTCTCCTGAGTGAAGCTTTTTTTATTCTTCAAAACATGGAACCATTGAACTTTATATGGAGAAGTCATGGGGGAAACTGTGCTGTAATCACAGTCCATGCTGAGTGCTGGCTGCTGATTACTGTGCGAGGCTAAATGAATAAATATTGGTTTGGTTTTCTCGTTTCACACACAAACAGTCCTGCAATAAAAAGCAAACAGCGGTTTCCACGTTGGGATGAACGCTGCTCAGTGCACGCCATGCTGTCCTGGGTTGCGTGAGTGTTTTCTAAACACAGCGCAGCTCATCGCACTTACAATGCTCGCAATCAAGAAGCAAGAAGCAAAGGCTGAAGCACGCCGACCCTGGACAGGAGCAAACGGACCAGAATAACTGAGCAGTTCCGGTCCAGATGCCAGGTTCATCACAGCGTAATTAGAAACAGTTTCTTCTTTCAGTTTCTGCGGCAAGAAAAAGTGCAAAGCTCTGCAGAGCAAGGTTCTCACAAAGTAAACCAACGATCAGACAAGCACATAGCTTGAAGCAACTGTGCCAGTCAGCACACGGCAGGGCGAAACTCATGCCTTTACCAACCATATAACCGCTCCTCAACGGTGGGACTCGAATGGCCGAACACGTCAGGGAGTTCAGACTTCTTGTCCTCCAGCAGTGAGTTGTTGACTGCAGCAGGAAAGACACACCGTCTTTAACATTTCCTGCCTACCTTCATCTGAACTAAAACAGACTCAGCGAGCATTCCACTGTTTTACATTTTGATCACAAAGTTTGGGAAGTTCCCATCAACATGTTCTGGATCAACCTGATCTGGATGGTAACAGAAAAGACAACAGACCCATGGGAGACACCAAAAACCAGCTCATGCCTGCTGCACAGGACGACCATGCACACCGTCACATGCACATACATGTAAATCATCTTCTGAACCTGAATCATGTGACCACATTTCCAATTTGTTCATAATTACAAAACAAAATTCTTCAAATCAACTGAACTTATTTAAGATTTGTGGAAATTTGGGGATTTTGTTTATTTATTTTCAATAAATGACGTAAAAATGTGAAGGTGAGAGGAAAGACATTAACGAACACGTAAACCAGTTCGTTTCCCAGATTTCAGGATTTTTGGTCACAGATGGTTGAAGTTATGTAAATTATTTGTGAGTTTCTGAGGTGAAGAAGAATAAACAAGCATCTAAAGAGTCCCAGTGAAGCTCCCAAAGCTCCGACCACGACCTCAAACCCAAACACCACCATCACCACATGGAGCACACAATGATAGTCTGCTGCTGTTACTGGACTTATGTAACCAACTCAAATAATCAAGCTCCGACATCCACTTGATTATTTGAAGAAGTCCATGCCAGAAGCTGAAAACCTGCAGAAGCTCGAGTTGAGACAACAAACATGTCGGACAAAAGGCAACGTGGAGGGACAGACCGATGGATGGATGGACAAATGGAAAGATGGATGGACATAAAAGTATTAATAAACAAAATGGATGGAGACAGAAACACCAACATCGAGCTGCAGTGGAGGTGAAGATGCTGCAAAAGCGACTGAAGGGTTACAATAATGAAACACAAAGTGACAAACAAGTCGGTTTACCCAGCTGAGTTCTGGGCCATATGGCAGGTTTAGGAGGGGAAATGCCCCGATGAGGCTGTCCATTTACTGTTGGGAGAAAACCAAGTGTTAAGAAGGAAAAGAGAAGGGAACCCAACACAAGAACAACCATCCAAGTCCAAAGAAACCATGTTCATGCACCTTTGGGTGGATTCATGACGCACTCATTCTCAGACTTCAAGCTTCAGATGGACTCGACTGGTTGTTTCAGGTGTGAAGTTCATTATAGCTCATAGTTTGAATTTGAAAGAGTGAAAACAGTACAAGTGTGACAGTTTAGAGACAAACAGTTCATAACAGAACCAGCAGAGGCTGGTCGGTGTCATCAGGAAAAGTTTTGATAAATCTGAACAGTTTTTATGGACTCAACCAAAACCATCGTACAAAGAGCATTCAATCCAAGGTAATTTGCAGACTGGTTCAGAGGTTCTGTTGCTGTATTCACTGTTAGACTGGACACTGCTGGTTCAGAGGTTCTGTTGCTGTATTCACTGTTAGACTGGACACTGCTGGTTCAGAGGTTCTGTTGCTGTGTTCACTGTTCGACTGGACACTGCTGGTTCAGAGGTTCTGTTGCTGTGTTCACTGTTAGACTGGACACTGCTGGTTCAGAGGTTCTGTTACTGTGTTCACTGTTAGACTGGACACTGCTGGTTCAGAGGTTCTGTTACTGTATTCAGTGTCAGACTGGACACTGCTGGTTCAGAGGTTCTGTTACTGTGTTCACTGTTAGACTGGACACTGCTGGCTGCCTGTTTCAATTCAATGGAAGTTCACCATTGAAGGTTGTCAAACATTTTCCTGGTGACACAAAGGATGCAGATGAAAATAAAGACAGTAAGAGGAACAGGAGGATTACCCCTGAGTATCCCCGAGGTCGGGGATGAGTTACTGGGTCTAGAGGAAGAGTGGGGATGTCTGAGGCCGTTAGTGAAGGGAAAGAGAGGGTTTCTTGATTGTGGCCTCATGGATCTGACAACCGTGGTAGTTGCTGGGTTGTAAGGCTGCAGAGGCAGCGGTGGAGAGAGATTTCTCTTGCTGCCTTGACCTAAAAGATGAAAAACAGTTGTAGGACCTGTGTTATAATCTGAGCTGGTCTTTGTCTGAGTTGCCAATGAAGCGAGCTTGTGGCAGCCCTCAGCGGTGATGTTAGTGACAGAAGTTTTTACTCTAATAGTAATTCTATCAACAAATGAGCCTCACGGTCATAATAAGACTTTAAGCGCTAACAATCTCAGAAAACCACAGTCATTGAAGCTGCTGATAAGCTCTGATGAACCAACCATGACTGTAAGATTGTGTGCCACATGCAGACATTGGAGGCCATGTTGGATGAAATGCATTTAAAATGGTGCAACTCCTGGAGCCAGCAGCCATTCCTGTGGACAAAAAACTGAATCGCAGATTTATCTGGAAGCCGACTGGAAGCCCGAAGGAACAAGATGTTTGCAGATTAACAGCAGACACGGACAGAGAGAGCAAGACTGCCTTTGATTGCAAGATACAGGAAGCATTTCATGAGGTCATTTTTACCCCAGTTGTTAGTTTTGGCTTTCTCATTGGCCAGAGCTGATCTCAGCAGTGATGATCCGTCCTGTGATTTCCCGAAAGCTGTGTGGGAAAGAGAAAGTTTAGCGCCACAGGGAACGCACATTTCTTTAGTTCAAGAGAAGATCCACGACCTGTCAAATGAAAATGAAACACAATTATATTTACAATTTTAACGACAGCCTGGAAGTCGTAAAAAAAAGGTAAAAAGTGTCCGGACTAAGATTCATATTTTTTTCCGAATGTTTGCAGATGACACTCATATTTTCATTACAAAGATCTGCTTCACTAACATTCTAACAATAAACATATCTTCACTGTGAGATAATTCATTCATTATTTCATACATTTCACAACCATCAGTTATCTGGAGGAAAGTTTTTTAAAATTGCAGTCATGAGACTAACTGCAGATGACACTCTTGTTTTTGTGTTGTTTAGTCAGCATGTTTAAGCCACAAAGATTTAATTATGAAAAGTTGTGACCACAACAAAGAAGAAAAACAAACTGCCACAAGACCTGAAAGTTCAAATTCAACTGTGCAGAAGAAAGCTTCAATGTTTTAGCCCCAAAATGTAAAATAACAGTTAAATTTTGAAGACCAGAAAAGTCTTTTCATAGACGTCTTATAGGAGCCCATTAAACTTAACCAATTAACCAACTAACCAAACTAAACCAGAAATATTTTCTGATAAAACAACGTATTTAAATTGTGATTAAATGTTAAATAACAAGAAAAGACCCTGGGAGGTAACAAAAGTAAGATTTGACTGTTTGAGATTCACATCTTGGCGATTCTCAAATGTAAACCAGCAGCTAATCACCAGCAGTTTGACTTGAAGTGTAATCAGTTGCAAATGACACTTTGGTTTTCATGAGTCTGTTGGAGACACAGTAGCACTCCTAACACACACATATCATTATTGTTTTTATTGTCCTCTGTCTCAGCAGGTACTCTACAGCTCAGATCAACGATGTTTTCTCTAACTTCACTTTTCCAAATGATGTCACAAACATTCAAATAAAAAAAGGTAGTTTGGAGGTGGAAATTACCAGCAGGGTTATGAGGCTTCTCGGGTGCTTTAGTGGGTGCCTTAGTGGGCGCCTTAGTGGAAGCCTTAGGGGGGGCCTTAGTGGACGACCCCTGATGTGAGTCACCACCGGAGGGTAATTTAAGGAGGGGGGAGGCTGTGGTGTTGGTGGAAGGGGCTTTGGTAGGCAGGAGTTGGGGGAGGGCGGGAAGATGGTCCGATGGTCGACTGGTGTCATTTCTAACAGTGTTTCCTTTGTCTGGGGTGAGAGAGGAGAGAGGTACTGTGATCATGGGATGGTTTCATTTAAGACCAAATCTTTGTTTTGGGTTGATTGACATTAAACTGAACAGACATGTAGTCTCTCATTTCATCATCTCCAACACTGATGGAGTCACCAAATACATGTCTTTGAAAGGTTTTTATATTTTCTTTGAAATAGAGCTGGGCATTGTTTTATTCTCTCCCAAAAGTCTGGGATTGTATCTGCAAAATTCAAATCATAACCAGCCCTACTTTCAACAAGATTTTCCAACCAGCAAACAGACGTCCAAAGGATTGAGTTTTGGTCCCATAACCTCGTACCTCACAGAAATACAGAAAAGTCCAGAAGACATTGTACTTATGAAGAGACAGACAGAGGATGGACGTCTGCAGAACGACTTGTGTTGTCTTTTCCTGATGGGAAAATCCAACAACGTCTGCGTCTGAACTGGCCGACATGCAGTCCTGTCATGCAGACTGATCGAACATGGCAATGACTTCAGGAAGCAACTTCAAACAGGACTGAAGACAAGACTAAAGACAGGACTGAAGACAATACTGAAGACAGGACTGAAGACAGGACAGATGGAAGAGAGCCTAAAGTCAAAGGGTCAAAATACTGAAACTGCTACAAAATGAGGCTTCACTGATCACTGATCCTCAGGTAAAATGTCTTTTAACAAGTTATTTAGTCTGAGATTTTCTTTCCTTGGACAGCCTAATCCTTTGGGATGTTTGATTAAATGATTCTTAAATTGAACAGAACTGTTCAAAATACCAAAAACATTTTTAGTCCAAATAGAGATGTTTGTCCAGATTTGTCTATTTGGTCATTAATTTGAAAATGACAAATTTCAACAGGTTTGTCTTCAAATTTCATTTTAGGTTTTTAGGTTTATTGAATGTTTTGAAGTTTGAGGAAAGTTGGAAAAGACAACAAAACACTGAAAGTGAAAGAAGAAAAGCAGAAGAAGAACACTAATTGTTTGAAATGCGCAAATGAAGCATCATCGCAGTCACATGACCTTCAGCAAAAACTAGCCGTGGCTGCGCTCATGGGTGGGTGGGGCAAAGTGAACTTACTCATAGCACCTGAGATCCAGCGACATCATCTCCACGCCTCGTATCGACTTTCTAACTGGGCTCAAGGCATGCTAGCATGCAGCCAATCACAACAGCTGCACGTCTCAGACCCCGCCCCCTCCCAGGTGCATCACTGAGCTCAGCCAAAGCAGGTAAAAGGCAGGCTGCAGATAAAGCTGATGATTAAAATAATCTGGTGTTGTTACCGAGTGACACATGAGGCCATTTAGGCTCCGCGGAGCCGGGCAAAGGTAACGTTTCCTGTTGGCTCTCAGGTGGCGCTGTGGGGAATAACGTTTGTTTTAGAGGAAATGAAACCAGTTCAACAGAAGCAGGTGTGACCACAGGTAGACACCAACATGACGTCTGTTCCTGACGTCTGTCTGTTACAAACTGAGTTCACTGAATGTTTTACCTGTTGATGGACATTAACATGTCCAGTTCTGGTCTTTCACTTCCTCCCAACAGGAAGTGAGATCGACCAATCAAAAACTAGCAATCAATCAAGTATCAATCAAGTAATTAGTCAATGTGATGTGTGAATCTATAAAGGTGACGACAGCTGAAATGTTTTGTTCATTGTACTTTGCTCATAAAGAAATAAAACAATGATGCAGATAAACACGGTCAGTTCGTCTTTGTATCGTTGATGAAACTGTCAGTTTGTTAGGAAAGACCTGAAACTGTTTCCTGTTGATCACAGCTGTTTGGATGACCTGTTGAGCCTTGACTGGGATGTCCTGAATGGAGAGGAAGTGATGTGTGTGTTTGTGTGCGTGGAGGGAAGAAGAAGAAGAAGAAGAAGAAGAAGAAGAAGAAGAAGAAGAAGAAGAAATAATCACCAAAAGTGCGAGGAGCTCCGGGGAAAGTCGGGTTTTTGAGCAGAGGAGGGAGTCGAGTCCTGTTGTGGAGAGCTGTGAACGAATTGAGGAAATAAAACCACAGAAACAAAGAGATGAATATCAAAGTTTAAATGAATTATTGTGAGTTTAAACAGATCAGAATCATCAAGATGAACGGACGAAACACAGACGAACTCCTGACGGACGAAACGAGTCATGATGGCAGGAAAAGTTTATTTTAACAAAGATGATGTTAGCTGACATGAAACAAACGCGAAGAAAACCTGAAAGAATTGAATGATTGAAGATTTATTAAACTTTAATAAGATCATTAAGGTTTATTGAAGTTCTTTAAACTTTAGAAATGCTTATTAGTGTTCATTAATAAATTTAGTTTCATTAAGCTTAATTTAGGTTTATTAAACTTTGTTATGGTTTAATAAACTTTTTAGATGTTTATTAAGGTTGATTACATTTCTTAAGGTTTAATAAACTTTCTAAACGTGTATACAGGTTGATTACAGGGCTCATATTTTGGCTCTGACACGGATTCTTAACGAGGTTTGGACAGATTTATGAGTGTTGCACTAAAATTACAGGCATGTCTTAATCTGTAATCTGTCTTATAATCACTGATAATTTAAATATTTTGGTGATTTAACCTGTAGTTAACCAAGTTTTGTCTGGTAAATGTGAAGATTGTTTTTCTGCATTCTTGTGAAAATCTTTGTGTTTCTCTAAGAAGCTGTGTGTAGAAAAGTAAAGTTTGCAGTGTAAACATGAAAAATGAGACGTTTCCTCAGTGAAATATGTAGCCAGCCCGAACACGTCGACATGTCTGTCAGAGCTTTTATTCTGTGTTTTATGATCATCGCCTCTGAAAACAGATGGAGGTGGACTGTACATACCTGCACGGCTATTAAACAGATTCTTTGAATAAAGCCAACGAACGCTGCCTGAACAAGTTCACAAAGAAAAGTAAAATCCACAGATCTTACCTGGACGAGGGGGGAAGAGAGCGTGAGGACCAAGAGGTTTCTGAAACACAAAGAAACGATTCGTGATCCCGTCAGGATCAAACTCACAGTACAGCTCCAAGCTGAACTGTGTGAGCTCATTTCAACACATTAATAGCCATAAATCTCCTCTGAAACACAAAGACCTCGACCTTTGACCCCTTTAAGGACACACACGTCAACCCATCTGTCAGCCGGGAGGCATTCGTCATACGACACGCATGTTTCATGCTACATACATGTGCTGAGAGCGTGGGACATGCAGAGGGGCCCACAGGAAGCTGAACATGACAGAGATGAATGAAGTCATGTTTCTGTGAGGTCCTTTGGCCTGAAGCAGCTTCAGGAGCACAAGACTGTTACATCACAAGTACACTGTGTGTGTGTGTGTGTGTGTGTGTGTCTTATTTAAAAACAATTTTAAAGAAGAACAATTTTAAAACAATTTTAAAGAAGAACACAGGTAAACGCCAACATCCAATGGCAACAGGTAAACGCCAACATCCAAAACAATGGTTACGTACCAGCGGCTTTGCGAGAGGATTTCGCAGCTTGTACGGCTTCTGTGCGTTTTTATCTGTGAAATTCAGAAAGAAACGGATCAAATCAGCCATGAGAGGCAGGACATAGTCAAGAGTTGCAGGATATAGTCAAGAGCTGCAGGATATAGTCATGAGTTGCAGGATATAATCATGAGTTGAAGGACATAGTCATGAGTTGCAGGATGTAGTCAACAGTTGCAGGATATAGTCAAGAGTTGATGGACATAGTCAAGAGTTGCAGGATATAGTCAGGAGTTGCAGGATATAGTCAAGAGTTGCAGGATATTGTCATGAGTTGCAGGATACAGTCATGAGTTGCAGGATGTAGTCAAGAGTTGCAGGATGTAGTCAAGAGCTGCAGGATATAGTCAAGAGCTGTAGGATATAGTCAAGACTTGCAGGATATAGTCATGAGTTGCAGGATATAGTCATGAGTTGCAGGATATAGTCAAGAGTTGAAGGATATAGTCAAGACTTGCAGGATACAGTCAAGAGTTGAAGGATATAGTCATGAGTTGAAGGATATAGTCATGAGTTGAAGGACAGTCATGAGTTGCAGGATACAGTCATGAGTTGTAGGATATAGTCAAGAGCTGCAGGATGTAGTCAAGAGCTGCAGGATATAGTCAAGAGCTGCAGGATATAGTCATGAGTTGCAGGATATAGTCAAGAGCTGCAGGATATAGTCAAGAGTTGCAGGATATAGTCAAGAGTTGCAAGATATAGTCATGAGTTGCTAGTCAAGAGTTGCTCAGTTATTAATAATCTGCTCCTTACTGCCCATGTTGGTGTTGTGGATGACCGGTTTGCTCCACATGCCACTGCGGTCATCCTTGTTGGACCGGACGCCAAACTCGTACGGCGTGTTGGGTTTCAAGTTGTCAATGACTGTGTCGCTGGTTGGGCAGGTCTGGTAGATCCACTTCCTGTTCCTCTCCCTGTATCGGATGGTGTAGAACCTGGAGGAGGAAGTCAGAGTCAATGAAGTCAGACTGTCTTCAGTCCTGACAGTGTATCAGTCCAGTCTTTATCAGTCCAGTCTTTATCAGTCCTGACAGTCTTTATCAGTCCTGACAGTGTTCATCAGTCCTGACAGTGTTTATCAGTCCAGTCTTTATCGGTCTAGTCTTCATCAGTCCAGTCTTTATCAGTCCAGTCTTCATCAGTCCTGACATGTTGTTGAGATATTTAACATAAAGACATTAGCTTCACTATGATGGCTGAAGTGATTAGGACACATCCTCTGTAGACAACGAGCATTTGAACCAAACCAACCAATCACTGCTGAACTCATCAGAGTTTCCCTGAACGACATACAGCGCCTACCCAACGCCACAGAAGACCACATGATGCCGGAGAACGACAAACAAACGGCGATCCAGCAGCGAGTCTCTGAGCTGTGTGGTTTGTCTCTGGCTGTCCTCAGCGCTGTGATCTCAGCGTGGAAACAGCTTCTCCCATTAGGTGCTGTTAATTCTGGCCGGTAGATCTCCACTTTCACTCCCTCATGGCATGTTTTCAAAAAAACCCGGAGCAGCAGCCAAACGCTCGACAGAAGGAACTGACATTAGCTTTTAATAAGACGCCCAGAGTGGCAGAGGATGCCTGGGTCAAGCTTTCCGATGACTTGGCCAACTTGTTTGACAGGGACGGAAAAAAACTGATTATTGGATGAAGGAGGAGGCGAGAGCTGACGGAGAGGAGAGCCGGTGTAACATCACTCAACACATGGAGCATTCAAACACAACCACAGAGTGCAGAACTCCAACCAGGTCCAACCAACCAGGTCCAGGTCCAACCATCCAGGTCCAGGTCCAACCATCCATCATGTCCACTGGTCCAAGGCTCGGCAGTTC
Source organism: Protonibea diacanthus (assembly GCA_028641955.1). Taxonomy (NCBI): domain Eukaryota; kingdom Metazoa; phylum Chordata; class Actinopteri; family Sciaenidae; genus Protonibea; species Protonibea diacanthus. Next base: position 208,984 of record CM053999.1, read on the forward strand.
GACGCCATCCGCCACAAACAAGTCAAACTTTCTCCAGGTCTTAAGAAGTCCTGTCATAAAGGCTCCAGTCTTAAAGTGGTCTTATCTTAAAGTGGTCTTGTCTTAAAGGGACACACACACATCCCTTGTTATCTCTCACCCGTCCTCCAGACACTCGTTCATGATGTTCCCCTCGTACGGTGTCTTCAGGTAGTTCCCCCAGGACAGTAGCACCGTCGTCGGGCTAACAGAACCGATCACCAGGTGGAGTGGCTTCTCCAGGTTCACCTTACCTGTGCACACAGATGAGGACAGAGGACAGAGTGCACACAGGTGAGGACAGAGTCAGACTTCCTGTCTCTACATACAGCACTGGAATCCAAACAGGAAGTGGTCGGCGTACCTGTGCAGTGTTTCTTGACGTCGTTGACAGGGATTGGCTGGACGGCCACCAGGTACTTTGGTTCAGCATCTGGAAGGAAACGTGGATTCAGGTCAAATTGTTGTCATGGCAATAGTTTAGTGCGCTAACAGTTTATGAAATATATATATATATATAATACATATATATAATATACATATAATATAAATTCATCTTAGGGCTCAACATGTCCTCATCCACTCTGCAGAGACAAACTCTGAGGGGAATTCAGACATTTGAGGGAATGCTTCAGGAGTGTTATGGAAACGTGAGGATGGTGGATGATGTCATCATGGCAAGCTTCAAACGACCAACAGACGTAAAACGATTACAGACAGAGAGACAGACAGAAAGAGACAGACAGAGAGACAGATAGAGGGACAGACAGATAAACAGTGGGGCAGAGAGACAGAAAGAGAGAGACAGACAGAGACAGACAGACAGACAGACAGAAAGAGAGAGAGAGAGAGACAGACAGACAGACAGAGACAAACAGACAGACAGACAGAAAGAGAGAGACAGACAGAGACAGACAGACAGACAGTAGACAGAAAGAGAGAGAGAGAGAGACAGACAGACAGACAGACAGACAGACAGACAGACAGAGACAAAACAGACAGACAAAGACAGAGAGACAGACAGAGAGAGAGAGACAGAGAGAGTATTGTAGAGACAGGCAGACAGAGAGAGAGAGGCAGACAGAGGACGCTCACGCAGGACATTGAACATTGTTGGAATATTTTATTCAATGATGTCTCACATACACGTAGGCTACAACTGCAAGAACATACACTATATGTTATATATATGTTATTTTAAACGTTATATATACATTATGTTATATGTTTCATATATGTGACTGTAAACATTATGTTACACAAGCTTAACATATTTTTATGTTTTTATACTTGTGTCTGTGCAAAGTTTAAATAAAATTACGTTAATGAAACGTGCTGCAGTTGGAAACATCTACACAGTGTGGCAGGTTATTGGCTGAAAGCTCAGGACAGCAAGCAGCTCAGTTTGTCCTGAAACTTCACACAATCGACAGGTGGGAACATTATTAATTATAAAAGTTTAAAATATGATGATGAAATAACTGAACAAGTCTACATGTGTCGACCCGTCCACCACAGCAACATGTTGGACGGACTCACTTCAGCAGCTTCCTGTTAACCCTCGATGACACGCCGCCTTAAACACATCACATCACTCCGCAAATGTTTTAAAAGTTTCTCTGTCGTGACAGGACGAAAATTTGTTGGCCGAGCTTCAGAAAGCGATCAGGAACCACCGCTGCAGCTCACAGCTTCATGTCTGGTTTTCCTAAAGACACAGTTTCCTACTCTAATCTGAAGCTTCAGCATCCACATGCAGAGACAACCAGTGTCCACATGCAGAGACAAACCTTCAGTGTCCACATGCAGAGACAAACCTTCAGAGACAAACCTCAGTGTCCACATGCAGAGACAAACCTACAGAGACAAACCTTCAGTGTCCACATGCAGAGACAAACTCAGAGACAAACCTTCAGTCCACACATGCAGAGACAAACCAGAGACAAACCTTCAGTGTCCACATGCAGAGACAAATCCCTGTTCGTCTCAATTGGTTTGTGAAAAGCTTTCTGGATGTCTCAAAGTTTAAATCTTTACATGACATCCTGTCACAGATTTTTTGATTTTAACGTGTCTCCCGAAGCCGTGTCCCTGAAGAGGATACGAATAAAGATCTTTCTTTTAAACGGTCTTTGTCTCACCCATTTCTGTCTCATACGGCTGTCCGTTCTCGGGCAGCTGGATGAACTGTTTGGAGAACATGCTGCTGCCGTAGCCCAGGATGTAACCGAGTTTCGCATCGACTGACGCACAAACTTCATCACGATGGTGTCGCCAGTGGCGCTTGATCCGAACTCCTTCATGGGCTCTGACGGCGAACTGAGAAGAAGAACAAGAGAGGACAGAGTTTAGAGCAAGAGAAGAAGAAAGTCATCACCGCGAAGCACGCTGGCCCTAAAAGTGTCAAAATAAATGAAAAATCTTTGTCTAACAAAACAACTGACTGACCGCCTGTGACTCATTCACATCTGTTGGTTCACATGTTGTTAAGACAAGTTTGATAATGAAGTCATTCGCAGAGACTAATTAGACGTACGAGACCCGATCAGACAAAGTGATAGAGTGAAACAAGAACCGACCATGCAATAGGGAAGTTCTGTCACGTAAGCTGTCAAACAGCAACAACTTCAGAACCAGCAGGAGCAGGATTCTAACAGGAATACAGTACCAACTAAGGAACCAGAACCATCACCTCGGTAGTGTAAGTTATTCCTGTTTGTGCTCGAATCTCCTGTCCAGCTGTTGAGCCCAGTTCTGTTGCACATTCACTCACGCCTTGATGTGATGTCACGCCTGATGTGATACGTCACGCCTCATGTTCTCCTCGGAGTTCATTCGTAGTCCAGCTCTTAATAAACACGCCTGGCATAACCTCGGTTTCTTCGGGTTCAAACTCGACGCCATGGTTGACTTTAAAGTTTAATCCAGTCCTGAATGTTTCAGTTCCACAAGGTTTTTCAGGAACTATAAACTTTCTATTTTCCAATGACCAGCTCAACAGAGTCGAGCTTCAGGGTTTAACAAACATGTTGGAGGATTTCAGCGTGAGCAAACAAACCACGGATGCTGCAGGACAAAAGTCTCCTTCACATCATGCTAACAGAAGTGAATAACTGCTAATTCAGTTAACGGTTAATGGAGAAAATAAACAAAGAGTATTCATAGCAACACTTCCTGTTTACATCCTCCAAACGTCAGGGATTTGGTCAGAACAACAGTGCAGACATAGAACAACAGTACAGACAGAACAACAGCACAGACAGAACAACAGTACAGACACAGAACAACAGTACATTCACAGAACAATAGCACAGAGACAGAAACAACAGCACAGACATAGAAAAAAACAGCACAGACACAGAACAACAGTACATTCACAGAACAACAGCACAGACAGAACAACAGTACAGACATAGAACAGTACAAACATAGAACAACAGTAATACAGAACAACAGTACAGAACAACAGTGTACAGACATAGAACAACAGTACAAACATAGAACAACAGTACATCTACAGAACAACAGCACAGACAAAACAACAGTACAGACACACAAAACAACACTACAGACACAGAACAACAGCATTGCATAATAGAACAACAGCACAGACATAAAAACAACAGTACAGACACAGAACAACAGTATAGACATAAAACAGTACAGACATAAACAACAGTACAGACACAAAACAACAGCACAGACACAAAACAACAGTACAGACACAAAACAACAGCACAGACATAACAACAGCATAGACACAGAACAAACAGTACAGACACAGAACAACAGCACAGACACAGTATAACAGTACAGACAGAACAACAGTAATAGACATAACAACAGTATAGACATAGAACAACAGTACAGACACAGAACAACAGCATGACACAGAACAACAGCACAGACACAGTAACAGCAGACACAGAAACAACAGTAACAGACACAGAACAACAGTACAGACATAGAACAACAGTACAGAAACAAAACAACAGCACAGACACAGAACAACAGTACAGACACAGAACAACAGTACAGACATAGAACAACAGTACAGACACAAAACAACAGCACAGACACAGAACAACAGTAGACATGATGTACTTGTTATGCCCTGCAGATGTTTACCTGGATGTTTGTTAAATGTTGCGGAAACATTTTTTTCATGTTCATTGATTCCGTTTTTTGTCCCTCATGACTTTCCTGACCTCTGACATCACTACAGTCTCACACTGACCTCTGACATCACTCTGACATCACTACAGTCGCACACACTGACCTCTGACATCACTCTGACATCACTACATCACTCTGACATCACTACAGTCTCACACTGACCTCTGACATCACTACAGTCGCACACACTGACCTCTGACATCACTCTGACATCACTACAGTCTCACACTGACCTCTGACATCACTACAGTCACACACACTGACCTCTGACATCACTCTGACATCACTACAGTCTCACACTGACCTCGGATATCACTCTGACATCACAATGACCTCTGACCTCACTCTGACATCACTACAGTCTCACACTGACCTCTGACATCACTCTGACATCACTACAGTCACACACACTGACCTCTAACATCACTCTGACATCACTACAGTCTCACAATGACCTCTGACCTCACTCTGACATCACTACAGTCACACACTGACCTCTGACATCACGCTGACATCACTACAGTCACACACTGACCTCTGACATCACTCTGACGTCACTACAGTCACACACACTGACCTCTGACTCTCGGTGCCGGGATGCCGTTGAGCAGCAGCGTCCCTCCCAGCATCAGGACGAGGACTTGGAGGAGGATAGCTATGCCCGCCATGAGCTCAGAGCGTCAGTGTGCAGAAGAAGAAGAAGGAGAAGGCAATGATGATGATGAAGGTCTGTGTGATGAAGATGAGGAGGAGGATGAGGAGCGACCAGGAGCTGGACAACTTCACTAAGCGTCTCTCCTGCAGTCTTAGGACTTGTTCAGCCGTCGGACGTCCTCGCTGTGGAGAGGCGGACTCCTCCACAGCCAACATCTATAGCAGAGCAGGTGGGTGGGGTCTGCATGACATCAGCAACCCCCATTCACTCAACCAAACTCCTCCCCTCCTGTACTCTCCTCCCTCCTCTCCTCACCTCTCATTTTTCTCTCTCTGTTTCCAAACATGAAGTTTTTTTCCCCTCTTTGTTTTACAGATGTTTACAGCAGTTCAGAGGAACCTGAACGCACCACAGAGAGAGAGAGAGAGAGAGAGAGAGAGAGAGAGTCTGTGGTGCGTTCAGGTTCACTTCACTCACGCATTAAATGCATCGTCGTGTGTGTTCACCACAGACACCCACATCACAACACATGCATGCTGGGGACAACACAGAGCCAAAACTACTGACATCTTTTCTCCGTGTTGTGTGGGAAACCCTGGTCCTGGTTCTGGTCTTTGCAGACGCCAAGCGGTCCAACACGTGGCGTCACAGGCAACAGGATGGAGGTGACACAGAAAAACATTCAGCGTTACACAATGGGACAAAAGGTGAAGTCACCAATCAGATGCAGCATTAGCATGCTAACATTAGCTAATTAGCTGAGGTTAATGGAACACATGTTGTGTTTAAGTGTTTGTTTTCTTCAACGTAATTCATCATCTTCATCAAACACGACCTCTGAACCAGTGGGTAGCAGGAATACACGAGCCTACCGAGTCAGTTCAGTTAGCAGTTAGCTGCTTTAGCATGTGGTTAGCTACTTGTGCATCATAAAGAGAGTTGGAGCAGTCAGAGCACAGCAGATATTTTCTGTCTAAAATCTTACACAGAAATCTTCTGTGTAAAGTTCTGAGGTTTTTGGCCCGGCCTCCCTCCGTCTGTCACACAAACGTCTGACAGCTGCAAACAACAAGCTTCAACACGCTGCTTGCCAAAGTCAACACGGTCGTTGCTTCAGCTCGTCAGAGTTCACGCCTCCCTTCTTCTTCTCTGGTGTTTTCCTTCATGAAGCTTGTGTTCCACGCCTTGTCCCCATAAAACTTAAACGCTCCCACATCAAACGGCGGCGAGGCTTGACACACCGGGACGAATTAAAGACAGCCTGAGGCACAGCACTCACTCTGCAGTCTGCTAATGAGGCTATCGCTGCCAACTAGGCTAACATGCCGATTAAAAGTCAGCAACAGAAAACGACGAGTCCATTTTCCATTTTAAACTTTTACAGAAAAAAATACATTCACACACAAATCTGATACTTTTATCACCACGACTGTTATCAGCCTGAGAGCTAACACGACAGCTAATGATAACTATAAAAACACTATGTTTATTTAACGTTACAACGTGGTTAAAATAAGCTACAGCAGTAAACAAATAAATAAAAATACTAAAAACAAACTCGACTGACACGAATAAACAATAAAAAGAAATATTAAGAAATAATTATGAAAATTATCTGACGATGATTAAAAACAGGCGGTGCTTAAAGCTCTGGCTATCCAAGCTAACATGATAACTAGCTGGTATCATAGTAGCATTAGCAATCTACTGCCATTTATCAAGCTCGCTAGCAGCTAGGTGTGAAGCTAAGCTAAGCTAAGGGTTAGCCGGCTGGCTGTGCGGTGTGGGTCTCTTCTGACTGACAGGAAGTTAAAACCTGTTTAAAACACAAAAATAAACTTTAATCGTGATGCAGAAAACACAGGAAGGTGTCCACGCGAACGTTCACACCTCCAGCGTTCACTCTGAAACAAAGGAGCTGTTCTTTGAGCGCCAACAAACGTTTGTTTCCAGAGTCTCTGCAGGCTGAAGGCTGCCAGCTGCGACTGCTGACCTTTAATGTAACTGTGCAACACAACACAGACTTTTCACAGTAAAACACACAGGCTTTTCACAATAAAACACTTGCAGACTACAGACTGAGTGCATTTCTCTGGCTGCACATGCCATGCTAGACTTTCAAAATAAAGTTGAGAAATACAGAGTTTCCTGATGGAAAGTAAACTGCTGCCAACTGTAGCTGCTGTTAGCTCAATTCGTTAGCCAGACTGTGAGCTCAGAGCACCGGGGGAGTGTTAGTGCAGGAAGAAGAAGAAGAAGAAGACGAAGAAGAAGAAGAAGAGGAGGAGGAGGAGGAGGTTTACAGGCCCAGCAGTCAGCAGCTTCTATAGACATAATTGCAGAGGAGAAGAGAGTGAAGAGGACGCTGAGTTTTAAGACTAAACTTCAGGTGGGAGAGAAGATTATGACATCTCTTACAGTGTATCTCCATCCTCATTTTTTATAGTGTACTTCCGTCCTCAGCTGATTGGCCCAGCTGTTCCCAGGAACAGGGAGCTCTTAAACCAATCAAAGTGTGTTCTTGCCAAAGCACCGGCGTTGCCACGGCATGCCAGAGCCCACGCGCCACCTGCATCACATCACAGTGATGAGTGCCGAGGCCAGCAGCTCTTATATAACTCCGGCCCTCTCTGTGCTGCACAATGCTGCCTTTGTGAGGCCGAGGCTGCCTCCATGTGAACACTGACACCACGCTCTAACACCCAGCAGCACACACATGAACACATCGTCTCTAAACGAGTCCATGAAATCAGGATTAATTAGACATAAACATGTCAGGGGGAGCTCTCAATGTTTGAATTAGAGATTTTACAGGCTTATTAATGTGAAAAGACCCAATAAATTGATCTATTTAACAAGCCTTCACTGATTAGCTTCATCTGGACTCAATTTTAAACTTAAGGACTCCAAACCTGCCTGATTTATGTCAACAACAACAACAACATGCTGTTAGCAGCACTTAGCTTCAGAGCTAATTCTACTGTCAACAACAACGTGCTCTTATGGCTGATTAGTGTCTTTGTGCTAAGCTAGGCTGACACATCCTGGTATATTGCCACATAGCTACAAACAACATTGGGCTTGTTAGCTGTATTAGTACAATAACATTAGCAGCTAGCCGTTAGCTAGCTGTTTTGTGGCTATACTGGCTAGCATTTTGCCCTTTAGCCTAAACTACATTAAACAAACAAAGGAAATGCTATTACAGTATTAGCCGGCTACAAACAGCTAATGTAACTTCAGGAATGCTAAATGCTAACCTTTGCTTTTGACCTGTAGCTACAGTTAGCAGTTCTCTTAGCTACTGTAGCAACCGTCATGTTTTATGACGTGCTAATTTTTGCTATTAGCACAAATCTTCTTGCGTATCGAGTTGCTAATCGGACTGCAGAGGAAGTCTTAACAGATGGATGGAAGTCTAAGTTACACAAAACAGTCACTGCTTCCCACCTTTGTGCTGAGCTAGGCTAGGTGCACAGATGCACAAAGAAGTCTTCAGTTTTCTCTCCACCTGTTCCTTTAAGGTGCAGCGATGCCAACACCAGCTCTAACACCAATGCTGTCAGGAGGTATCACCTTCCAGCCGCCTCCCCAGGTCTCAGGTGGTTCTGGGTGATGAGGTCATTCTAGCCTGGTTGCTGGTGTTTTTTTCCGATCCGATTCCTGGAGACACGTGTGGAGTCAGCGGGCCTGCACTTGAGCGGGGCAGGCGGGCTTCAGAAGAACTGACAGACGAGACAGAAAGAGGAAAGTTCACAACACAAAGACATCTTTGGTCCTGATCTGCGCTGCATTCAGGAGCTGCTGGGAAACTGGCACTCCGAGCAGGGAAATGATGACAACAACTCCTCGAGCTGTGGATGAGTCGCTCTCTGAGGTTAACCAAACTGTAAACATCCAACTATGACCTACTATAATGATGCTGCCCAAGCCGGGAGGGACTTTACCAACACTCTGAGTAAAGTGGTGTCATCTGTCGTTATTACTGATCAACATCTGATTCACCAACCATCTGACTGCTTCAGTCCACCTGTCTAACATCGTGTCGCACTAACACGTCTGGACTCCTCGGACTGAAGGTGTGCTGTGGTTCTGGCTCTGAGACGTGAGCAGCACATCCCTGATGAGGTGAGGCCTCCATGGATTGCTTGGATTGAGATCTGGAGAATCTGGAGGCTGGGTCAACACCTTGAACTGGTCCTCACTCCTGAACCATGTCAGCTTTGTGGAGGTGGTCTGTAACAATGGTCGGAGAGGTGGAGTGTGGTCATAGGTGGTGGACTCTAAAGTCCACAAGGTGATTGATGCATTGACAAGCTGACTGGACACCGCTGGTGCCAGGTCCAGCTGTGTTCACTGGAAAGATTCAAACAAATGTCGCTGTGTTCTGTTAGTTTATGGGTCTGTCCATCAGGACACCCTGAGAGGACAAGATATGAATAACTTCTTTCCTCTTCTTCTTCTTCTTCTTCTTCTTCTCTTGCTCAGCTGGTGCTGTGATTTGGAAAGTGTTTGCAGATGTCGTCTGTACGGGCCGAGCGCCACCATGTCAGCTCCCCCACTTGGAACGTCTCAGGTTTGGAAAGCAGAGCGGAGAAGAGGATGGCTTATTTTCCATGCCAGCTTACATGAAGCGAAGCTTTGTGAGGCCCAGAGAGGAGCAAGCTAATCCTCCTCTTCACAATCAGACCGGCTCCTTCACAATTGAAGGAAATCCCCCCAAAATACTAAATAGACTCGATTCTGTTGCTAATTTTACAGTTCTGCGAGGCTGGATTTGTTCTGGAACGCTACAACACAAGAGAAAACCCATGACTGCAGAGCGACCCAACAAACTTCAACATCCTGCCGAGGAAACATCGACTGGTTCAAACTAATCCATCGAACACCTGATGAGGGATAATCAGGGCCGCTCCTCTGTGACACAGCCGTCAAAATAAAAGCTGAACTTCCTGCAGAACATCTGACCCAAACTCCAACAGAACTGGGCACAGCAGCTTAGCAGTTAGCATGCTCATGTTAGCCGTGTCTTCCATAATGACACATGGACAGCTAATGTTAGCATTTAACTGTGCATCATTTCTGAGAACACCTGTGACTGGACAGACCTGTGTTTTCCATGATTTGGAAATTCAGATGATGTTGAGAAAGCGCAGCAGATGTTGTCGAGGTGACTCAGCAGTTCAATGTTGGACCACAGAGTGTGTCGGTTTGTTGACGAGGATGCAGACGCTGAAAACATCACGTTCCCAGAGGCCTCGCAGAGGTTTGAAATTTCCGGAACGCTGTCCAGCTGCCGACGACGATAAGTGACAAACCGTCAGCACAAACATGGCGAGAGGAGTGGAAGAAGTGAGCATGAAGACACACTAATACAGCAGATAATTAAAGAGGACATCTTTAAGACAGATGTTTACACTTGAAACACAAACAGAACCTCTGAAACCAGAACAGAACCAGCAGTGCCCAGTCTGACAGTGAATACAGTAACAGAACCTCTGAACCAGCAGTGTCCAGTCTAACAGTGAACACAGTAACAGAACCTCTGAACCAGCAGTGTCCAGTCTAACAGTGAATACAGTAACAGAACCTCTGAACCAGCAGTGTCCAGTCTAACAGTGAACACAGTAACAGAACCTCTGAACCAGCAGTGTCCAGTCTAACAGTGAATATAGCAACAGAACCTCTGAACCAGCAGTGTCCAGTCTAACAGTGAATACAGCAACAGAACCTCTGAACCAGCAGTGTCCAGTCTAACAGTGAACACAGCAACAGAACCTCTGAACCAGCAGTGTCCAGTCTCACCGTGAATACAGCAACAGAACCTCTGAACCAGCAGTGTCCAGTCTAACAGTGAATACAGCAGCCTATATGATGCAGTGATGTGTGGTGAAGCATAGAATCATGGGAGCTGTAGTTTTATTGTTAAACACTGCTATAGATGTTACGTGTTGTAGCTTGTGTGGAGGTGAGTGATGTAACTGGACAGCTCAGGTGACTTATGGACTCGTCAGTTCATTAAAGCTCCTGACGCTCTCAGGTGTCACCTGTCGAGTCAAGCTGACGTCAAACTGAAATTCAATCTGTGAGTGTCCTGTCAGATTCACCATTTTAAGAACTTTTGTTTGGTTTTTTCATTCTTGTTACGCAACCAAAGCTAACCGTCTCTGACAGGAAGGCGTGCCGAGCCCCAAGTCCAGACCGAGGAGGGAAACAATCAGAGGGGCACTTGTTCTCACTGAAGTCTGTGTTTCCCATTAAACCCCCACACGGCCAACTGCAGATACTTTCCAGTCGCTGTCAGATCACTTTTCAAAGAGGCACCTGCCTAACCAGCCCGTGGCTTTTCTTCTGGTCCGGGTGGTGTTTTTGTTTGACAGTTGAACTTTCGGCAGCACTGCCAAACGCTCTGACTTTAACTTTGGCTCGCCCCGCTCAGCGTCTTCCTCCTGGAAATGATGCATTATCTCGATGCTTGGCGTGTTCGTGCAGCCAGCTCACGTACGAAAACATCCTGACCAAGCCAGAACCAAAACTGCAGCTTCAGGTTCTCAGGGCTTCACTAGATCACAAGAAAACTCACTTTCGTCTGAAAACTGTTCATGTTGTGATCATATGACCTGCAGGTGAACCTGAGAGGCCACGCCCCCTTCAGACGACCTCCAACATTCCACCGGTGAGGTGACAAAAACACAAATATTTCAACTTTTCATCAGTTTGACTAATTCAGAGCGGCGACAGAGTATGTCAACACCAAGAACACACACACACACACACACAAAATCACAGTAAAAAGAATAAATCTAAAAATCATGCTAATAAATACAAATATATAAATGTGATTTACAATGAGTCTGTTCGACTCCCAGCACACTTCGTATTTCTACTTCTACTAAATAAAACTGAGGACGGATGATTCTGTAAAAAATATTCAGATTTTATTTTAGAAAAATGTGATTGTGCAGTTCACACTCTATCATCTCTAATGGGATGAACAGGATAGAAAACAATAAAAACACAAAGAGACAGAAACACGATGAAACTGCTCACTGCTAGACTGGAAGAGGAAACAAACATTAAACATCTAAACATCAGCTCTCAGTCTACATTTCATCTACGATCAGGACGCTTCGACATTTTTCAACCAGGAAACTTTAAAAACACTAAATGTTCTATGAAGTCCTCAAAGTTTCTCAGTTGATATCGTGCAGTGAACGAGATATTTTATGAAACAAGACAATAATTTAAGATTCAGACGAATGAGAACTTGCGTAAACAGGATATTTATATATTTATATTTGCATAAAAAACAGTGATAAATTAAAAATGATTGAACTTGTAGACAGAATTCCTCACATGAAACATAAAACAGATTCTGTTCAAGACTTTCTGAATATTGCAGCGTTTAGTTTCCTGAACTCAGTGACCTTGTAAAGCTCATCAAGAGAACGTCTACTGACTAAAAACAAAGCTGATCATCAGATCTTTGGATTGCAAGTCAACTTAATTGTTTGTGTTAGAAAAAGATCTGAGACAGTCTACCACGAGGACTGAAAACAGTTGAAAATGTGAATGGTTTGGTGAGAGACGATGTAAAAAAACATGCACATACAAACACTGACAGGCTACACGTGAAGCACATGTCAGTTAATGCTCCAGCATTGGTTGAGAAATGTAAACATTCATGTGAAACGCAGACAGACACTTGCGTTTGTTAAGCAGCTGACTGATGACTTCATGATCCGAGTTATCGTCGAGAGCTCTGAGAGTCGATGCATCGCATCCCGAAAAAAGCAAACAGAGTGGTGAAGGCACTGACGGGGTGGAGCTGTCCCAGGAATACATGCAAAACATGTCAGAGGGAAGCAAAGGAATCGGAAAACTCTCAAACGATCAGCAACAAACTTTTTTTTGTACGACAGCAGTGGCACACAGGTCGGGACGCAAACAGAAGCCTTTAAAGATGAAAGCCATGAAATCCATTTGAAAGTGTAAGACAGAGGTACTCAACAGTGAACAGTGATGGAAGTGACACCAAAGACAGAAACAGTATACATGTGGAGAAGACAGGTGAAGGTTCATGGAGAAGCCAGGTGAAGGTTCATGATGACAGGTGAAGGTTCATGGAGAAGACAGGTGAAGGTTCATGATGACAGGTGAAGGTTCATGGAGACAGGTGAAGGTTCATGATGACAGGTGAAGGTTCATGATGACAGGTGAAGGTTCATGATGACAGGTGAAGGTTCATGGAGAAGACAGGTGAAGGTTCATGATGACAGGTGAAGGTTCATGGAGACAGGTCAAGGTTCATGATGACAGGTCAAGGTTCATGATGACAGGTCAAGGTTCATGGAGAAGACAGGTGAAGGTTCATGGAGACAGGTAAAGGTTCATAGAGGCAAGTGAAGGTTCATGGAGAAGACAGGTGAAGGTTGGAGGAACAGGTGACCTTGCAGAGTTCAAAGATCTGTTTTGGGTCACTGAAACGGGTGAAAACGTCCTTAAGAAATTAAAAGTCCCAAAATTTTCAGTGTCTTGTCACCTTCACCTCCCACCGATGAACTCCTCTTCCTTCCACAAATCAATGACAAAGGTGGGTTCCCTGTACACAAACACAGGTGTTCAGACAGGTGAGCATCAGCTGATGTGCGAGAACTGATTCAAAGCAATAAGTTCAAAGTTCAGAGAAGTGAAAAGATCATTGGTACCTCGAGGTCGGCAGTTCAGGACTCATTATGTGGTCGAGCTTCCTCTCCTCTCCAGGAATCTGCTCCATGACACAGAAAAACAAAACATTTAAAGAACCATGAGAAAACAGACAGGTCCAAAACTTTGAAACATTTCAACACTCAAACCTTAAACTCCCTCAGCTGATTACAAATGATAATTATTATTTATGATGATGAAATAAATCAGACTTTTATTTTGTTTTGTCCTGATTCTGCCGCATTTAACTTTACAAACTTTAAAATGAAACATTTACATTAGTTCATGAATAAATGATAGACGGTTCATATTTAAATAAGTTTTGATTTATTTGTTATAATTTATATTTTTGTTCCAACTTTAACTTTAACTCCAGCAGCACTGTGTCCGACACCCAAGTGAACAGCGAGTCTTTCTCAGGTGAGAGTGCGATGTTGCTGCTATTTGTTATAATTTATATTCTTGTTCCAACTTTAACGTTTATAATTTGATTTAATAAATCAAATTGATCGATCACTCACACTTGAGTTTGTCGTACGAAATCTGCAAAGTGTTGATCTCTGGAACAAAGCTCGATGATCCTCAGACGCTCCTGGATCTCCTGCAGAGTTCAGAGCATGAAAACAGGTTTATGTAACAGCGAGGCTAAAGAGGAGGCACAGGAGGAGGTCTGCAGGTAAAAATACTCGTCTGTCGTAGTACTCATAGTACAGATGTCCTGCTGAGGCAGAAAAGATGTCTGAGCCAAACAAATGTCACAACAGTCAACTGTCTCGGTCCAAAGACTCAAACTAAACGCGTCCTGTGGATTCAGATGCTAAAACTCAGCACAAGAAGGACAGATCCAGAACCAGAACCTTCAGGTCCTCTAACTGAATCTGGAGATCAGATTCAAAGTACAGGACCTTTAAACTGAATCCAGAACAGAAATATTCATCAGTCTCACAAACAAACCTCTGAATAAAACATTAAAATCATCCTCTATGCTGATGACACTCAGCTGTACGTTTCCAAAGTTAAACAGTTACATTTCACTGAAATAAAGAAACTAAACATCAGACAAGTTCAGAAACATAACATCAGTTTTTCACCTCTTTGCTGAGCGTGGTGTTTTGGTAAATGTGTCGTATCTCGTCATTGATCAGATCTTTGGAGCTATCAGCGCTGACGGAGCTGTTGTACTGGGGGGAGTCTGGGTCGCAGCGGTGGTAGTACTGTGGCATGACGTTGTCATAGTGATGGTAGTACTGGGCAGTGACCAGGTCGCTCTCAAACATCGAGTTTAACTTGGTGGCTCGCTCCAGAGTCGGCACACTGTCACCTCGTCTGGAAGAAGGAAACGTGATCATGTAGGTTTACAGTAAATGTCTTTGGTTGATCAACTCATCAACACAGATGTTCGCTCACCGTAGCGGATCCTCAGTGTCCTCCTCGTCGTACTGCTCTCGCAGTGATCTTGCCAGGAAGAAGATGATCCCGGCCACCACCATGAGGAAACCGGCCACTGAGGCGATGGCGATGCCCACTACCAGTGGCTCTGAAACATACTCCTCGCAGTGCTCGCCACGATACCACCAGTTCTCTCCAACCCGACACCTACAGAAAAGGTCACAGGTTTAACTCCCACAGATATACCAAGAGTAATAAATACTGTATGAGATCATGTAGTTCACTTATCCGACCTGCAGATGGCGCCCTTGCCGGGGATGATGTCACATTTGCCGTCATTGAGGCAGAAGTTGGTCTGCACCTCGCAGATGCTCTGGCACGGCAGACCGTCCACGCTCAGATATCCGGCGTCACAAACACACTCGGCCTCGCCCGACCACCGGTTCACCATACAGCGGGAAAACTCATTACACGCCTGGAACTTACAAGGATCTGCCCGGTCACCTGGGGAGGAAACAACAAGACGAAACAGAAGAAGAAGAGTTAGAGGTCAGGGCTGGAGGATCGAGGGATGTTCCCGTCAACATTAAGATGTGCTCAGCTAACAGGAAATTTTAGAAACGCCTTACAACCTGGACAACAATCGTTCAGGACTTAAAGGTGGACTTTGTGTTAAAACCAGATTAATCCAGATTAATCCAGATCCAGCGTCTACAGAACCCAGTGTGGGTGATCATGTGCTTGTGCAATGGAAAACGTGCCTGCAGAGTGCAGCAAAGCTAGGGCGAGTAACCGGATTACTGCGTCCACAGTGAGTCCTGACCGCTGCTGTAGATTAGGGTTATCAGGCTGTCAGGAGCTCCTCTGATTGGCTCAGACAGATTAAAGACTGCAGCTCAGCAGAGATGGACTCTCTGGAGGAGATCCTCATCTCAGTTGCAGAAATCATCAGGCGAGGATGACACAGACACATTCTTATTATCACGTAACACCATCGCAAACTGCATAAAGATACAGGAGGAAATAAGAAGTTTAAATATAACTGTCGCTATCTGAACACTATCTTAACGTTATCTGAATTTAATGGTCTCTGCTGGTCCACCATGATCTGGATTCTGCTCCAAGTTTCTACCTGTCAATTGTTATTAGCTATTAAATGTAACAAGCTAACTATTTAAGCAAACTTAAATGTGACTATATGTCATTTTTATCTTTGAACTATTGTCAAAATGTTGGATTTTCAATACAGATGTGCTAACAAGTAGCATGTCCAAGCACAGGAAAGGAGGAAGTTGACCATGGCTTGCTCAACTGTGATTGGAGCACAGAAGATAATAATGAATGAATGGAGTACAGGTAGAGAGTGAATCCACCCACGCCACTCAGACACAACGCAGATAAACCTCGGGACGTAATTAAGCAGAGTGGACAGATCGTCTCTGAGGGTCAGGTGGACAGACGTAAACAGCGGCAGCCATGTTGATTCGTCGGTGAGTTAATGTGCTGCTGCTCACGTTCCTCACAGACAGATTATCTCAGGTATTAGATTCCACACACAGGATTCAACGGCTGAGCATGAACGGTCTTATAACAACTCCAAAAATAAAACCGAAGCTGCAGACAATCAGTCGGAGTACAAGGAGTATTTATTGAGACATACACCATAAACACAGCTTAAAGCTCCAGTCCTGACAACGAAACAAAACAAACAACAAGGAAGATGTGTAATATAAACCAGGACCCATCCGTCCACCCAGACCTCGTCCCCAACACTAGAAGTCACACTACATTGTGTTTTTGTTGAAAGGAATAGTCTTCCTGTGCAGGAGACAGCTTCAGTTAAGCTTGTTTCTAAAACTTTTAAGGAAGATCTCACCTGAAGCTTCATTCTAGACATGTATTCCAAACTAGACCTACCCGATTCCACATCCAGAGAGTACTTGTCGATGGACAGGTTCATGGTCTGGTGGGCGGTGTTGGCGAAGTCCTCCAGGATGAGGTAAATGACGTTGGTGACCCTTCTGGGAACTGGCTTACCGAACCTCATCCTGCTGTTTACCACGATGCTGCCATTCCTGAAGTTGAGGATCTCCAGGTTCTTGAAGTTGTTCAGATTGGACTGAAGGTACGGGACCAGCTGCAAGACCGAGACAAAGACGTGTGAAAAACATTAGAGATGAATCTCTAAGTTTTTAATCACTGAGACCAGAATATCTGAGTTCTCACCAGCTGCAGGAACCGTTGCTCCAGGGCCTTGTACTCAGCTGAGCTCTTGTTGAAGAGGTCCGTGGAGAATGCCATGTTGGTCACCCTGAGGCTGAAGAACACTGTCAAGGCCTTGCCAGGTCGGGTTGGCAATGCAATACTGTCCAGGTCTGACCCCTGAGCCCCACTAGAGAAGCCGCTACTGTCACCTTCAGTTGCCACACCTCCATACTGGAACACATCAAAGCTGACGTCAATGTTCGGCAGGTCAGAAAGATTGTACTCAAAGGGTTGGAGCTCAGTAGTGGGGGTGGTGTTGTTGACTTCCTGAAGTGAGGAAGTTGCTGTTTGGACATGACCTAATTCACTTTCTGAAGTATTTGTCAAAATGTCACCCATGTCTTCATCCTGAAGTGAAGCACCTTGCAAACCAGCGGCACCCGGAGGACTTTCTGTTTTGTTCACTACAACCACTGCTGGTGTCAAAAGAGGAACATTTAATGTTGGATTGATCATTGGAACTTCTTCAATGTCTTCATGGTTTGGGTGATCACCATAAAGAAGTTCCTCATCAAGCGGCACTGAGTCCGACACCCGAGTGAATGGCGAGTCTTTCTCAGGTGAGAGTGCGATGTTGCTGCTGTGGTCAGATGAAGTGAGAACTGGACCAGCAGTTGTGGTGGCAACCATGATTTCATCAATAACCAGATCCTCATCTTGGATGCCACCCGCCGGAGCTGTTGCTGTTGTCAAATCAGTGGTGCCAATGTGTTGCTCCTCTAAAATCTCAACTTCAATGTGGTTTTCTGTTTCTGGCAGCAGCAGTTTGGATGTTTCTGTGACTAAATCTGGTTCTGTTGGGTCTTCAGAGGTTGGAGCAATGCTGGAGTCCTTCACTGTGATTGTCTGGACTTCTACAAAGGTAAGGGTCTCTTTGGTTGAAGAAGGGTCAGTATTAGTGACTTTAGGTACTTCAGATGCAACAATAACTTGAACCTCCTCCTCCCAAGGAACATCTTCTGATTTAGACCCACCTGTAACCACAGGAATCTCTATTCCTGCTTCAGTAGTGACTTCCACCCTCTCAGTGGTTTCTTGAAACTTGATTGCCAAATTAGTTGGTGCTGCAAAAACAGAGGCCTTGCGAGTCCAAGCTTCAGGTTCAGGAGAATCTGTGACTGGTGCCGCATGGGTATGAGGTCCAGTCAAGGAGTAGTCACCATAGATGCCATATGCCTCCACTGTTTGCACTAAGAGTTCAACAGTCAAGGTTGCTTTGGGCAAGAATATGGGTGCTTCGGTGGTAGTTGAGTACCGAGGGTCTGTGCTAATGTGAGGTGTCACTAAAACCTGATCCAAGAAAGGTTCCTCTTTGCCTCTGTCAGGTACTGATTCCTCAAAAGCAGGAACTGTAGTTGTCCGTAAAGTGCGAGCATTGGTAAATTCAACATCCACCCCTATTAAATCATCTTTCTCAGCGGTTGGTGACTCAACACCAACGGCCACCTCATCCTCATCTTCGTCCTCAGTCTCCTCCAGATCAGGCGGCGGTAGCACCTCCAGCCTGCCGCCACTCTCATCATAGAAGCCAGTCCCATCAGAGGTTGCCACTGGCTGCCAGGACCAGAGATCAACGTCCTGGCTGTCTCCAGAGAAACCAGAGCCAGATCCTTCGTCCAGCGTGACTTCAGAGCCTGACTGAGTTTTCTCTGTTGGAGAGAAGGCACCCACATGGTCCCCTCGGGGGGTTTCATCTCCGGTGGCAGAGGCGTTATTGAGGAGGAATACCTCATCTTCAATATTTCCATTATCTGTAAACCAGTGAAGCACATGGAAAATTTTATGGCCTGGATGTCCTCGTAGCGCTGAATGAAGTTCAAACTGGAGGAAACTTGAACAGAAAGAATTATAAAGATCCAGATGTATTTACAGTCAAACCTGATAGGATGAAGGATTAAACTGGGTTCAGAGGGACTTAAATTTAATTGCTTTAATTACATCTATGACCTCCTCAAAGTGTTTTATTTTCCACTTTTGTAAAGTTCATCTGGGGTCGATGGAGCCAAGTCCAGTTACTCCCAACTACCTTTTCTGTGTGTTTGAGATCAGAGTTAAAAGATTTGACCGTTGGGGTGGCGTTTAGCTCAGTCGGTAGAGCAGCCGCCCCATATGCGAAGGCTCGCTGCGGCCAGCCCAGGTTCGAGTCCCAACCTGTGGCCCCTTTGCCACATGTCACTCTCCATCTCTCTCCCCACATTTCCTGTCACTCTTCAGCTGTCTCTATACAATAAAAGCTTGGAAAAAGCCAAAAAATAATCTTAGAAAAAAAAAAGATTTGACCGTTGTTTTGAACATTTACTCACTGTCTGCTGGCTCCAGGTCAACCGTCTTCTTTGGGAATTCGGTGACAGTCGGAGGATCTGTGCTCCCACTGAACATGAAGACGTCATTCTCGCTCACCACATCACCCTGAGGGCCTTTCCACGGGTTGAAGGGGTCGAACAGGAAGTCATCTTTCTTAAGGAAGACGTTGCTGCTTTCCACTTCGTGGCTTGGAGCGTCAGGAGGCTTTTCTGCAGCAAGGACGTCATCCTGAAAGACATTCAACAGTCGGTCTCTGACTTTCATTCTTTATCACTGAGTAGAAACTGTTTGCTCTCGTTCGGTTGGACCCACCATGTTGTCGAGGGTGTCAGCTGGTCGGCTCGTAGGTTTCACGGCAGGTAACGGGTTCTCCACTATAGGAACCAGTTAAGATCAGAGCAGATTAAAGACGAATTAAATGAATTAACGAGAGATGTTGCATGAATGTGGAGTCAGAAAGTCTGACCAAACCAATAAAATACATCTGTGTTAAACATAAAAACAGCTGGATGAATAAAAATTTGTCGTACCATCCTCCAGATGTGTCTCCAGGCTGCTGTTGGTCATGAAGTTGTCTTTGTGCAGAGCCTCGGTGATGTAGTTTCTGAAGTCGGTGATGGTATAGACGACGGTGGGCTGCTCGCCGGCTCCGGGGTAACTCTTCTCCACCAGGTTGTTTTGCAGAGAGATGAAGTCCAGCGTGTTGCTGGTAATGCCGCTGCTGTCAACCTCCAGAGTGATGGTGTAGTGTACCAGGACCACCAAACCCCTGAGAGGGAAGAAGACGATGCAGGTGAGTCCGTTTGTGCTCATGCTCATCACTGTGGTCAGACCTGTGGGGGGGTTTCCTGGACAGAGGTCAGGGGTCAGCGAGCCTGGCGTAAATCTTTAATGGTAATCCCGCGGCAGCTACAGGTGGCTTGCGAGCGGCGAGCGACTTATCCCATTTAAGAGCTAATAGACTACTGTTAAAGACGTTAAGAAGACATTAGAGCAGAGTAACCTCAGAGCGACAGCCAGGTGAAAGGGGCTTTAAGAGGGGGCAGGGTCTGTGATGTCACAGCAAAGGAGTGGCAATACATGACATAAGTATAAATATAAATATAAACACAGAGAGCATGTAAGAAAGACGAGTTAGAGACCCGAGTGAAGTAAACAAGTGTTCGACATTCAGGTGTTTCCTTTCTGTGTGTTCTACCCGCAATGCTCAGCTGCTGTGTTTTTACAGTGCAGTGAATGATATAAGGAGTCCTACACTGTAAAAAAAAATATCTTTTAAAAAGCAAAGAGGTCTCTGCAGAAGAGAAGTCCTGATCTGACGTTGTTCTGCTTCATCCAAACATGACAGCTGAATTTCCCATCAAGCTGTGCTCACTAAAGGGACGGCAGATGCATCACGTGTGGATGGGATGGATTTATCAGACCGTTTCACCACCTGAGAGGAATGAGGATGTCCTCAGATATGAAGCCAATGACGTATGAACGAGAAGAGTTCGTCAAACTTACCGCTCCAGGTCCTTCTGAGGCCTGAGGACATAAAGCAAACGTACCATAAAGACATGTTTCATCGTTTTATGGATCCGTTTTCAAACGTTTGAAGGATAAACATT
The DNA here is from genome assembly GCA_028641955.1 of Protonibea diacanthus. Lineage (NCBI taxonomy): Eukaryota > Metazoa > Chordata > Actinopteri > Sciaenidae > Protonibea > Protonibea diacanthus. The sequence continues at coordinate 230,107 of CM053999.1, forward strand.
CAAACTTCACCTGAACTCGACAACGTGGACATTCTTGAAACCCGGCAACCTGACAAAGGCATCTTCAATCTGAAAGTTAGAGAGAGGATGTTTGTTTCTGTGAGGCAGATAGATTTATTATATCTTATATCATAGATATAAAAGAATTGAGGACACTGTGTCTGATTTAAAAACATGTTTGACGATGCTGCAGAATCAGCTGATGAATTCATGCAGTTGTCTTTTATTTGGGGTCTCTGTGGCCCGTGGCTGCACTCTTCTCTTTTTCTCTGCTGCAGTTGAGCTCCTGCTGTTTCTATTAGCCCTGTTATCCACTTAATATTCCCTCATTAATGACCCTGACCCCGACATTCAAACCATAAACTGGCTTCCCGCGTCACAAACGATGGAGCGGAGCCTGAAAAAGTCCCGGCGGTGCGGGAATACACCAGTGCTCTCTGCTTTCCTGGCACCGTTGCTTTTTCCAGCAGTTCACAGTGAGTCACCGCTCGTATTCTGTATGTTCTCTGAAATTTTCCAGCTCTGCTTCTGCCTCGGCTGGTCATATAGCCGATGGCTGGCAGGGCCGAGGAAACTGAGCTTTGAAAGCGCGAAGATCCTTAATGCGTGAAAAACAGGCGAGGCCTTTAAACTCCTGAGTCTGCAGTTTGTAGGAAACCACAGTTTGGTAATGAGTGTGCATCCTGGACGTCAGAGAGGAGAAATGACAGAAAGCTTTACTCCTTTCTGGAGGAGGAGGTCACAAAACCTGGCTGATAGACCAACCACAGCTCATTGCATCATCTGTTTCTCCAAAACAAGATGAATCGACTGAAAAATATGAACTCTGTATCTGTGCCCCTCCTGTAGGTCTCTGGCTCTTGATGTTAATGTAGCTGTGTTAGCAGTATTGAGTAATATCACAGCACATTAACACGTTACATCTGTTTCTATGATTAACTTGAAAGAACTGTTGAAATGTTGCTACTCATTTCCCATATTTCAACACTCAACAAAGAGTATGTTACCTTCAAGTCTCACATTATGTGTGTTGTGTTAGCTCTGACCCTCACTTAATATAAAGTGTGCTAAAATGTTAGCTCTGACCCTCGCCTGACCTTTAAAAGCTGCCTTACTCTGCGTGTGAAGTGTCTGGACAGCTGCTGGTAGTGGAAACTGCTTGGGTCTCTCAGATCATCGTTGTAGGTTTCTTCTCTCAGCTTGATGCTCAGCTCCACCACCTGGTCCTTCAGGGACCTCGGGGGCCACAGCAAGGTGTCGCCTATCTCATTACCTATCTGAGTGCGGGAACATTCAGAGATGTTTGGTATTGGTATGTTATCAACATTGAGGATTGTTGGAATTCTACAGCTAACCCACATACTTACCGAGTTGTCCTCCTCGTCGTCCAACCCAAAGCCGTTATTTCCAAGTAAGTTGTCATCAACATCATCATAAGGCCTCTCTGTTAGATCGGGGAAGTTGCCGTTGTTGTACTCCATGATGTACTTGGTTGTGACTTCCAAAGAGGCACCGGGAGTGGGCTCGTCGGTGGCATCTATTATAGTACCTTGTGTACTCTCTGCTGAGACTTCCGCAGTGGTTTCAGACTCAGATATGATTTCTACTGGAGCCTCTGTCATGATTTCATCTGCATCTTCTGTTCTAACATCAGAGGAAACCCCCTCAAATTCCTCTAGGACAACCTGAACACTGTCCTCCCTTGAGATGACATCTTCCTCTGGTGAAAACTCTTGGGTGACCTCCTCAGCTTCAGTGGTTCCTCCCGTTGTAGTCCCTGGATGGGCATGAGTCACATCTTCTGGAGATGTTTCACTTGGAGCCTCTGGGGCTGGGACTTCTTTCTCAGGTTCAGAAAAGGATCCAGAGACTATAACTTGAACTGTAGGCTCAACCACCTGTGTAGTACTCTTCTTGGTGGTTTCTGATGGTACTTCTACCTCAGAGTCTCCTGGGAGCTCCAGTATTACCTCTGTTTCAGGTGTTTCCACCACTTCAGTCCCAGGAGATAAAGTCTCTGTATCTTCTGGAACAACTGTGATAACTGGAGTGACCTCTTCATCAGAGTCAAGATTTTCTGGAACTACTTCCTCTTCAACTTCTGCTTCTATTGGTTCAGCAACACCAACTTCTTCCTCTATTATCTCCTCTGAGGCCTCAGAAACGGCTTCTTCTCTTTCTTCTTCTTCTTCTACAGATGTTATGGCGAGGTCAGTTTTATCGTCATAGGTTACCACTTCGGGTTCTGCTTCGTGTACAGATCCTCCTGTGGGTTCCGCTGACTCCTCTGCATTTTGCTGTTCTGTATCTTGTGTTGTTTTTTCTGCTTCTACAGGTTGAACTTCCTGTTCTGGTACCACTGTAGGTTCTGTCTCTTCAGCAGGTTGTTCTACAGGTTCAACTTCCTGTGCTGGTTCTCCCATGGATTCTGCTGACTCCTCTGTATTTTGTTGTTCTGCTTCTTGTTTTGGTTCTTCTGTTTCTGCAGTCTCTTTTACAGATTCAACTTCCTGCTCTGGTACACCTGTTGGTTCTGTCTCTTCAACAGTTTCTTCTTCAGGTTCTCCTTGTGCCAGTACCCCTGAGGGTTTTGTTGACTCCTCTTTAACTTCGTCTAAAAGTTCTGCTTCCTGTTCTGGTCGACCTCTGTGTTCAGTCTCTTGTGCAGCACCTCCTGTCAGATCTACCATTTCTACAGTTTCTTCTACAGGTTCTGGTTCTTGTACAGTTTCAGTCACATCTGCAGTTTCTTTCTCGACAGGTTCTGTAGGTGCCTGAGATATTTCTTCTCCATCTTCAGCTGGCTCTCCTGTAGCCTCGTTGGCCACCTTTACTAGCTCTTCGCCAGTTATTGCTGTTTCTATCGTAGATTCAACTGCTGCTTCGTCTTCTACTGCAGTGTCTGTTGTGACATGTACTGGAGCTTCTATGGTATCCTCTCCGATAACCGTTGCCTCCTCCATTTCCTCAGGTACTTCTTTCTCTGCTGTTTCATCGGTCTCAGTCGGCTCTTTCACATCCGTTACTGCCTCGGTGGACTCTTCAGCAGCAGTCGTCTTGTCTTCGGTAACAATTGAAACATCTTTGTGGTTGATTTCTTCTTTTAGCTCCTCTTCTGGCCTTTCTGTTGCCTCTGATACTATTACTTCCTCCACAGTAGTACTGTCAACTGTTGCCTCCATCTCACCAACTGTAGTATTTGGTGGTGCCTTCTCTGTGACATAAGAAGCATCTTCATCCATGTCATCTTGTAAAATCACTACAAAAGGCACAGAAGTAACCACGGCCATCAGTGTTGGTTCGTCTTCTGGTGCTTTGCCCTCACCGGTGTCTTCGCTAACTTCTGTCTTGTCTGTTGTGGTCACCTCACTTTTTATGTCTGGAACAGATTCTTGCTCTGGAGTCACATTTATAAATGTTTCAGCGTCTTCTTCTGAATCTGTTATCAGAAATACAGTCGGAGTTGCATCAGTGCTCACGTCGGTATTATCATGGCTAACTGCTACAACAGCCTCTGAAGGATGTTCTGCAGGTTTACCTTCAGATTCTCCAGGCAAAGCTAACTGAGGTGCATCTGATACTGTTTCATTGACTGGCTCTGGTTCCTCTACAAACTCATCAGTCAACGCTACATCTGAGGTGATATCCAAAGAACTGTCTGTAATTTCTTCAGCTTCTGGGCCCACAGTGATCTCGACAGTTGTCTCTGAGATATGCAATGTCATGGTTTCTGATGGAGCCTCAGCAGGCTCTGGAGATATTTCCTGCCCTAATTCCCCCAGTGTGACAGCCTCTAAAGCAGGTGTTATAGTGGGTTTTTTTTTTGTAGCAACCTCTTCAACCATAGCCTCTGACAGTGGCTCTTCACCTTCTGGGCTAACTTCTTGAATTACTTCAGAATCAGGCACCTCCACATCTTCAGGAATGATCTCAAGGATTTTTTTATCATCTTTTGCTACAGCCTCATCTGTTGTATCTGGGACAATTTTATCTTCCCCAATTTCTGCAGCAACCCCATTAAAGGGCTTGTGGGTAACAGAAACCTCTGTAGAAACCTCCACAGTATCCTCTGCAATGGTCTCAACATCTGCTTCTTCAGACTCTGAAGGAACCTCTCTGTCAGTGATGACTAAAGATGGATCTTCTGAAGTGATGCTGGCCCCGGTCTTCTGAACATCTTTAGTGTTCTCTGGTGTGGCAGCAACTGCAGGTTCAGAGGTCGAATCCAGAGGAATCTCAGTCCAGGTCGTTGAAGCCTTGAGAACCGAACCTACGGATGCAGAAATTGGAGGGGTCCAAGCTGTGACATCGAGACCTGGAGAAAGGTTGTCTAAGTTCATTGTGATTGTCTCTGATCTGATGACTCCTCCTGCAAAACAACAACATAGATAAAATGTTTTAATCTGTAGCTCAACTGTGAACTCTACAGCTGTATGATGTCTGCTAAAAAGGACTTTACTTGCAGCCTAAAACTCCAGGGTAGCTCACAGTCACAAACAACTCTTTGATGGTTCTTGGACGTTCCTTCATCCTATTTAAATAATCTGTCATGTATTTTGTTCTTTTTCTCGCTTTTGTTGTGTTGGTACTGGATTCAGACACTTTGAAAGACCTGAGTTATTTTAGAGACATAGAACTTCAATCCCATGTTGGCACCATACCTGCTCAGTCCTCAGAACACCTGTAAGCTGTGATCTCACTAACCCTGATACGTGGTCAGTCAGGTCTACACCTCTGCTTCTGGTCCTCTATCCAGCCTTCAACCATTGACCAGAGTGCTGCCTGTAAATAGGCTTACAGATCTATTCTGAGAGCTGAGCGTGTGACGGGAATCAGCCGCCCATTCCCCCCTTCACATAAGACAGATTGGGGTGTAAGGTGAAGAGACTGCAGCTGACTGCAAACTTTTAAACTTCTATAGACATTCAGGACCCATCACGGCATTGTAGAAGACTTGGAATAGGTCACAAGGAGCTCATCAATAAGACGCTATTAACCACCTGTGGTCCAAGATTCCAAGATTAAATAAATGTAATATTAAATAATTTCACATTTTGTTCAAAACATTTCAGGAACATTGATTTAAACTCTGATTAAACTAACGTTTGCTTCATATGAACATTTTTTGGAGCTGCAGAAAAAGCAGCTCATCTGTCACTGAAAGGTTTGTGAGTGTCCTCAGGTGTGTTTACCTGGTTGGGTCACTGATTCTCTGGTTGGGATGGTTGTTGTTTCAGAGCTGCAGCAGAGACAAACAGAAAAACGAAGCTTTGAGAAAGCAAAACAAACCAGCAGCAGCTTCCTTTGAATAACTTTCTCCTGCAGTTCTTTGAGTTTACTTAAAGGAGGTAGAGACTCAACATGAAACAACATTCCACAATTAATAAATGTTAAATTTACTTCACCTGCACTGAATGTTTTTCTCTGACTAACTCAGTTTTATTTGATCATAGCTGTTCTCGTTTTATAGATGCACAAACTGCAAAAATATCTTAATTTAGAGGTCATGAAACAAGAATGTGTTACTGTCCAGTAAAAATAGAAATGTACTTTAAATTTGTCACATTTAGTTGATTAATGAGTTCAGTCCATAAAAGATGAATCAAGCACAACTCTCTCTGGTTAAAGCTTCTCCAATGTGAATCTTTGTCACAGTTCACCACATATCTTTAGACTTGAATCGATAATTTCTGAAGTGATAATCAAGAAAACAATTCAGAAAAATTAATCGACAGTGAGAATCATCATGTCCTGAGTTTCTTTAGACTTTAAAGTAAGAGTCCAAACTTGACTTCATTTCAGACAGCAGGCATGAACAGAAACATCAGTGAAATAAACAAAAGCAGATTGTCGTATTTTTACAATTTATAAAGGGGAGTTTCCACATATTTTATGATTTCTTTCATGTTCAGTTGTTGTTCATCATCTCAAAACTTAAAAGTATTTAAAAAAGAGAAAAGTTTATATTTGAGGATTGACCAACATTTACTGAGAATCTGGGTGCAAGAACTCACAGAGAGTCAACAAACTGTCAATGACAAAACATCTGTGAATCCTTAAAATAGTTGGCATTCCCCTTTAAGTTAATTAAAAATCAGCCATGGCAGCACAGCTGGGCAGAGGCATTTTTACAGTGAGAATTAACAAAAACCACAGGACTGTAAAAAAAAAGTGCAATGAGCCAAACAAAGTGGAGACAACAAACAAGCATCGACATGGCTCCACGTCGTCTGGCCGAGTGAGAAGCTAAAACTAAACTAAACTCAGTTTTCTGTTTGTGAGTTGAAACATTTAAACTCTTAAAGTCCAGTTTCCCAAAGTTTTATTTGTCTAATGCAAGAAAATTTCAAGATGTGAGTCTTCTGGGTGTTTGCAGCCCGGAAGACAAATAAAACACAAACTGCGATGCCCACAATCTAACCCAGAATCTGCTTTCTAATAAAGACCATATGTCAAAATATAAAAACTCTGTTTCTGTATTTTCAAAGTACACATATATATATATATATATATAAAGTAGTATATTCAAGTTATATATTTGGGATGTTTCATGGTGTTTGCAGGCCTACCTGCACGGAGGTGGGTCTGGTGTGACCGGCACACTGCAGCAGGTGATGAAACACAGCACAGGTGTCAAAACACAACCGACACAGTTCTTATTGTAAAAACAAGTCACTTAGTTTGTTCCCATGTCTGAGTCACATCCACCTTAAATCCACCTTAAAATACGTAACAAGAGTCACTTGGTAAAAAGGTGAGAATGTTTATCTGAAGCAAACAGACCTGTTTGGATGATTGATGAACATTTTATCACTTCATTTATGTTCATAATTCGAGTTCTTTTCTGTCTGGTCAACAGATCTGACAATCTGGTTGAGTTTGTTTTTACGTGTTTTAAATTTAGTTGATTTAAAGACTCGACATGTCACCAAATGACTGTTTAACTGATGTCTTAATGAACACTAGCACAACAACACGACTTACAGACAAAACCGTTTTAAACTGACCTGTTTGTCGCAGTAGCCATGGCAACTCTCTGAAAGAAACTCATCGTCAGCAAAGAAAAACAGTTTACAACTCACAACAAAGAGACAAGAACAGACGACTAAGACAACTTAAAGTTTCATGTTTGTTTGATTTTTGTTGTCTCACATTAAAAAGTTTTATCATGAGCTCACTGGATATTTACATACAGCACCATTAATTTATCTTAAGTTATAGTTTGTTGTCACTTAAAAGATTAAATTCTGAACATACAGTTAGCGTTCTCACATTGTTAGTTGTAATCATCCATTGAATACATTAAATTTAAATAAAACAATGGCGTACTCACACTCCTGATCAGACTGGTGTGTTCTTCTGATTGGCTGAAAAAGCTGCCGATGTCCATGATGCTGATCGAGCCATCAATGCAGCGATTGACCCAGTCCTGGTACTCATCCCGATCTGGCAGCCGGTCCCAGAAGATCTTAAAGGCTTCCCACACCGTCTCCTGACACACTAAAACACACACAAACAAAAGATGAATACAACTTTAAACTTTAAATCTGTTGCCTTGAAATAGTAAGAAGTAATGCAAAGATTAGTGTGTTTACATTAATGTTCCCTCAAAGAGAAATACAGGTTATCCATATTGTCTGTTAAAACTGCTCAAAATTACAGCTGCTGATAGCATTAGCATTAGCAAGACAGATAAGCACTGCCAGACCAAAAATAGAGCTTAACAAGATATTTAGAGCCGATGAACAGAAACGCTGACCTGATAAACAGCAGAGCTGCAACACAAATGTCCATAAATGAGCTGAAATGAGCTGAAAACAAAGATGTTTTTCCTCTTGAAGAGTTGACATTTTGTAAATCTAACTCAGGCTTTGCAAATATTAGCTCTTATTCATTGTTTATAGTGGAAGTCCTTTCAACATGAAAGCGACAGAGCTGAAATCGAACTGTCGGCCTCAAACCACAAACCTTAGAGTCTGCAACATGGTCCACCAAGTTTGACCAAACACTTTGACATGGATTTCCTAATTTAGGTCCAAAATAGACAAACAGTTGAATTTATACAACAACAAAGAAGTGGAATAAAAATGTCAGTAAACATCAGCTGTTCTGTGATCTTCCAAAGAAAAAGTTGTTTAAGGTTGAAAATGCTCAAACTGTTGATGATCAAGCATGTTTGATCCTTAAAGAGACCAATACTTTATCAAAGCACACGTCATGTTAACTGTTAGCTGCTCTTTATTCAGCTGTATCTGTGACATAAATGAAGGTGAAGGTTACTTAACTGAGCTGTGAGTCTGTTTGAAGTCCAACATAAATGTTTCTAACAACAGAACATTTTCATTATCAAATCATTTGCCATTATTGTGTTGACTAATCGCTATAATGTTGGAAGATTTTCTCTCACACACAAACTGAAACGACAAAAGAATTGAAAGTTTGTCCTGAAACTAAATGACTTGTTAAGATCATGTTTTCACAGTGCATCTGGCTCTGCGTGACCTCTGACCTCTCTGGGATTGGCGTCTTTGAGGACAGCAGACTGAGTTTAAGCTTGTAAGTCAGTTTGGATAAGAACTTCAGTGAAACACCTCAAGTATTAAAAGAAAAATGAGTTTCTGCACATCTGCAACACAAAAGGTAGCTGAAGGGAACAAACCTCTGAGGTGAAAGTAGCTGAGGTGGTTGGCGATGGCCTGGTCAAAAGTCTCCTGAGTGCAAAGTTTGACTCCGCTGGGAAACAAGATATTCCTTTTCCTTCGAGTTAGAGCGGCATGTCGTCTGTATAGAAGCTGATCTGAGTCAAAATATCTGCCATGTTCCCCTGAATCCACATCCCGGTCACGAGAGACCTCTGTGGTCATCCAAAAATCAGAAAACTCTGAGAGAAAAAGAAGTTGCACACATTAATTTACATCAACATTTTAGAGATTTGTCTAGAAAACAACCAAAAACCCGAATGTAGTCCGTTTATAACCAGTGAGTGATTAAAAAGTTTTCACGTTTCATGTGAACTTTGATGTCTTGGTATTTTACTCCAAAGATCTGAACGCTTCTTTCTCTGAGTGAAGTGTGAAACATGAACATGTTAATAATGTCACAGCAGCATCTTACAGACCTGTCTCAGTGTAGATGCATCCTGACAGCAGCATGGCCCCAAGCGCCCACACCGCCAACCTCCCGCACTTTCCTGCCATTTCTCAAAGAATCTCAACGTCCAACTTCGGACTCACTGCTTCTTATTTCCACCTCTTCAGCTCATCAGTGGCTTCCTTCCCACAGTCACCCATCCACCAGATTGCATGGCATTTGTCAAAATAAAACAGGAAAGACGACAGCAGACAGACAGGATATTGTCCAGAGCTTGGACGGTCCTGACGTGGCGTCGCCGGGCTGTTCGTTGCTCTCAGGTGAGCAGATGGGAGATTTTTTTCTCTTTGCTTTAATCCTATTTGTTAATCTGCTGGACTGGATGACTGTCAAGGCTATTGTGCACCGGGGCAGCAGGTCAGTCTTACTTAAAGGAAATCAAACAAACAGGCCGATTACGTCGAGCGGAAACTGTTCAGCTTAAAAAAAAAACAAAGTCTATTCCAACAGCTGGTCAAACTGAAGCACCTAAAATGTGTTTAAATCTTAGTGATAATCCATTCATCACTTTTAATGCTGCTTATAAATGATACACAGAGGATATAAAGTTGAAAAATGAAATTTTTGGTTAAACTTTTGGCTTTATTACCCTGAAAGTTAAATATTTAAAAAATAAACCAAAGATCTGAAAACATGAATTAACTACAGCAAGTCTGTTTAAACAAACGAGGATCACAAAATCTCTTCAACATAAGAATAACGACCCACAAGATCAGACTGGGCAAACTTTATCTACATGGGATCCAACCAGACTTCAACCGGGCTTGAACCAGAGTCCAGTGGGTATCAGTGAGAACAGACGAGTGGCTCGTGGTCCAGGTGGTCGTTACAGCAGACTGATCACAGCGGATTACTTCAACTCTCTACGAGGTCACGTTAAGCATTAAAAAGTCGATGTGACAGTGAAACGATCTGCACGAAACCCCAAATGTTTCATGTGTTTTTACTTTTGACCCGTTTGAATCCCGCTGAAAGTTCAGGTGACTTAAAAAACATGGAAAGACGACAGTGAAAACATACGTACAACAGCTCAGGTAGAATTTATCAGTAAAACTTTACCTGATGTTTCAAATTTATACTTAAAAGAGTTTTAATCTTGTAGTTGTGAAAGTTCAGAATCAATAAATTCATATGTTTGTTTATATATTTCATATGTTTACATATGTTGTTGTTGTATGTTTGCTGTTGAGTCTCAACAGATTAATGAAGCTCGTCACTTTTCTATAATTAGACTCGTCCTCGTCCAGACATGACCCCCCTGCTGCATCGCACGGTCAACAATGGCAGACATCTTTTATTGGATGATGGGATTAACAGGAATGAGAGGAGATGAGGAGAGGAGACGAAGAGAGGAAAGAAGACAGGAGATGAGGAAAAATGCAAAAGTTTATTTTTTGGAAGTGGGATGGAGCCTCTAAATCTGTCTAATCTGAAGCTCCCATCGCTCAGATAATACAAGTCTACAGACAAAACATGTTCCGCCAGACCAGGGCCAGACCAGGACCAGACCAGGGCCAGACCAGACAGTCTGGTGTCGTGTCGTGATGGTCGTCCTCCGTCAGCCTCCATGATTAGCCAACTAATGAGCTGTAAACTGATTGGTCCACAGCGGGGGGGGGCACTCTGCTAAAACCCCGAGATTACACACACACACACACACACACACACACACAGATAAACCTTGAGTCATATCAATACTGATGAATGTAGATTAGATTATACTTTATTCAGTAATCAGAATGGAACACTGAATATTAACATTAAACTCACCATCATGGTGACCTGATGGTTCTGGACCTCATGGACCTGGTTCTGATGGTTCTGGACCAGATGGATCTGGTTCTGATGGTTCTGGTTCTTGGCAGACGTTTGGGTCCAAGAAACCTTTATGTTCTGGACCAGGACCGGATGTTTGTTTCTCCTCACAAACTTTCCTGACTTTTTTAATTTTATCACAAAACATTTTTTTTTACTATATATATGCAGATTAAAATCCTGTTGGATTTCAAAATAAGAGCATGACAGTGCCTCAAACTGTAAATAAATATGTTTTATTGGTGAAAGTTTTTACACACATTTTATTTTGTAATTCATGTTTATTAAAAATCACAGAGTTCAGAAATCCTGTTTGAATTTCAAAATAAGAGCCTCTGAAAATGCCTCAGAATGAAAATAAAATTTAAATTTATAAATAAATTTTAATTTGATAAAACAGGGGGCGGCGCTTAGCTCAGTTGGTAGAGCGGCCGCCCCATATGCGAAGGCTCGCTGCAGCCAGCCCTGTGGCCCTTTGCTGCATGTCATTCCCCATCTCTCTCCCCGCATTTCCTGTCACTCTTCAGCTGTCTCTATCAATAAAGCTTGGAAAAAGCCAAAAAAAAATGATAAAACAGGAAGAATTTTTGTGTAATTTTTTTTTTTAGTTTATTAACATTTAAATTGAAAACAGAAAAGTAGAAAAAATATAAATTATTTATTGCACAGGTGAATTAACGGCTAGGCGTGTTTTTTGGTCCTCGTGGCTTCACGTAGCTTCGCTCTGACTCTGGTGCATCCTCATTATCAGACTCCTGATCTCCTCGCGCTTCTGTCGCACTCTTTGCCGTGGAAACCAGTGGTCCAAACGTAGGGGGAGGTCAAAGTGCACCACAGGGTTCTGAGGAGCCAATCAGAGAACTTAGTGTGAACTGAGTTGGTCGTAAACACCTTCGACATTTAGTCCGACTATTTTTGGATGGTTATGAAACAGCTGTTTTTTTTGAGTTTGGTTTGATGGTCTGACAGAGTATTTCAGTGTTAATGACTCACATAATAAGTACAAGTAAGTAATAAGTGACGCTCGAACCGAACAGCTTTCTTCTTCTCTGGCTCATAAAAAGTCGCTGAATGAACAAACGGCTTCATGTGATTCACAACGAGTTAACGAAAATGTCTCAACGACAGAAACAGTGACCGATGTCAGATTTATCACCTGGAGACTTAACAAGGACGTTATATGTCCGGTTACATTTATCTTTATTATGATCGTCCGACAACAAAACACATCTGACTGTCTTCTCATCCTTGATGGTGGTGACTCTGATTTTATGCAGTTAAACTGGCATTACAATAACATCCATGCTGCCGGATGTTGTCCTGATCTATCTGGTCGGTTGTTAACCATGCAAGCTTCCCTGTCTGGTGCTGTAAAGACTGATCATCAGTCCACATGAAGCGTGATGTGTTTGAGTACCTGCAGGAAGCTCTCCACGTACTGCAGCAGGTACAGACCACAGTCGCTGCTGTTGTCCTGCTGAGGAACCCGACAGTTGGAGCTCCTCATGTTGTCCGACGTGAACAGACGAGGTGTCGCCCTCCGGACCTCCCACTCCACCTGCAGGTAGCTGAACACAGAGGACGTGTCAACAGACGTCAGTGAGCATTTCTGACTCTGACGGGAGCATGTTAACATGACTTCTCTTTGTGCTGAAACAGAAGTGAAACATACTCTCTAAGGAGTCTGCAGACATTCTCGTGGTATGACACCTTCAGCGAGTCCATGACGAGAATGCACGGCCTGGAAAAGATGCAAAAACCACCACTTGAACAAAATAACAAGCACCTCCTGACCGGATTCAGGTCAGATTAAGAGTTCTTTGGATCAGTTTCTTTGCCGACGACTCACCTCTTTAAAACCGTGTCCTTCTGGCAGCCCTGATGAACGCAGTCCTAAAAAGACAAACCTGATGTTCAAACACCGCCTGCAGAGGCTCAAACAACTTGACTAAAGACTGATTTCACATTTTATTGTCTGATCTGTCCCAGTATATTTACCGGTGTCTGATGTGACCTGAGGCTGAAGGATGGTTTCCCCCCGGCTTGCTGAGATCCACCTGAGACATAAGAACAAGCTGGTTCAGTTTCACAACATGCTATCAGGTTCTCTTTTTACAATGTTGGCCACATGTTTTGTTGTACTCGGCAAACCACAGAACCACAACAGCAACACTACTGTGAGACTTCATCATGAAACTGCTGTGGGAAAAGATTAAAGACACATGAAGAAGAAACTGTTGTAAGAGAGGTTTTTAACAGATTTCAAAATAAGATCAGTTTGTCATCATATCCAGATGATACAAATTAAGTTTTCTGTCACGAGGTTCGTGGGTTTGGAGTATTTTACGCCATCCAAAGAAAATATTGCTCCAGAAAGAAAATGGGGGAAAACCCTTTTGGACCAGCAAGTCCAACAACTCAGTGACTCATATTTTAAACTGAACCATCTACAGTCAGATTTGGACCAAATGTTTGTGACATACTAACATTTTAATTCTTGAGTTCAGGCTTAAATACGTCACAACACCTCCTGAGAGTGTTTTAATAATCTTTATCGGATTCATTCATCCTCAAGACACTTTTCAAATTCTGTATTATACAGAATTTGAAAAGTTTCTTGTCTTTTCAACAAGAAAAGACAAGAAACTTTTAAGAAAACTTCTGTTTTCTTAATAACAACTAAAATAACAACTTAAAATGACATGCTGTTGTTACAAGAAGATTTTAGAAACTGAAGAGTTTGTTGAAGGTTCTCGTAGTCAACTGGACTTGTTTAGTTTACTGAAGACGTTTCATCAAGAGGTTTCTTCAGTTCTGATGGACTGGTGAGGAGTCCCCGGTATTCACCTCTGTGGGGTCATTAGGGTCACCTGTGGGTCACTGAGGTCACCTGTGGGTCGTTGCAGTCACCTGTGGGTCGTTGAGGTCACCTGTGGGTCGTTATGGTCACCTGTGGGTCGCTGAGGTCACCTGTGGGTCGTTACAGTCACCTGTGGGTCGTTGAGGTACTTTGATCGTACAGGTTAATTTCAGGAAGTTTGAGTTAATGTCAGTTCCTGAGAAGCTAAAACTTCTAAACTCACCAAACCAATTAAGAAAACAAGAACGCTTCAATTATATGATGTGTTCAGAGACAAACAGTGACAATGGAAACTTTTGAAGATGTTGAAAAAGAAAGATGGACTTCAGTCATCGTCTGTTTCTTTGTAAGCGTATTTACAGACAAAGATAAAATGTCACAAAATAAGACACCAAATGTTGGAGCTTAGTTTGTCAGAGGAGGACACATTCATGTCTGGAACATTTAATCCTTTAATTTTTCGTGTGAATTGATGTGTAATTCCCACAACTGCTGCCAGTGCCCCAAGTACCCCAAAAAACGGCCTGCCTGAACAACCCTGAAGGGTATTAAAGAACACAAAGACGTCTGGGGACGATTATAGAGGCTCTGTTAAACATTACTGAGGCTGGAAGACACCAAAGCTGCCAGAAACACTTTATTCTGTGGAGGTTGATCAGAAAACAAGCAGCAGCAGCAGCAGCAGCAGCAGCAGCAGCTCACCTGTTGGCCTCTGAAACGCCTCGTACTGAACCTCCTCCAGACCCGGGAAGCAAACCACCACCAGGAACCAGTGAGCTCTGAGGACAATCAAACATATCACGTCATCACAGATTCTGCTACTTCACTTTCATTTATCTTCAGACCACCAGGAAAGACGGGGTATGGCCTTTGAGCTACTGGAAGGTTTTTAATGTGAAAACATCTGCAGGAAGTGTTCAGTTCAACTAACGAACACTTTGTGTCAGGTAAATTAAACAAATGATTGACACTGTAGTTTCAGTATTTGACCAAAACTATTGATCTACACAAGGCCACATCTGATGTTCAAGTTCAAAACCAACAATCGGAGCTGGTTGTCCGGGGCGCTACAGAAGGATGTTTAAGTCTGAGTATAATTTTAAATATTTCAGTACTTGTTTCTGTAACAATACACAATAACTTCCTGTATTTCCTAGCAAACAAAATGAGACAAAACTATCATAAAATAACATTAACGTCATGAATAATGACTTTGGCCCAAAGACAAGAAAAGCTGCTATAAAATAATAATCACAGCCGATGGTGGGGGAGGTGAAGTCTTCCTGATTCGGCTAAAAATGAACTTCAGTGAAACAAAAGCCAGTCTGCTAAAGTAATTGAGAACAATCTGAAATGATTCAGTTGCTCAGTCTGTTACCGAGTTGGCAGGTAGACACAGTGATGAGGTGTGTGAAGTTTACAGAGGTCAAAACCTCAATCTGGCGTCTTTAAATCTTGGACAAAGAGCTGAGGTCAGCTCAGTCGCCTCCAGAGTCAGGACAGATATTTTTGGTCGGTCAGAGAGTATGAAGACTCTCGTCTGCCTCCAACAGAGTCCTTAAATCAGGTTCATGAAATTGAAGTGAGTCAACTGGTGTTCTTACTCTTGATTGACAGGCACAAACAGGAAGTCTTTGGTGAAGATGTCCACATGGCGAGTCCACGTTTTTACCCTCTGATGCCTCATGTGACGATCGCTGGGAAAACAAGCAGAGAGGACGATTTGGACCTATCAGCGTGTTCACACCTGAGCTGATGTTTTATAAAGAAAAAGAGACACATTTTTGTCTTTGTTTATGAAATACTCTCACTGCTAAAATTCTGAAAAGTGAAGTGTTGTTTGTGAGGACAGGACAGAGATTTAAACTGATCAAATTAATGACTGTGACTGTGTTTCTTGTTGTTCGTGTTCTTACAGGACCGACAGGGTGTCCTTCTCTCCGGCGGCCCTGCGTCTGCTCAGCTGTTTGTAGAAGAAACTGCTGAAGACGTGACTACACTCAGCCACTGAGCCCCCGACTCCCTCCAGGAGGAGGTACCTGCAGGAGGAGGGGGAAGAGGAGCAGAGGTTCAGGATGCAGACTGGACAACCACTTCATGTTCTACTATTCTTATTGTGAGTGGTAACGTCAGAATAAAAGCATGTTGTCTGCATAGAGACACATGGTTCTGTTTGTTTGTTCGACTGACTTGAGGTAGAAGTCGATGATGACATCATTGAGGAACTCGCCACCGTTCAGACAAGCCAGGTCCTCCTTCGTGACCGTGATCCGGCCTTTACAGGGCGGCACTGGATACTGGATCAACCTGAATACATACAGAGGGTTCAGTTAGAAACTCTCCACCAACGCTTCAGTGATTTACAGCCGTCAGCCTGACACGGTTCAGGTGCAGGTCAGTGCTGGTTTTACCTAGTGGGCAGACCAGAGGAGCTCAGGCTGGACCTTCTCTGGTTGTTTCTCACCTGAGCCGAGTTCTCCTGAAACAAACAGATTCGTTTTAATTGTTTGTTTTGGCAGGTTCTGACGTCAAGCTTAGAGAGGAGTGAACTCTTTGTGACACACACTGAACCTCCTCCAGGAGTCACCTCATCAGCTCCAAGCCGGCGCCGGCGCCAGCTAACAGCTAGCGGGCTCATAAAAATAACAGAAGAGAGGGAGGAGGGAAGGGAAGGGAAGGAGGAGGTGAGGGAAGGAAAGAGGAGTCTTACCACAGAGCGTCCCAGCAGTTCGAGGACGTGCTGGTCCAGAGGAGGAGGACAGCTGTGGAGGAGCATCAGTCCATCTGTCCACTCCAGAGGGGAGGTCAGCCCACTGGAGGAGCATCCCTTCTTGTATTCCTCCATGTCCAGGATGGAGGCGAGCAGGGCGGCCTGGAGCTCCTGTAGCTGCTCCTTCAGCACCAGCAGGAGGAAGGAGCACGGCGGGCCTAAAGAACCAGGAGAGCAACATGAGACAACACACCTCAGAGGGGAGACCGGTCCATCAACATGCAGGGCCAGTTTGACCCAGTTTAACTGGTTTAACCCAGTTTGACCCAGTTCAGACTGGTTCTGTTGGTCCAGTCTGACCATCGTATTTCTCTCTGAGCTGGAACCTCATCGTGTTTCCACCCTCAGGACTTTTTGGCACCGCATGCTGTTTTCCCAAAAACACACCACATGCCTTTAGACTTGCTGTCATTGGCTGCTGGCACAGGAGCAGCCACCTGATTGGCTGTTTGGTTCCTGCCCAGCGCTGTCAAAAGTTAATTTTCCATGAAGCCTCGCAGCTCCGCTCGAGCCTTCATTCAGAAACTCGTGCAGAGATGCTCTGTGTGCGAGCAGGGATCACTCCACGAAGGGAAAACACCTGACCCGACTCCACTTCAGCTCCGTTCAGTCACTCAGAGAAGCGTGGTCAGAGTGAGCGCTCACTTCGTCTCCACGGCTCTGACTGGAAACTGTGAGGATGGAAACTGAACAAGGCGCCAACATATTACACATCTGTTTGTTTTCCTGAGTGCACAAGGAAAAACTGAAGGAAACCGAGGTGTCAAAGATGACACTGAAAGGAACTGAAGTGCAAGAGCATGGAGGAGTTTCAGAAATGAAAGGAGTCGAGGTGAAAGTGATAGTGAAAGGAGCTGAAGTGTAATTTAAAGTGAAAGGAGTGTAAGCGTAAAATGTCAGTTTGAGTGTAAGAAGTGAATGAAGTTCAAGCGACATGAAGAAGAAGTGAAGCTTGTTTAAACACAGAGCAAATATCATGAATGACAGTGCCGAATATCAAGCCCAGACAGGATGAAAGTTGTTGAAGTGTCAGCATCAAGTGTAAGCACTGACGAAGTGCAACTTCGAGTAAAAGGAGTATAAGTGTAAAGTGCAAGCATTGAAAGAAACCTTAAGTGTCAGTGGAAATGGTGTGAAGTGTTGAAGATGACACACAAGTTTAAGCACTGAAAGGAACTGAAGTTCAAGAGTACTGAGGAGTTAATGGAGTCGAGGTGAAAGTGATGAAGTTCAAACACAAAAAGGGTTCCAGTAAAAATAATGAAAGGAAATGAGGTGCCAGCATTAAGTGTAAGCAGTGAAAGAAGAGTGTCAATTGAAGTGAAAGGAGTGTAAGATATAAGCATTGGAAGGAATCTAACGAGTCAGTGGACGAGGAAGTCCTGAAAGGATCAGCTTGAGTGTAAAAGCTGAAGAAAGTTGAAGTTACAGTGAAGAAGCACCGAATAAAATGAAAATTAAAGTTTAATCAAAGAGTCGAAGTGCAAATATAACGACGGAAACATCAAGCACAGAAAGAGCTGAAGTAGAACTACTGAAAGCAGATGAAGGGTTTGAAGTTTCAGCATTGAAAGTAGTTGAAGTGTGGTGTGAAGTGTTACCTGAGGCGGTGTCGGAGGTCTGGATGGCGCACAGCTCCGTCTGCAGCAGGTTGGCCTGAGCGTCACTAACCCACAGGAAGAGCAGCGAGGGGGCGGGGCCTTTCCAACCAGCCAACAGAGCCCCGCCCTGAACCACGCCCCCGTCCCAGACGCCGTAACCCCGAACCTGAGACGCCACCACAGTGACCTCCCCCACTTCAGTTCCTAACAGAAAGAGTGATTTACTGATGGCTCTGTGACAATAATATAATATGATAAAGTTGTAATATTACAGATGTTACCTTTCAGAGGAATGTTGAAGCCGCTCTCTGTGATCTGAACAGGAAACAGACCAAACCATGAACAGCTGATCTTATCCCACAATGCATCACTGTGCAAGGTCGCCACGTAAAGAATAAAGATGAGATGCCACTTCCTGCTTGTTGGTTGTGTTGACACGCTGACCCACTAACCTCCTCCTCTGCTGCCCTCACAGTTTTACGGCACTCTAATTGAACGCGGCACGCCGCCATCAGACCTGGGCTACGAGTCTTAATTGCTCGTTAAATTCTGAAATCTTAACGAGTTTACAGCTTCGGTGGGGAGTCCCACCCCCCCCCCCCCCCTCCTCCTCCTCCTCCTCCTCCTCCTCCTCCATGTTACACCGACAATTTACTGCTTCATCGCCTCCAACAGGCTGCTGTTACCATGACAATGGACTGACACCAAAAAGAACGAGGTGAGACTCACACACACATACACACACACAATAAAACAAAGCAAAGTTTCGTCCTGGAAGCGTTTCGGAAAAACACGTGTGAATGATTAAAACTACAGAAACTAATTATGGACTAATCAAATAAGAGTGTGTGTGTGTGTGTGTGTGTGTGTGTGTGTGTGAGAGAGAGAGAGAGAACTGGAACAGGATGTGGAAAAAATTAAAAACAGCCATAAATGCTCAAACGTCCAACAACAACCACCTGACAGCGAACACAACGCCGAACATGTTTAACATACATGAACAGGACGTACACCGACAGGAAGTAAATAGCTGTCCTCACCAGCATCTCCCCGTTGGCGTCAGCGTGCCTCAGGCCGGCGTGAAGCGAGCTGAACTCGAGCTGCATGAACGAAGGAGGCAAGTGATGATCCTGTAAGACAACACACAGGTACCGTTAACCCACAGGTACACACACATACACACAAGTGCAGTTAACCCACACATACACACAGGTACACACACAGGTGCAGTTAACACACAGGTACACACAGGTACACACACAGGTACAGTTAACCCACAGATACACACGCAGGTACAGCAGCTGCAGTCAGTTCGTCAGTGTAGCATCAACGTGTTACAGGTTGATTTCCATGTAAACTTAAAAGCTTCCCTGTCGTTGGTCAGAGGATTTCTGTGTCCACCACCTGAAGGTTTTTCTACACCAGCTCTGGCATCGCAGCAGCTGCAGGTGGATTCTGTAAATTAAACCCTGCTGTCATTTAACATGACTCACATAGAAAACAGCGGCTTGTCGTGGAATGTGGAATGACCTGGCTGACTTTAAGGTGATTTTATCCTGACGCTTTGGTGCTTTACAGGGTCTCTGTTTCCCAGATACTCTGTTATCACCACAGACACCAAGAAACACTCACTGCCCCTTACAGGATCAGCCATACCTGTGTTTGCCTAACCCAACTGGCAGGGCCTAATTTGTGACCCAAATCCAATCCAGAGAGTTTTCTGGACTTAAACACAGTTGTAACATCCTTCCACACACAACATTCATCATCTGATCCAGGTAGTCAACTGCAGGTGGGTGCTGGTGGGTCGTGGATCGTTCTCTCTGCTCTGGGTCTCCTTTCATACCTCGACAGGTAAACATCCTGATCAGACATCCAAACCATTTTTAAATTGAAGGAGCTGAGGCTCAGGCTCCTTCCAGATGTCCCAGACTTTGAGCCAAGACAGCCTTGAGACCCGCCAGCTCATACTTTGGGTTACTCGCCAAAGCTCATGACCACAGGTGAGTTCTGGAAAGTGCATGGACCAGTAAATCAATCTGATCCACCACATTAGTCCAGTACAAATCCTTTAAACTCCAGTGAACCCCTGATCCATCTTAAGGCCAGGTATGCCTTCAACAAACTACAAAATAACGTGTGAACCAATGGTGTCTTCTGAACAAGACACTCTGTGATTTACTCAACTGTCCGACTGCTCAGTGCCTTCCTGACCTCCACCCAACCTGAAACCCACAACCTCAAGACCTGCTGTCTCCAGGTCAGGTAGGACTGGAACTCATTTTGTGTTTTAACCTGTTGTTTTGAGTCTCAGGTGTGTCTCCTACCTGTATCTGCCCTGAGTTTCCTGGATGGGAGTCCTCCACCCAGCTGCTGCTTTGTGATGTTTTTGGTCCATCTCCATCGTCCTCATCCTCCTCTTCACTCGACAGCACAACTGAAGGAGGATCAAAGTAATCAGTGAGTCATGTGCATCCTGTAGCTCAGGCCTGGGCAATCTGTTCCACAAAGGGCCGGTGTGGCTGCAGGTTTTTGTTCAAACCAACCAAGAGCACACAGTTTGACCAGTCAACTCTCTAAAGACTGAGATCAGTTGATTAAATGAGTCAAGTCTGGTGTGCTGCTGCTTGGTTGGAAAGAAAACCTGCAGCCACACCGGCCCTTTGTGGAACAGATTGCCCAGGCCTGCTGTAGCTGATCCTGGAGAACAGAAACAACCACAGGTAACAGCCGGGTTTGGCTCCTGGCATCCCGGCCTGAGTCAGTTCAGTTAGCTACACGGCTGACTGAGCTAACCACAGTTAGCGCTTCACACCTGCTCGTGGTGTCGTCTCAGAGTTTGGGTCGTACTCACTGGGTTCTGTCGAAGTCTGTTTGGGTTTCCTCAGTCGGAGCTGCAGGACGGCCGACCTGTTCGACATCTTCTTCTCTCTGAACTCTCTCCACTTCTGTCTCTCCTTCTCCCTCAGATCACTGCTGGCAGCGAGCCATGACATCCTGTCTAGACTTCGCCTCCTTTCGGGCGTCGTCTTCAGAGACAAGGTCTCCGAGGAGACGCAGGGTCTGCGGACATCTTTGGGAAGATATTCATCTACTGAGGGTTTGTTTCTGGTTATGGACAGAGGTGTAAAGTCATCTTCTGACGTCTGATCTGAACCGCAGAAAGACGAGTTCTTCTTCTGTGGTTTTAAAGAATCAGTAGTGTTTCCTCTGTCGCACTGAAGAAACAAACATCAGATTAAAGGAAACTTCAGGTAAAGTGTCACTGCACATTCTCCTCTGCTAATGTTTCTAACATCTTAATTACTGTCTCATACAACTCTGAATTTATTCTTTACACTGAGGTAACGACCCACAGGTGACCTTAACAACCCACAGGTGACCCTAACAAGCCACGGGTGATGATAATACCTGTGACCTTTGACCTTTACCTTCCCCTCAGCAGCGTCCCTGCCGGACTCGCCTCTTTTTGGCGTTCTTCCTTCCGGTGTCAAAGAACTCAAACTCCCAACATGCTTGTCACCTCGCAGCTCTGCCAGAGAATCCAGCGACTGCACAGAGATGCATTTTGTGGACCGGGACAAACCTGGAGGTAAAAACATTCACAGGGTGAATTCACAGGGTCATCTTGAATGTTAAACTAATTTTCTGACATCAGAATGAGGTTTCACCTCTGACATCACTCTTCTTCTTCTGTGGTGGAGACAGACGCTTGGAGGTCTGTTCAGACTGCAGCAGTCGGTCTGATGCTCGCTTAGGACGCCATCTGGTGGATAAAACACAGAACAGCAGAAGCTCGGCATTACTTATTATGATTATTAGATAGTATTATTATGAGCTCATGAAACATCAAAACTTTAAATTTTTTCTCTTTTCTCTTCTGTCATTGGTCACCTTCCCTGTCAATCAACATGTCAACAGGCTTCATGTACAAGCTGAACTATCACACTTGGTTCTAACGTCAACAAGCGTAGCACGCTTCAGGGTCCCTCGGCCTCTCAGGCCTCTCTGCTGTCTGCTGGACTAGAAGTTCAATTTTAAAACAAAGAACTGTGACGTCATTTTTACTGTTTCAAACTGCTGCGTTCCAAAGAGCAACCCACATTTGGTTTTGTCCCATTTTCAAGCATTACAGACGACACCATTTTGTTTTTTGGAGCCAGAAGTGACCATATTTGGTCAGCGTGGAGCTGTTGCTGGGCCTGGCTGGTCTCACACCTTCTTGCGTTCCAGCTAACAATCTCGATTCAGGTTTGAGTCTCAGGAATCAGATCTAGATGATCGTCAACTCACCCGTTTGACAGACAGGACGAGGGTGACTCTGCTCTCTGCCCAGGCTGTGACTGGTGGCTCTGGCCTCCTGTTGCTCTGTGATTGGCTGTTGATGCTCCTCCGGGTGGACTGTTGAGTCCCAGCAGTGACTTGACGACGTTCCTGAAGAGTGGCTTACACGGCATGCTGGACAGAGGTGAAGCAACACGTTCAGATTCATTTAGAGGCTGTTGTATGGCGCTGTTAGTGGCCTGAAGGGGGCGCTTCACAAACCTCTGTCTTTCTGTTGAGGAGCCGAGTGCGTTTCCAGCATGCATCCTGTCAGCTCTGCCTCTGCTGGACTGATCCCCATAACCCTGTTCAGACAGAAATGTCTTGAGTAGTACCACCCAAAAAGGCCCAATTGACACCTTTAGAACAGGTAACAGGTGAATTATACCACCTTAAGTCGTGGGGCGGGGCTCTGGAGGCGGGACAGCGGTGACTGCAGGTGGGCGGGGTCAGAGGCCGCTTCCTGTTTCTTCTTGGGGATTTTGAAGGATGATGCCATGCTGTCAGAGAAGAAGAAGAAACCGGTGAAGCTACAGCTGCAGCGCCTGGAGGCTGAATGCAGCACAGCAGCAGTTACACACACACTCAGTACGTTTACATGCAGCAAGAAATACGAATTTCTGATCGTATCAGATAATGACATGCATAAGACCGGATCACTTGTCTGAGTATACATGACTGTAAAGCAGCGGTGTCTGAACTTCTTTTAAAGACGTCAGATCTGACATGTGAAGTCTGCTGGTCAAACTAACATTTAAAAATAAAGTATAAAGTAAATACAAACAAATGTAACAGTTTTATCTTCATTGTTATCTTTTTTTGAATGACAGTGTCACCACATCTGACAGCAGTTCTTGTTTCTTTCACATGTGGAGTCAGATCACAGAATAAACTGTATGAACACGTTAAACTGAATGAAGCTGATACAAATCTGAAGCTCATGTTCATTTTAAACATGACTTATGATGAGTGATGCAAAGTCTGTGAACATTTCAGGTCAACACGTTTCACTCTGTCTCATACAACATACACGCACACACAGATATATAACATATATGATTCATCATGTCAACAATATAAGACAAACAGTCTCTGACAGTCACAGCAGCAGGTTATAAATAATAAATAAACATGAAGCTGAGGGCCATGATCGGCCCCCGGGCCAGACTTTGGACACCCATCAGCTGTTTGCTGTCACCGACCGAACTCTGTTCACAGATTTCAGCTTTTAACGCCGCGTTTGTTTATATAGCATCACATGTAGCCGGGGATGCTAACAGTCTGCTCAGACAGATATCTGCGGTTCTGGTGACAGTTTGTGGATCATTAATGAGCCGAACCCACCAGAATAATTCACTGATCCATTAAAGACATGCTCTCACATCACAGTTTACTGCTATGTTTCTGTTTTAGCGCGAACACTTTAAACCGTGTGACTGTTAACGGGGATCCGGCTCCGGCTGCTCGCTGTGTTAACTGCTCTCCTCTGGACTCTGCATAGCGCAGTGCTAACAAGAGGCTAATGGGAGGGTAACAGGGAGCTAACAGGAGGCTAACATGGAGCTAACTTTCACTAACCTGCTAAGCTGCTGCAGGAAGCTAAGCTGCTCAAAAGCTAGCCGGCTAGCCGGTGAGCTAAGTTAGCTGCTAGTTGACGTCTGGTTGTTGGTGAACTCTCCGGCCAGGTCATGTGTTCGGCAGGAGGAGGAGGAGGAGGAGGAGGAGGAGGAGGAGGTGGAGGTTCTTGTCCGGTCGGTTAAAAACTCATTTAAAACACATTTTAGCTGCAGCTGCTGCTAGAAGAAGAAGCTAACACCAAACACTCACAACAGCCAAGACGTAACATGGCGTAAGGAGTTTACGTGATGACGTCGAAGTAAACCGATTAGAAGCGCACCGAGACGGTTAGCTGTTAGCTACATGTTAGCATGAAAACATTACACCAAACTACGTTTGAGAAAAACGTTTAAACACTCCGTCACATTCAGAAATAAACTCATTATAACATATAATATTATATATTATAACATATGGAGGCAGCTAAGCGTAGCCGCTGGGTGACGTATCTAATTAAGCAACTGCGCAGCCGTGTGACGCGTCGATGACATGTGTAAACGTGTTAGCGTCGAGCTAACCGGATGAAGCTAAAACAGAAATATCAAATTTAATTAATTTAATAAATTTTGAACCCGAAGCTGAGACCAGAACCGACATGCCCCGTTTAAATAGGTCAGTCCAGCAAAGAGGGGAAAGAGCCGGACTCTGCAGTCCACATGAAGACCCCCAGAGAGGCTAGCTGCCTGTTAGCTCACTGTTAGCTTCCTGTTAGCTCACTGTTAGCTGTGATGTTGTTAGCTATAACCTTTAAAGTTGAACAGACTCAGACGTAATGATGACGTTTGAGTCCAGATTCAAGGGAATGGAAAGAGATACTAAGCTGTTGATGCTAAGCAGCTGTTGATGCTAAGCAGCTGTTGATGCTAAGCAGCTGTTGATGCTAAGCAGCTGTTGATGCTAAGCAGCTGTTGATGCTAAGCAGCTGTTGGTCTCCTCTCATTCAGACTCAGGTAGTCATTCAGTACGTTTACATGTAGCAAGAAATTCGAATTTCTGATCGTATCAGACGTAGTTTGGACTTTTTAAAGTGATTGTAAACACCTTAGTCCGATCTACTTCAGACCTATTTCGGACCAGTCTGTTGATCAGTCTGTTTGTGGCTCTCAGGTGCTCGGAGGTTCTGCTCTGCACGGTCCTGGTTTACGTTAGCACAGGTGAGTTGGAGTCACCTCAGTGGCTCTTCCGGAGCTTTCACACTCATGTCCCAATCATCATCAGCCGTCACGTGGCCGTTTAGATCCTCAGAAGTTGAAGAGAGACTGAGCTGAGCTGCTGTCTGTTGGTCTGGTGTTTGGTTCTTATCTCTTCCACACGTCCGTGTTCCTCTGAACTGGACCGTCACTTCATGAATGAACATCCAGACTTAAACTACAGACTGTCTCCTGAGGAGTCGGCTCATGTCCTCTAATTGTCCTGTTGATTGTCTTCCAGTGTCCTGCCAGCTGATAGTCAACAGCTTCATTGGCGACGACGTCCTGCTGCCATGCGTCTACGCTGAGGACGAGCCTCTACCGGAGAAAGTCTCGGTCTTCTGGAGGGACAAAGACGACAACATTGTCCTGGACATAAGGAACAACGCACCGGACACGTCATCAGACCAGATGTTCAAAGGTCGAGTGGTTAGTTTCCCGGAGCTCTACAAGGCGGGAAACTTCTCCATCGTGATAACAGATGTCCGTCAGTCAGACAGCAGCCAATACGACTGTCACATCCCGGCGGTGGACTTCCAGCAGAGGATCGTCCTCAGCGTCTCTGGTCCTGAGCGAGCAACGTGACTGCATGTTTCAAAGAGTGTCAGCTGATCCAGCATCATGTGACAAACCTGTTTCTTTGTGTTCGTGTTGCAGGTCGTCGTGTTGAAGCATCGACTCGTCGTCCAGCAGGCAGCGCTGCGATGGACTCCGTCCACATGACACTGCTTCTTTTTCCTCTGGCTGTCTTCTTCACGTCTCTCTGAACAGACTGAACGCATTATTACACACAGCGTGACATTCATTCAGTCCAGTTCAGATGAACAGACGATAACGAGGATGACACAATGACCACATTTTTAAAGAATCGTTTGTTTTTGACGCTCGCTGGATGAAAAAGTGCCTGAGATCTGATTGGAGCTCATCTTTTTTTTTTTTTTTGCTTTATTGGATAGACAGCTGAAGAGTGACAGGAAATGTGGGGAGAGACATGGGGAATGACGTGGGAAAGAGCTGCACAGGTCGGGATTCGAACCTGGGCCCCCGCAGCGAGACTTCGCATATGCTAAACACCACCCCGATTGGAGGTCATCTTAAAGTGTTTTAGTCTCTAAGTAAGAACTCGTTAAAAACACGTTTTTTTGTATTTTGTCCATCAAACTTTTCTAAAATGAAACTTTAACAAACATCGAGCAAGGTCCAGTCTTTATTTTCCAGCTCACATGTTCGCCTGCTGGTCTGACGTTTGGTTATTATGTCTCCCTTGTTACCGTCTGTGTTCCTCTGAACTGGACCGTCACTTCATGAATGAACACCACGCTGATGAGGAGCCAGTAAATCAGCTGTTTGTGTATATTTCAGTATTTATACAGACGTGTTGAAGCGTCACACGCCTGCAGACAGTTTCTGATGTTTCACAGGAGTCTGATAAAGACGCAGCTAAACTTACAGTTACACACACACTTAATACTATGAGGCTGACCTCGTTATTATAAATAACGTGGACAGTCAGGATAATTCAAATGTATTTTATTTATTTATTTAAAGTTTTCAAGTTGTTTCCAGACGGATTCAAAATCATCATAAAGTTAAAACTAATATCAACAATAATTCACTTATTTAATCATATCGTTATATTTAGGTTATTACAGCAGCAGCCGTTATTGATAATGAAGGCAAAGCTGAGCGCCTCATACCAGGACTGGAACACCTGGAACAGGTGTGTGTACAGGTTGTATATTAGATGGTTATGACGGGGTCATGTGACCGTGATCTTTCTGAACTGATGCTCCTGTGTTATGTTGTGTTATGTTTGAGTTTTAATATTTATGATGAAACATTTCATCAGGATGAATTCTGCCCTAAAAACATTTTGTAAACTTTAAGTTTGTTTTATTCTCAAATAAAAAGTTTTTCTGCTGTGATGACTTCGTGCCACAAGGTGGAGCCACTTCATCATGTAATCATGACAACCAGTACTGTAATACACTGAACTGGTCATTATGTCTTCATCATCTCTAAAACTACTTTACTATTGTACTGTTACCACCACTACTAATACTACTACTACTACTTACACTACTGCTCTAACTTCAGTACTCCTACTGTTACACATACTGATACTGTTACTGCTGTTGTCATTAGTACTACATGTATAAGTGAATATATTAACATGTACTACCACTATCTAAGTCTTTTGCTTCGAACATAATTAAGGTTGTGTGGTTGACTGATTGGTTGTCTGTATGTATGTATATTTTATGCTGCACTAAATGGTTTTGCACTTTCATTTTGTTGTACTATGTTACAATGACAATAAAGTTTCTATTCTATTCTAAGTCATCGTAACTGCTGTTACTGTTACTGCTGCGACTACAAGTACTAATGTATCAATCAGGAGTGTTACTTCTTAAACATGTGGAAGTACTCTGATACAGAAGTATCTCTGTGATACAGCAGTACTCTGTAATACAGAAGTACTCTGATACAGCAGTACTCTGTTGCAGACGGTTCAGTGAAGGCAGCAGATGAATCTGTTATTTCTTACTGTGATTTCAACCTCAGAGAAAAAAAACTTTATCAACCTGACCACCTTCCTGATGAAGGTGTCAGGCTGCGGAGTTTCCCTTCTGTTGACGGGTATCTGACGTAACTTTGTGGTTTCATCATCACGTCTCACAAACAACCTCATGAAAATAGGAAGTGAAGCAGTTTTCTCAAAGTGCCGGGTGGCTTCAGATGCTTCTTGTTCAACCTGATCATGGATCTGCTTTGGAGGATCTTCCTGCTGTTGGTGGGTTGTGCCGAGACCAAGAACCTGACCGAGGTCCAGGTGGAACTGGGTCAAAATGTCACCTTAAACTGCTCTTTGAATGCCTCAAACATGTACTGGTACGTGGAGATAACCAGCCAAGTCCAGGGGCGCATCGGCCGAACCTTTAGTAACAACACCAAAGACAATGAGTACTCTGTTTCCACTGTGACAGCCAAATACTCCATGATGGGAAAGAGTCTGATGATCACAAACATTACAGCAGAGGACTGCAGACTTTACTTCTGTGGCAAGAGGCAGAATTCAAAGATTCAATTTGAAGAAGCTTTCCGCCTTGTCTCAGGTGAGTTCTTTCTTTTACATCTTTAAATGCCAAACACGGATTTATGAATTGTGCTCTGTCCAACCTTTCCTATAAATCTAATATAAACTAATAAACAAAATACATGTAATGTACTATATTTACTACTATCAGTCTGTCAGACCTCCTGCATCCAAGTACTTTAAGAAACAGTTATTCTGACTTTAGTGTTCACCACGTCGTCCAAACACATCTGAAGCTAAAAGTCCGACAGGCATCTCAGAGGCTCGGGTGCAGGTTGCAACCAAAGTCGTGACAAATGAAAACAGCCTGTCCCATGTGAGAACAGATCTGACATCAGAAATGTTGCAAATTTCCAGAAACAGACCCGAATAACCACATTTGGGAAGCCAGCTGTCATCTGTCTGTATCACAGTTTTACCAGGAAGATCAGTTCACTTTGAAGAAAGTGTCCAAACATGAAGGCCTTTTGTGGATGATAATGTGCATCAAACAGTGTCTGTAACAACCTCGCCCACGTATTTCGAACCATGGAAAAAAAACAACAGGAAAAGTTCAGTCTGCTTTAAAAGAACTAGTTCAAGTGTAGCTTAGCTTAGCATAATGTTAGCATAATGATTACACAAACATCCAAAAGTACAAGAATAGATAAAGTTTTGTTTGTTGCAAATATTGTGAAACATTACCTTCATAAACTTGAGGTAGATCAGCTCACCAAAGAACTTCAATTTATCTTAAAGTAGTGACCAAATGTGAAGACCTCAGAAATATTGTAAAAATTTTACATAATCAGATTATCTCAAGTGATAAACAGTGAAAGTTTGTTTGTTGCAGGATTACAGAGACAGCCCATTACAGATGATCGTGTTCTTCCAGATGTTGTGACTGCTCTGACCACCAACGTCTCCAATCCGGTGCACCAACGCCAGTTGATCATGTACGCTTCATTTGGCCTGAACGGCCTTCTCTTCTTAGTTGTCACAGGTGAGTCACTTCTTTAGAAAAATGGACTTTAAACATTTGTGAGGTTCATCATGCGGACGGTGTATCAGTTTGAAGCGACTCGCTTGGTTTGCAGGTTCGGTTTTTACTTCTCTGAGTTTGAAGACAAAGAAGCGTCAGATGAACAAGCTTCCGCCGTTCTCCGGAGAGACCACAGAGGCTCTGGAAACAGCACAGGTATATGCTGTTTAAGCTATTGCTACTAATGCTACTAGTAGTTACTGCAACTTCTACTTTGTAATGCTACTCTTATTGCTGTGACCACCTGTACTCTACCTGTTATTATCGTTACATTACACTGTGTGTTTCAGTATGAGGAGATCCAGCTACCCACCTACAGAACCCCCCCGTCTGCTGCTCCTCCCCCTATTTACTACAAAGCTCAGCTTCCTCGGTCCACACTGCCTCCACAATGACACCTGGACAGTCGATAAACACCTGGAGGGTTGATGAACAGTTGAGGAACACCTGGACAGTCGATAAACACCTGGAGGGTTGATGAACAGTTGATGACACTAGTCCAACTGTATCTACCTCTCTCTCTATATATATATATTTATCTATAGAAAGAGAGAGAGAGGTGATATGTATGTATGAATATATGTGAATATAAACTGTCAAAAATGGCATTGAAGCTTCTTCTCATGTTTAATATTCTTCTATCTGGACAGTTTGAGGTCATTTACTGATTTACACAAACCATGTTTTTATTCTGAGAGAGATAAACTCAAGACTTTTTAAGACCACATTGAATTTAAAACCTGCTTCAAGGTCAAACTGGCCAAAGTATGACTTCCTTTTTCCTGTTAGTTTAAAGTAATAACATTTGTTAAGACAGCTAATTAAGACTTTTAATGTCTTCCATAGAAGGAGACGTTCAGACTGAATGAAGACAGGAAGTCCGGCAGACGTAAGGTCATGAGACGATCCTGATGTGTTCATGACAAACTGACCCTCCACAGTTAAGGTTAAGGAAATGTTTGTTCCCTTTTTAAACTTGACTCAGATCAGCTGTGGTCTAAATTAAGTCACAGTGACTGTAAAATGTTTCCTGTCTGCTTAGTTTGCAACATTCTGGACCTCTGTTGGCAAACTTTGGACAGTCTATGCCGTGACAGACTCAGAGAGAAACCTCACAGTCTCCTTTGTTTGTGACACAATGTGCTGTTCTTTCAGCCAATGGGAGGATGACCTTCACACCTCTCAAGTTTAAAATTGACCTTTAAGTAACATTATCTAGACATTAAAGGAGTGTAATGAAGATCTTTGTCAGGGTTCTTTCCTGTTTATCACATGCTGGAGGTGTGAATTCAGTCCAGTTTCCTGTAAACTGTGGTGAGGTGCTGTCAAGTCAAAGTTAGGTTATGTTGTTGGACCTGTGATACAGACTAACTTCTTTAAAAGCTCTGCTAGAACCATCTCATCCTCCTCTCTATCCTCAATCATGGGCATCTCTGGTTCGCCTCTTTCCTGGTTTGAATCTTACCTGACAGGACCTCATTCAGTGTATCCTGGCTTGGACAGTTGTCCACTTCTCATCTCTTCACCACAGGGGTCCCCCAAGGCTCAGTGCTGGGGCCCCTGCTATTTGCTATCTACAGATATCTCCACATGAAGGAACATCACCTCCAGCTGAACCTCTTAAAACTGAACTGCTGGTCTTATAGCAGCAGGAACAGTAACTAAAGTAATACTTAAAGCAACAGTTGTGATAGTTGCAGTATCAGTACTGACAGTTGTTATTCGTGGTTTCAGCAGCATCTGTAATTAAAGTCCATGTTAAAGTGTGATGTAACTGTGATGTAACTCAATAAAGTACTGCAGGTTTATTTTTAGTCTCAGAGATGCTTCAGACAGTTTTTAGTTTTTAACCGAAGCTCAGCTGAAATTCATAAAAAGCACTTCCTGTTTTCAGACTTCACACTGAAGGTCAAAGGTCATGCCAGTGTTTTTAAGGATGTACTTCAGAGTTTTAGACTGAACATCTCAAAGTGTCTTTAACTTACTTTATACTACACTGTCCTGTCACAGCAAATTTCACAATGTCATCGTCATGGCAACAAGACTCGTGGCAGAGGTCAAAATGATACCGAAGGACTGGAAGTCATGTTTGTCTGTCTGTCATGTGACGTCCATGATGTCCAACACGCGCAGACAGACCTGTGCTGACTGATCACGCTGACTTAAAGTCATCCACTCTGAACCAGAAACTGAAACATGGGTTTCCTCGTGCGAACGCCATAATGTGTTGATAAACACTCGTTTATGTGACTTAGTCATGACTTTCTGGTCACTC
Organism: Protonibea diacanthus; assembly: GCA_028641955.1. Taxonomy (NCBI): domain Eukaryota; kingdom Metazoa; phylum Chordata; class Actinopteri; family Sciaenidae; genus Protonibea; species Protonibea diacanthus. Next base: position 261,826 of record CM053999.1, read on the forward strand.
AGTCAGTTGGATCAGACCACACATGCATCAATGACCCGGTCTCTGGTCCTTGGACCACGCCTGATCAGTACTAGTGGTGCTCTAGTACTCATCTTTCGACCAGTACAATCTCATAACAACTGATGAGCTGACAGCTGATTGGTGTAACTTCCTGATTCAGATTCAGATCAACAGATCCATCCAACACGAGTACATCAGGGGAACTTCCTACAGAACCGCTGATCCAGCAGACCCAGGTGACCTCCTAAGTTCCTCCTAAATGATGACCTCCTTTAAATGAGGAGCATTTCTCCTCATTGGTGATGACGTGTTGCCCTCTGCTGGTGAACAGATGAAGTGCATGATGTCAGTTTGTGTTTAGAAATGATAAACAGATTTAAATATTATTAGAATTGTATGAATGACTCGTAAACATACATATGCGTGTCTGTATAATTATTCAGTTTGTTACACAGAACTGAGACAAAATAATGATTATTAAGCAGTATAAAGTCTTTATTCACACAGTCACATTCATGGAATAATCAATGATTGATATGATCAATGTGACCCATTGATAATCATCATTTCCTTTTGTCCTGATACAGAAATCTATACGTACAGTGAAGCCTACAAACTGCAGGTATCATATTACACAACAGGTAGTTCACAGCGAGTCATCTGATTGGACAAGAGTCGTTCCACAACAGCACTGAGATTAGTGAAGGTGAATCTGGTCCATCCCCTTTCCTCCCCCAGGGGTGAGGCGTTGGTGCCCTGTGGACCTCTCTGGACATATAAGTACATGTTATTCTTCTTCTTAGTGTTGTCCTTACACATATCCCATCATGCTCTGTGCTCATTGTTGCTGAAATTCTCTGGAAAGCACTCACCAACACAAAATAAAGATCTTGAGTCAATCAACTGATCCTTGAAGGTTTTGTCATTTTATTCTTGCAAGAGGAACAGTTCAACAAATGCACAAGACAGTCTGCAGAAAATGTTCAGGGTGGGGCCATCCCTCGCTGATTCTTATTCACTTCAAAGGAGTATTCGCCATTATTATTATTTACTTATCTAACTGTAGCTGGTAGCTACAATGGAATGTGCTCATGGCTATCAAACCTCACTAACAAGCTCTGCTGGACCGTGTGAACCAAGGTCAAGTTTATACATCCAACAACTACTGCTACAAACAACTTGCATAAATGAGAGAAAGATTTCAAAGTGCAAGGTACTGAGAAACAAGACTATAAGGCACACAGTAATAATACTGAGATCAAACATGGCTGTATATGGTTATAAAAGAACACACAATCATACATACAATCCTCAATACATTTTCCATTACATCATGACACATTATTTCAGGTTGTCTGTCTTTGTTTTGGACATTTTGTCTTTACAGACACATAGGAGACGCAGACAGGAAACATGGGGGTAGAGAGAGGGGGATGACATGCAGCAAAGGTCCCACCAGAATCTAACCAGGGACACATGGTGTGGGACAGAAATAACATCAGCTGTGATCCTGGACACACTCAACTGATCTGTTCAGCAGAGACAATGTTTGTCTAACAGGAGGAGACTCTCCGTCCTACAGAGGACACAGAGACACTGAAGAACCAGACCACCAGGACCCAAACCCAGGATAAAGAGGCTCAGTGAATGTGGTGTTGAAGGTGTGGAGGTGGATCAGTGTGTCAGAGCAGACTCTGTAGAAGGACAGAGAGCCAGCAGGACAGTCCACATACACTGCTACTCTGTGAGAGACCGAGGAGGAGGAGGAGGAGGAGGAGGAGGAGGAGGAGGAGGAGGTGGGGGAGGAGGAGGAGGAGGAGATGGGTGTTGATCTGTTATTGTGCCTGACAGAGTAACCACCATCATCAGAGCAGTTCAGACTCCAGGACTGATCATTTCTTCCAAACAAACAGTCATCACTGCCTCCTTTCCTTCTGATTCTTCTGTAACTCACTGATACATGAACTCCTCCTCTCCACTCGACCTCCCAGTAACAGCGACCAGTCAGACCAGTTCTACACAGCAGCTGCCTCCAGCAGTCAAATCTGTCTGGATGATCAGGATATGACTGATCCTCCTTCACATACGTCATCTTCCTGTTGTTGTCAGACAGTTTGATGTGTCTGCTTACTGTGTCTGTGTCGACTGTGAGTTCACAGGAATCTGATGGAGAGAACAAGACAGTTATTAATCTATCATCTGTTCATTTATTGATGATGACATCAGAGATTTGAAGGAGTGATGTCACAGTTTGAAGATGGTTTGTTTTCATGAATCAAATTAAAAACACACTTACACTTCCTCAGACCTGGTCTCAACCATCGGACTCCAGCAGGCTCCACCCTGAAAGGAGGAGGGGGGTCAGAGCAGCACATCCTCTTTCAGCATGCAAACATGGACATTACATCACTCTCATACACAGTTTGGTTTTTCTGTTCACATGGAGGGTTGGGATTTGATTCATCTGATTCAGTCCAAATCCACCATCTGATTCCTTTGAATCCTTTATTCAATCTAATCAGGTTTCACTTCAGCAGGCCTCTTCATACCTGAGAGTGTCCAGTCTCCAGTGTGGATCCTCCAGTCCAGCAGACAGCAGCTTCACTCCTGAGTCTCCTGGATGATTGTAGCTCAGGTCCAGCTCTCTCAGATGGGAGGGGTTGGAGCTCAGAGCTGAGGCCAGAGAAGTACAGCCTTCCTCTGTGATCAGACAGGCTGACAGCCTGAAAACACACAAAACAACACACATGGAAGATCATCTGAGGGTCCTGCTGCGTCAGTCAGATAAAGAAGAAACTGTCTACTGTCTTTAAATGGTCATCAGCTGAATGGGTTAATGGATCCTGACCTGAGACTTTCCAGTGTACAGTGTGGACTCTCCAGTCCAGCAGACAGCAGCTTCACTCCTGAATCCTGCAGGTTGTTGTTACTCAGGTCCAGATCTTTCAGACTAGAGGACTGGGAGCTGAGAACTGAGGACAGAGCTTCACAGCTTCTCTCTGAGAGGTTACAGACACTCAGTCTGGAGAAGCAACAGAAAGAAAGTTAGAATTTATATATAATTGGTCAGCTGAAAGACAACAGAGTATTTATTAATAAATCAGACTTACAGAGCTTTGTTGGAGGCTTTGATCACTGGCAGCAGCCTCAGAAGAGCCTCCTCTGAAGCAGAGAATTTCTTCAGGTCAAACACGTCCAGATCTTCTTCTGATGACAGTAAGATGAAGACCAGAGCTGACCACTGAGCAGGAGAGAGTTTCTCTGTGGAGAGACTTCCTGAACTCAGGTACTGTTGGATCTGCTCCACTAGAGAACGATCATTCAGTTCATTCAGACAGTGGAACAGGTTGATGCGTCTCTCTGCAGAGGGAGTCTCTTCAATCTTCTTCTTGATGTACTCGACTGTTTCCTGATTGGTTCTTGAGTCACTTCCTGTCTGTGTCAGCAGACCTCGTAGGAGAGTCTGATTGGTCTGCAGTGAAAGTCCCAGGAGGAAGCGGAGGAACAAGTCCAGGTGTCCATTTGGACTCTGTAAGGCCTTGTCCACAGCACTCTGGGAGAGGTGCTTTAGTTTAGGTTTGTCTCTGAAGACTTTAGACCACCAGGATGTTGTTTGTTCTTCTGCCAGCAGATTGACTCCAGAGTTGGTGAAGGTCAGATGGACATGAAGAGCAGCCAGAAACTCCTGAACACTCAGATGGACGAAGCAGAACACCTTGTCCTGGTACAGTCCTCTCTCCTCTTTAAAGATCTGTGTGAACACTCCTGAGTACACTGAGGCTGCTCTGATATCGATGCCACACTCTGTCAGGTCTGATTCATAGAAGATCAGGTTTCCTTTCTGCAGCTGCTCAAAAGCCAGTTTTCCCAGAGACTCAATCATCTTCCTGCTCTCTGGACTCCAGTGTGGATCTGTCTCAGCTCCTCCATCATACTTGATGTTCTTCAGTTTGCACTGAACCACCAGGAAGTGGATGTACATCTCAGTCAGGGTCTTGGGCAGCTCTCCTCCCTCTCTGGTCTTCAACAGATCCTCCAGAACTGTAGCAGAGATCCAGCAGAAGACTGGGATGTGGCACATGATGTGGAGGCTTCGTGATGTCTTGATGTGGGAGATGATTCTGCTGGCCTGCTCCTCATCTCTGAATCTCTTCTTGAAGTACTCGTCCTTCTGAGGGTCAGTGAACCCTCTGACCTCTGTCACCATGTCAACACAGTCAGGAGGGATCTGATTGGCTGCTGCAGGTCTTGTGGTTATCCAGAGGCGAGCAGAGGGAAGCAGTTTCCCCCTGATGAGGTTTGTCAGCAGCACATCCACTGAGGTGGACTCTGTAACATCAGTCAGGATCTCAGTGTTGTGGAAGTCCAGAGGAAGTCGACACTCATCCAGACCGTCAAAGATGAACACAACCTGGAAGTCTTCAAACCTGCAGATTCCTGCTTCTTTGGTTTCAGTGAAGAAGTGATGAACAAGTTCCACCAAGCTGAACTTTTTCTCTTTCAGCACATTCAGCTCTCTGAAAGTGAATGGAAATGTGAACTGTATGTCCTGGTTGGCTTTGTCTTCAGCCCAGTCCAGAGTGAACTTCTGTGTTAAGACTGTTTTCCCAATGCCAGCCACTCCCTTTGTCATCACTGTTCTGATTGGTTCATGTCTTCCAGGTGAGGCTTTAAAGATGTCTTCTTGTCTGATTGTTGTTTCTGGTCTGTCTGCTTTCCTGGATGTTGTTTCAATCTGTCTGACCTCATGTTCATCATTGACCTCTGCAGTCCCTCCCTCTGTGATGTAGAGCTCTGTGTAGATCTGCTTCAGAAGGGTTGGGTTTCCTGTTTTAGCAATCCCCTCGAACACACACTGGAACTTCTTCTGCAGGTTGAATTTGAGTTTTTGCAGGCACACTGGAGCGCTGGGTCCTCGATGAACAAATGTATCTGTCTTTCTGTGACATCTATTCAGATTATCAGCGGTTGTGACATTTGAGCTCTCCTGGTTAAATCTGTGAGAAAATGTGCAGAAGTATTTAAGTGCTGTATAACCCATTCAGAAGACACTTGTGCAACAAGAAACCATTCATATAGATGTGTTACCTTTGATCAGCTGAGTGGTGTCCATCTTTGAAGTCAATAGGTTGATGGAGAGACCGGTCACTCTTCATGGACACACAGCTGGATTCAGAGTCTGGTCTCTGCTGATGGATCCTGATGGAAATACAAAACTGATTATTAATGAAATGTTAAGACTGTCAATAAAGGTCCAATCTGCAACATTTAGAAGGATTGATTGGCAGAAATGGGATATAATCTTCATAACTCAGCATATATAGTACATAGTTCCAAATCTCTTCTGATGTGCATCATTCAGTTGTGTACTGCAAGGACTGATTAGCTAGTACTCGTTGCCTTCGTTGGTTTAGTTAGTTAAGTTTAGCTGAGCTGGGAAGTCCTATACCAGAGGTGTCCAGACTTATTTTAAAGAGGCCCAGATTTAACAATGTGAAGATGTCCGGGAGCCAATACAACATTTAAAAATGAAAAAATGAACAATGAGAGTTACAAACAAATGCAATGTTCTGTAATTATTTTATTTTCATTGTCATCATTATCATTTTTAAACGGCAACGTCACCAAATCTAAGCCAATCAGACGTGAACAAATCTGACAGCAGTTCTTGTTTCTTTCACATGTGGAGTCAGATCACAGAATAAACTGTATGAACACGTTAAACTGAATGAAGCTGATACAAATCTGAAGCTCATGTTCATTTTAAACATGACTTATGATGAGTGATGCAAAGTCTGTGAACATTTCAGGTCAACACGTTTCACTCTGTGTCTGCTCTGTAACAAACACATCTACAGATATATAACAGCAGCAGTTTGTCCTTCAAGCTTCAGATGATTCATCAGGTAACAATAAAACACACAGTCACACAGTATCTGACAGTCCAGCCCATAAATAATATATTATAAACATGAAGCTGAGGGCCGTGTTTGGCCCCTGGGCTGTACTTTGGACATCCCTGTCCTACACTCACCATGTGAGCTGCGTACAGTCCTGCAAATTACTGCAAATTACTCAAGGACTCGCCTCCCACTCCCAATAAGATGACAATGTTTACAACCTCAATGAAAAATGTCACCATGGGAGTGAACTGCAATGACACACAGTCAGGTAAACTCATCTTCTCTCTAAGGTTGATGTCAGCAAATAACATGAACATTAAGTTGACATGCTGCTTGCTGTACATCTCTCTCTAGTCTTCAAAACATTTCTTGTGATGTCTCAGTGTTCCCAGATCTCATTTATATTAACTAATTAATTGATTAAATTCATTATCAATGACCACAATTTTATTATTACAGATAGAAATGTGATGGCCAAAAGTAGAAGATGAATGATCAATGAGAATGATGAGAACAAACCACATGATGGAATCAAATCAGGACATTAAACTCGAATGTGGATAAAGACTTTTGAATTTGTTCCCAGATTTGATTTTGTGTCCTGAGATTTGTGAATGTGTATCTGATTTAAAAACTGTAGGAAGTTGCTCATTTATCGCTCCAGCTTTGATGTTCTTACAGATTCTCAAACCAGCTGTTTGCGCTTTGACCCGTGCTTTTGATATTTGTACTAAGATCTGCAAATGTGACACCATACCACCACAAACATTTTACATCCTGACCTTTGACCAGCAGACTGATGGCTGAGTCTGAAGTCCACATGTTCATACATAGACCGGTCACTCTTCATGGACACACAGCTGGGTTCAGGTCCAGGTCCAGGTCCAGGTCCAGGTCCAGGTTCAGGTCCAGGTCCAGGTCCAGGTCCAGGTCCAGGTTCAGGTCCAGGTCCAGGTCCAGGTCCAGGTCCAGGTTCAGGTCCAGGTCCAGGTCCAGGTCCAGGTCCAGGTTCAGGTCCAGGTCCAGGTCCAGGTCCAGGTCCAGGTTCAGGTCCAGGTCCAGGTCCAGGTCCAGGTCCAGGTTCAGGTCCAGGTCCAGGTCCAGGTCCAGGTCCAGGTTCAGGTCCAGGTCCAGGTCCAGGTCCAGGTCCAGGTTCAGGTCCAGGTCCAGGTCCAGGTCCAGGTCCAGGTTCAGGTCCAGGTCCAGGTCCAGGTCCAGGTCCAGGTTCAGGTCCAGGTCCAGGTCCAGGTCCAGGTCCAGGTTCAGGTCCAGGTCCAGGTCCAGGTCCAGGTCCAGGTTCAGGTCCAGGTCCAGGTCCAGGTCCAGGTCCAGGTTCAGGTCCAGGTCCAGGTCCAGGTCCAGGTCCAGGTCCAGGTCCAGGTCCAGGTCCAGGTCCAGGTCCAGGTCCAGGTCCAGGTCCAGCAGAGTCTGGTCTCAGAGTCTGTTGTGGGCTTCAACAGAACACACACAGAGCTTTGAGTGTGAATAATGATGGTGGAGTGATGTGAGTGCTGAGCTGTGACATGGAGAAGAGTCGTGGACAGTTAGAGATCCTCATCTCACCTCTGAGCTTTGGTCTGGCTGTCATGTTCCCCACACAGAGTGCTTTTAGAGGGAGGGACTCCCTCCTCTCTGTCCTCACACTGATTCATGCTGCTCAGCTCACATTCACATCAGCTCACACACACTTTGATCTGGAGAGGAAACACAAATCATTCATGTGCACATGGACTCAGATCATCCTGTCATCATTTGTCCTGTACAAAGATCAGCTACTCCTCCACTGATTAACAAAGACTCATGTGACAAGAGAGTTTTCTGATTTTCATCATTTCAAATGGAATCTGTGTTCAGACAACTGACATCCTGCAGTTGACTTTGGCTCCACCAGGTGGCGCCGCATGATTTGTAAAGACTGGTGGAGGAAGCTTTGAGCCCCATGTTGATGATCATTCAGTACGTTTACATGCAGCAAGAAATTCGAATTTCTGATGGTATCAGATGATGACATGCAGACCGGATCACTTGTCTTAGTATACATGCCATTCAGAGAATCGGATAAACGGCCGGAGCATGGCTGACTCTGTTATGCTAGGTGTTGCTGTAGCCCTCTCAACAAAGAGCCACTTTCGGTTGACCTCTACTTATCAGCAACAACAAACTATCTGAAGGCATTCAAACAAAGATTACATACGAGGAGATGGATGATGCTACAGCTGTGTACTTTTCATGTATTATTTTCATCCTAATAATGCATAAAAAGAACAACAGATCTTTTGGCTTCCAGGTAAAAGCCAGAGTGGAAAATGTCACGCATGCGCAGAACGCAAAATCTGCTTCAGATCTGATTGCTGAGTATACATGGCGTTAAATATCCGACTATGAACGAATTATCTGAGCCTGATATGATCAGAAATTCGAATTTCTTGTTGCATGTAAACGTACTGACTGACTGATCCTTTTTTTTTTTCTTGTTTTCTATCAGAGTCGACAGAAGCTTCTGTGCTCCGCCTGAACAAACAGTTAGAAAACACCACTGTCAATCTATAGTCAATACAAGTTTGAACTTTATTGTTCAACACAGAAGGTGAACAGTGAAGAGCAGCAGGCATGAGTACCGGAGGTCATCAATAACATCAAATCAGAGAAGCGGAAGTGGAAGTCAAAGTCCTGCATTCAAGTCAGTCAGTAAAAAGACTCGAACTTCCCAACACTGCCTAAGCCAGGGCGGGATCAGCCAGCGGCGCGTTGCGCATGCGCCCTTCATTTGCAGTCTGCACGCGGAGGGGTGAACATCTCCCGCTCTGACCGCAGCTGCGCGAGGCGTGCTGCGCGAGGACCGGGCCGCCTGTGAGTGCTTTGGGGCGGAGGAGGTGTCCGCGGCAGCACGCGCTGCTCTCTGACACTAAGAACGACACGTGCTTTACGTCAGTCTCCAAAAGTCTCCAACGACAACAGAAAAAGTCGCTACATTAGTCACTTTAAAAACTAAAAGAGTCGCTGCCAAAGGCGGGAAGTCCGGCTCGTGTCCGCCTCCTCCACAGGCTGATTCAGGCAGTAAAAGCTGCTTCAGTCATCAGGAAGTGGAGCTCCACATTAATAAAGACTCTGTGTTCAGCTCCTGAGCAGCAGATAACTCTGCTCCTACAGCTTGTTAACGAGTCACACAGTAAAAACTTGTTCATTACCTTCAGCTGGAGGTTCACACGGAGAAAACTGACTGCGACATCCTCAACATTCACAGAAAGTGAAACTAAACAGACACGTGACAGATCACACAGTGACAGATCCGTTACAACATGGTGAAAGCTGTCTGCAGATATTTCAGAATACATCATGTAAAATAATAAATATTTTTACTTTGTGGGATTTTGATATTTTCTTCAGAAATGTGACTGGAAAAAAATGTCCGCTTTTATTTTGAAAACCTGCAAAGAGCCGGTACCGGAGTAGGTGTACTTCCTGTGTGCTAACGTGCTAACATTATGCTAACGTAAGTTAGCTTAGCCTGCTAACAGGAAGTAGCCGGAGGGACAGCGCGCACAGCATCCGGTCATCAGCTGCTGCACTTCTACTATCATCCACTAGATGGCGCCATGCTGCAGATGGACCGTTTCCATTCACTGATTGAATTTGACAGGAAGCTTCAGTTTCTTTAATATTCAGTAAATTCAGGTTCAGTTTTTCCTCAGTGATCCTTCATGTGAACAAACGAGTCGATCATCAGTGAATCTGAGATGATTCTGTTCTGTTGGTTTCTCCACCCACAACCCCACCTGCATCATAAACTGTAGAGGTGGTGGAGCGCTCCACATCCTTTGACCAACACAGCACTGACATCCATAAACGCTGCCAACAAAGACTCTCTGCAATCCACAAACTCAGAGCAGCTTCTGTTGCTGCTCTGTAAAAGTAGAACCCAACACATCGTCCTCTATTGTTCCCCGTTTCTCCAACATGTTCAACTCATCACGCACAACGCCTCCAACATTATCGGTCTCTCCACCTCCAACCTCTCAGACCTCCACAGCAAAGCCAAGAGCACACGGTACAGCACATGAGCCCAGGCAGCCCTCAACCCGTCCTTCACATCGCACCCATCCGGTCTCAGATTCACACTTCAAACTTATTATCACACACACACACACACACTGTACATGTACCTTGTTCAGATCACTCAGTGTGTGTGTGTCACTGTGAAATCCTGTGCTGTGTAAAGATAATAAAATAAAGACAATAAAGCTGAACCTTGATCAGGAGTCCAAAGTCCACAGAAGCAGCTCAGCTGTTAAAGTGTCCAGTAACAAATGAATTTTACCTTCAGACAAACAAATATTATATTTCATCTGTGAGAACAAAGTTCATGAGAACGTCTCCTGTCACTGTTCTTCTGTTCTTGGATCACTGATGTGTAACTAGGACTTTAATGTTGGAGCCACTTTGAACTGTTTGACACACTTTCAGCTTCTTTAATGTCGAACACTGAATCAGATTTTACAAACTGATCTTTTGTTTTTCGTTTCAAATCTTCATCTGAAAAGTAACAAAATGTGCTGAAGGCCAAAGTCAAACATCTGCCTCTGAGATGGAGCGCAGTACAAGTACAAAGCAAGAGAGTACAAGTACTTAGTTACTTTTCAGCAGTCCAGAGTCAGACAGATGATTAAAAGTCAAAGACTGACAGTCTCAATAAAGCCCTTTGAGAGAATATGAAAAGATGAACTGAAAGGAAATCTCTTTGATTTGATTATCGATCACATTTAAGAACAAACTGACAGAAAGAAGCGACACTAGTTCCTGTTGGAGGACTGTTACGAGCTCTGACGCCTCATTTAGTGACACACTTACATATTTATGGCCTGAATTCAAAAATCAAATCTTTAACCACATCAGCTCCTGAGCGTCAACCAACTCTGCTTCTACTCTGATTCCACCGCGAGCTGACGACAGCTCGTGTTAACGAGTCACACAGTAAAAACTTGTTCGTTACCTTCAGCTGGAGGTTCACACGGAGAAAACTGACTGCGACTCAGCGTTCAGAGTGAATGAAGCTTTGAACAGGAAACAGCCAGAGACACTCAGAGTGTGAATCATTAATCAGATCTGTTACCTGAAAGAAGTCCTGATAAAGTGGCTGTTTAATGGCTGCATATAAAGATAAAACACATGCTGACCTGGAGGAGAAGGTGACGACATTTCATCTGAAGTCAGCCCGGTTCAAGAAAGCAGGTCACTTTGTGTCAGTTACCATGGTAACACAGTTTCATGAAGTTATCATCTGGCTGTATCAAACAAAGTCAAACAGTCCTTTTCTTAAATGGACATTTTGCTCAGAGCTTTAATGGCATGTGATCAAGAGCGAGCAGTGTTTCTAATGTACCGGAGCTGTGAGTCCTGTGTTGTCCACATACAGGTGATTTCCTGTTGTGCCCTTGTCTTTGGGTGCTCCTGTGCTCAGCTGGAATGTACGTCTGAAGATTCATTGGCATGCTATAATCCGCTGATGTCAGTAACCAGCTCCATTTTAATACAGAGTTGGACATCATTTATATTTGTGCATGCGATGTTAGCTCTGGCTGATCCTGCTGACCCAGCCATGGACCTCACTGCATGTTACTAGTTTTGTTAGTTTACACTGTGAGGTCAGCAGACTCAGGGATGAGCGGTCACCTCGGCCATGAGAGTGGTGAGCGCCTTATGGGTCGACTGAGAGGATCCATGCTGGAGAGACTCTTCCTTTCCTAAGAACCACCCACATGGGCTGCATGGGGAGGACTGAATATCCAGGCTCAAGGAGGTACTTCACCACAGAAGTTGATGTTGGAGTGAATCTGAAGCTCTTTGCAGGTGCAGATGAAGTTCATTCCTCCGTCTGAGTTCATGGATTTTACCAGACCCCTGGAAATGTAACATAAGAGAAAGTAGTAAGAGGCTCAAAGACCTGCATTACCTGGACCTTACAGCCCCTTTATTACCATGCACACAGCCTCCTCTTCAGTGTGAGGAAACTGTCCACGGACCAACACAGTGTCATCTCTCCTCTGATGGCTGTGATCCACCCACTGACAGGTACCATGACAACCAGCTCACCTGTCAGAGGGCTGTACAGGACAGGTGAGCACGGTGTCTGCTGGCTGCTGTAGTACCGGTCGGGTCCACGTGGGGGCGCTGTGGTCCAACAAACTGCAGTCTGAGTTCTTTGATTTGATAAAAACAATGTTTGATTATTTATTAAACTTCTGACTGCATGTTTTATTTTGAAAATATAACTTTGTTTGTCTCCAAAATAAAGTCAAAAGAAGACAAACAACAAACAACATCAGACAAAAAATAAAGATAAGAAGTGAAGTGTAACAGTGTAAAGTACTGACGCTGTGTGAAGTCAGCGTCATTCATGCTCAGTCACAACATATGGTCAACGTATCCTGATTTCAAAGTAAAAGCATTTGTTTTTATGATCGTGAGACTTTAATAAAATGTTTCATTATCCAAACTAAATATTTAAAACCTCAAACAGACTTTAACAAAATGAAACTACATTTACAACAGCTGAACTTCCTGTGGTTAGCTTCATGCTCGCTAACGTTATCACTAGCTAAACACCATCTGAGTGTGTGTTATTTATAGCAGCTAACGTGATTCTTGTTGCTAACTGAACGCCGAGCTCTGGTTCTGACACGACACTCTGCTCTGCTCCACGTCAGCACGTAGAGTGACGTAGAGTGACAGAGACACCATTCACTTGATCACAGGTCAGTGTAGATCAACAGTTATTTTTAATTTTTGTCGTGATTTTATTCTGAAAGCGCCAAGCGGAAATGACGCTTTATCTTTGCGGGACTTGACGGTTTGAAGCGCGCGAGCGGCGGAGAGAGCCGTGGAGAACGAGAAGAAGAAGAGAGGGAGGAAGAGAAGGAAAGGAGAGGAGGAGACAGAGGAGGAGACGGAGGAGGACAGACCGAACAGACGGACGGGACCGGAAACAAACAAACGGAGTAATTAACCGCGAACTCCGCGCGCGACACCCCGAGGAATATTTAAATAATTTAAATTTAGTTTTTTTTCTGGATTTGATTCCGCCGCTGCTTCACATAAACACACACACACACACACACACACACACAGAGTTCAGCCCGGTACCGGAGAGCGCGCGCATGTGTACGAGCGTGCGCGCACTCCCCGTCCAGCTTCAGCACGCGCCGCTCGGTGGATTAAATTTGGACTTTTTGATGGATTTTAAATCAAAAAATTAAAACTGGATTTAACTGGAGCAAACACGGTGAGTAATAGATTACTTTACAGGTTCAGTTACTGATTACTTCAAAGTTTTTGTCCCATCATGTCACCTGTACTCCAGTGTCCAATCAGACGGCACCAAATTCCTGCCACTTTCTTGATGGACAGTTAGCTTTAGGCTAACCACTCCAAAAGTAGCTGACTGCTAATTAGCTGCTAACTGCTAACTGAATCTGTCATTAGCATGCTAACAGAACCAGCTCAGCCGGACCGGACCGGGTTCAAAGCCAGAGAATAACGTTACAGCTGATATAACAAAGCTAACACAGCTAACACTGAGGATCCAGTTGGTTTGGAGCTAGTGCTAATGTAGCTAACTGCTAACATTAGTTAACGTTAAGGAAAAGCTGATAATATTAGCTAATGTTGGAGATTTTGCTTGCATCTTAGCTTACCGCTAACGTTAGCTTTGTAAAGCTTTACATCGAAGCCAACTAGTTTATCTTACTCAGAGATAATCTAAATTCTAATTAGCTGGCTATGAGCTAATGCAATTCTGACATTAATTAACTCTATGGATCCAGTTAGAGCTAAAGCTAATGTAGCTAATTAAGCTAAGCTTACATTGGCTATTTTAGTTAACTTGGATGTAAAGCTAACTTTAGGTAATGTTATGAACTTAATTAGTTTTTTTGGATGTGTTCACTGGAAGGTAGGCGCTGATGCTAGCTCGTAGTGCTAGCTGCTATGCTAATGCAGTGAACTCCAATGATCTGTCATTATAATGTAATTATGTTTTATTTGGACCGTTAGCTCTGTGATGCTAACTAGCTTGCCGTTAAATCACCAAACTGCTGAGCCACAGCCAGCTAGTTAGCCTTTAGCTTAGCTTCAGTTAGCGCATTAGCACCTTTGCTTTGTACATTACATCATTTATCGTTGTCTAACTTCAACATGTTAGCATCACGGGTCACTTTAGCTAAGCTAAAGTAACATACACACTCAGTGTGTTTTGTTAGCGGTAATGATAGCGAGCTAAAAGCTAACAAGATGATGTGGGGAGGAGATCCAGCTGTGTGTGTGTGTATATGTGTGTGACATCGCTGTGTGTTTTCACACTTAACTTCATTCAGCTTGTCTCGTAGATCAACGTTCACCTCAGACAGCGGAGGACTCTGATTGGCCACTGATTGGTTTTCTTGCCAGGTTCCCTGCTGGCAGAGAAGCTGTCTGTCCTCTCATGTCTTTGTCTCTCCATCTGCAGACACGGAGGACTGAGTCGCGTCCTCAAGACAGACGGTCCAGTCTGAGACAGAAACCAGAGGACGTCAGGTCCACAGCATGGTGAGGTCAAAGGTCAAGTTTATGTTTGTAGTGCTGATGTCACCACGAACTGTACGAGACATGACGTCCCCACAGACTGTCCAAAACCTGGACGTAGTCTCTGTGACGTCCCCACAGACTGTCCAAAACCTGGATGTAGTCTCCATGACGTCCCCACAGACTGTCCAAAACCTGGACGTAGTCTCCGTGACATCCCCACAGACTGTCCAAAACCTGGACATAGTCTCCGTGATGTCCCCACAGACTGCCCAAAACCTGGACGTAGTCTCCTTGACGTCCCCACAGACTGTCCAAAACCTGGACATAGTCTCCGTGACGTCCCCACAGACTGTCCAAAACCTGGACGTAGTCTCCGTGACACAGACTGTCTTTCTTCCTGCTCTGCATGTGTAGTTCCCACAGACATTACTGTGAAATACGGCGAGTGGACGACCAGCTGTCTGGATCAAGCCTGCGGCTGAGAGCCAATCAGAGGTGGTTCACGGTGCGGTGTGACAGGAAATTCAATTAGGCTTCTCCCTCTTTCTCTTCCTGCCATGTTTTCTCTCTGTCTCTCACCCTCTCTTTGTTTATCTCCTGCATCCTCCACCCGTCTCTTGCCTCCCCTCTCCTCTCTCTGTTTCCTGTTGAGGGGGAGTTAAAGAGTCGCTCCGGGCATTCGATGTCATCCAGGAATACTTTTATTTTTCTCCATGAAAGGAAAAATCAAATCACAGGCTTCAGATCTTTACTCCTCGCCTCACTCCGTACTGCTCTCAGCCTTGAGATAGTTAAAGGTTCAGATCAGAGTTTTTACTTAAACCATCAGAGTTTTATTTCACCAAGCTCTCACCAACCACTAAAAATCAGTCCCAGATTTACTCTTGTCCGGCGGCTTCTTGCTCGCTCACTCTCTCCTTTTCTCTTCTTAGCTTCCTCCATCAGCGTCCTCTTCACTCTCTTCTCCTCTGCCATTATGTCCGTAGAAGCTGCTGACTGCTGGGCCTGAGACTTCCTCCGGTCCAGGTTAGTTGTAATGGTGCTTGTGTTTATTGTTGTCCTTACTTTGGTTCTCCTTTTCGTGTTGCAGGTGGATGCCAGCACATCTTACAGGATGAACCCGCTAGCTGCCCTCAGCATCGACCGCAACGCTCTGGTAGGGGAAAACTACCGCCCCCATGGAGGACTTTTCTACCCTGGCCTCCATGCTCTCTCTGGGGAAAAGCCCCAGGAGGCTGGCTCTTCCCTCCCACTCAGCTATGATCTCCTGTACAAACCAGAGGTAACTCTGTTGGATGGTCAGAAATCTGGATACGTTGGACTTCATAAGAGCGCACCACCAGGGCTGCACAAACCTTTAGTTGTCCCTGCTGGAGGAGGTGATGGCCTGGGGATGGACCGTCGAGTTCTACCCAGTGACAAGCAGTCAGAACTGGGCTTGAATGGTGCAAACTTCCTAAGATTGCCCTGGATCAGTCCCTATGAGGATGCATCAGTGTACCCCTTCCTGGACATGGCATACAAGGCGTCCTTCTTGTCTCAGCCGTCGCCCTTCATCCAGCAGCAGCTGGCATATCAGTCACTGTGTGCTGCCGGGGCAGGAAGCAGCACACCTGCGGAAGACAGACTATTCTACTTGCCTCATTATGCCCCGGCACATATGTCATCTCCACTGGGTCCTCCAATAAGGATCCATACAGCAACTGCAACTCCTGCAGTCCTTTCACCCCTATCCCACTGCCAAGACAAGGCCATACAGAGTGCTGGTCCTCAGGTACATCAGGAAAATCCACAGGAATTCCAGACTCAGTCTGTTCACCACACCGAGCGACAACATGGCAAGTCCAATCAGCCCACTTCAACCAACAATCTTGTAGGCAGTAAAGGTGGTGCAAGTAATGGTGCCCCTGCCCCTGCCTCACAGTCTGATCCTCCATGCTCAGTTCCCCCACCTACACCTTTCAGCAGCACCACCACAAACCTCCAGAAGTCGCTTTACAGAAGTACTTCTTCATCTTCGACTTCACTTTCAGTGTCTCACCCCTTCTACGTGGGAAGCCGGAGCTCTCCCATGCCTTCCGCTGGCAATAAAACCAAAGACGGCTGTAATGCAGAGAAAGGTTTATCAGCTGCAAAGACATCCCTGGACATAGCTGTACCTCATAAACTGGCCAAAAACTCTGGGGAAAAACCTTTGGATCTGTCTGCCAAAGAGTTGGAAGGGTTCACGTCCAAACTAGAGGTCCTGACTAAGTTGGGGTATTTACCTCCATCATGTTACGGGCTGCTAATCAGTCAGGACCAGCACTTAAAGGATGGTCTAGCTCTACCTATTAGCACATCATCAAAGACTCCAGATCGTCCTGAAATAATTAGCACCATGCCCTCCCCTTGGGTTGTTCCGTGTCCTTCCTCAGCTGTCAGCTTGGACCTTAACAGAGGTTCCCAAGTTATGAAAAATAAAGATGTAGATCGTCATCCACAGCCCCAAAGCTCACCGGGTTCCACAGCAGTTGAGCTAAGCAGCTCTGCAGTGGTGGGAAGATCCTCTGCACCTTCCCCAAAGTCCAAAGTCGAATGGCCACGAGTCACCACTGCTGACTTGGAGAAAGTCCATCCAAACAGTAAAGGAGATGCATGCCCTGGAAAACAGAGTGTTAGTCCTGATAAACCGGACGAAGAGAGTCAACAGAAGCCTCGGGTAGAAAACGGGAACTCTTCCAGTCAAATCTATGGTGACTCATACCTCCCTCCTGGTTTAGATTACACTAACCGTTACATCCCATACTCAGTTGCTGAGAATACGTTCCTGCAACGTATGACCATACCAGGCAAAGGGCCTGTCTATCCTCATCCAGTCCTGCTCGGCAACAGCAACTTCTATTCCCCTCGTGTCGCACGAAAACATGGCCTTCCTTATGGACTACATCCAAACCAGGGCGACTTCATGACGTACCAGAATTCCCGTGGGATAGCCACTCCACCTGTTTCCTCCCACTCAGGTACGGACAGAGTTGAGACCCAAGATAAATCCTGGAAAGCTGAATCACACAGGAACCAGGAGAAGGCAGACGCTGACAGATCCCACAAAAGTGACAATGGAAGAGACAAGTCCACAAATCAAACCACAAAGACTTCATGGAAAACCTCTGCCAGAGATGATATCATGTTTATTGACCTAGTGCGTGACGAGACAGAAGATGATTTGTCCAACGTGAGAGACGACTCATCCAAACATGGCAGCAGTAGCTGCATCCAAAAACGAGAGCCACAGTCTCTGAGAGCCCTCCCTCCCAGCCCGGCTGCAGAGCACAGGCCAGGCTTACTGCCCCACGCTTCCCAACCACAACCTGCTCATCACAACTCTTCAACTCGTGAGGAGATCCCAGAAAACGAGGAGCCACCCAGCCCTCCTCCTGACATCCCAGAGGAGCAGACGATGCGGTGTGCCCGAACTTCTCCACAGCAGTTTTCTAGAAAATATGAAACCGGAGCCTCTGCACATGCTGGGGACTTGCTAAGGGGTGGCACTAATGGTAGGAATAATGGCATTGATGGGTTGAAGTCAGAGTCCTCAGCCAATAGAAATGGTAACCCTGAACAACGACCTTCCAGAAACGGCGACTCATTGGGTTCTCTCAGCAAAGAAGATTGTTCTAGTGACTGTAACAAAAACATCATGTGTACAGTCACCAGCAGTCATTCAGACAGTCCAGTGTACAGGAGCTTTAACCCCAGAGCAGCTGGAGGAGTTATCAATGTCAGGAAGCCACAGCGTGTCGACATCAATCCAACAAGTCCCACATGTGACAGTGGTGACAGTACAAGTGTGGTCAGCAGTTTTGTGGGTCCATGTTGCAGAAATCTGACTCCAAAGACAGCAACATATGAACCCAGAATATTCAGCAGTCCAACTCATGGAAGTAGCAGAGGTCTGACTCCAAACTGCACGAACATCAACGCTACGCGCCCAAATGTTAATCTGAGGGCTCCTGCATGTGGAAAGAACTGTTGTCCAAATTGTGGAAATACTCTCTCTAAAGGCCAATCTTTTGGAAACAACAACCCCAGGGTCCCCACGTGTGGAAACAGTTTCCCTCTGGGCTCAACCTGTCCGCACATTTCACCTGTCAGTCCTGCTAATAAAGGCTTTAACTCAGCACCTGCTGATAAGACTCATGTTAACAAAGACCTTTCCTCCGATGAGACAGAGCCCAGGAGAGAGATGCCGAACTCTGGCCTTGCTGCTGATAGCTGTGGTGATGTGAAGAAAGACGAGGACAGCATTGACGAAGCAGACGAAGAAGAGGGCCCCGGCAGCAGCAAGAACCGGCGCTCTGGCCTCACCAAACGCATCGCGAACTCGTCCGGCTATGTTGGTGACCGGTTTAAATGCGTGACCACAGAACTTTACGCTGACTCCAGCAAGCTGAGCAGAGAACAGAGAGCACTGCAGGTAAGAGCATCATCCCTTCATTAAACAGTTACCGTCTGCTGAGACGGAGAGGACCAATTTAATTTTCTCTGGTGGTCTGCAGTATAATCATCGTACCATCATCTGCTCGGGTTTGTTGTCTGTTATTGATTTTTCTGCTTACTGTTCATTAAGTCAATTTAACTCACAGTCACTGAGAGGAAACAGGCTCTCATTATGACTTAAGTCTACTATATGAATCTGTGTGTTATTAAGGTAAACCATTTTAAACCAGAAGGTCACTACAAAGGGCTGGTGAAGTAGTATGTGCTGTTTAAACCATCCTTCACATCATGACCTTACGTTTTCATGACACACAGTGGTGTGTTGGCATGTTTCCCAACACAATATGTAGCCAAGGTTCAGTCATCAGGATATTTTGAAGGTTCTCGTCGGCAAATGGACGTTTCATCAACAAGGCTTCTTCAGCTCTGATTGGTGGGGACTCCCAGGTGTGGTCGTTCATGGACTCAGGGACACACCCCTCTATCAGCAGATGTTCAATGATCTTAACAACCCACAGGTGACCTAAATAACCCACAGGAGACCTCAATGACCCACAGGTGACCCTCAATGACCCACAGGTGACCTAAATGACCCACAGAGTGTAATCTGCACCTTCTCTCAGGCCCACAGGATGGAGGGCTGTGTCCATGAGTCATATGCCTCTCAAGACATCCTGACAGGTTCATACCTTGGACTCCCCACCAGGTGTTTGGAGGTGGTACCAGAGCAGCTTGGAGGTGTTTGGTCCAGTTTGAATACAGGAAGTACTGTGTCCGTTGTGTAGACGTCAAGGTGAGAAGGAGACAGGAGACAACCAAGGATCCCCACTCCTGTATGGAGGAGTTTGGAGGTTTAGTTGAATTGTTTCGAGGAGAGCTGCCTTCCTTCTTCTCCTCCTCCTCCTCTTTTTTCTGTAGACAAATGTTTTGGGTCGTGCTGAGGTCGGGTTAGGATAACACAGCGGCTCCAGGCGACAGTCTGCCTGCTGGTTTCCCTAAAAAAAGAAGAAAATGGAGGCAGAAGTAAAAACAGTTTCTGGGGCGGCGCTTAGCTCAGTTGGTAAAGCAGCCGCTCCATGTGCAAAGGCTCAGTCCTTGCTGCAGAAGCCCGGGGTTCAAATCCGACCTGTGTCTCTTTCCTGCATGTCATTCCCCGTCTCTCTCTCTCCCCACATTCCTGTCACTCTTCAGCTGTCTCTGTCAAATAAAGCTTAAAAAGGCCAATAATAATAATAAAAACAGTTTCTTTATATTTATCTTTCATCTCTTTCTATGTCAGCTTCTCCTCTTCACCACCCCGTCCCCTTGAGATCCCCCCTTCAACTCAAATTAAATCTCTCCTTCCTCCTGCTCCCTCTGCCGAGCAATGAAGGAGGAGTGGGACTTTTTATGAAGTCCTCCTTCTTTCCTTCCTCCTCTTCCTGATCCTCAAGAGTCCAGATTAGTCTGCCACAGACAGGAAGTGTTCATGTTGTGTTCTGTGTATAAATAATGGACTACGTTTCCCATCATCAGATGACGCCTCTGTTGTCTGCTGAGCGACAGTGAGCACAAGTCAAACACCAAAACTCTCCTGAGTCAGTGTGGACATCAGAAATGCATTTTGGGAAATGTAGGCTTGTGTAAAAATAAACAGATCCGGAAGAGGCTGAAACTAACTAACAACTTTGAAAAGCTTGTTTAGCTCCATCAGAACTATGCTAACTTTAAAGTAACAGACTGCAGTGATGGAGGAGGTGGAGGAGGAGGTGCTGCTCAAATTAACCCACGTGTGGCTCCCCTGCTCTGGGGTGGCTGCTGGCTCCGAGCGGCGGTGTTGGCTCGTTTCACGGGCCATTAATTTTTAAAATGGGTTTGTGGTCAGGGCAGAGCGAGATGTGCGAGAACGACCGGGTTGTCCAAGAGCACACACCGTTACCGCCGGTTACCAGCCGTTTCCAAGGATTACCAAGCGTTACCGGGTTAGGACAGGGTGTAGGATGAACATCGTGGATGTGGAGAAAATGTTTGTCTGAGGTTTAAAGTGACAATGTTCAAATGAAAGAAGGAGACTGAAAGATGAATGATGAAAGTTAAAGTGTGCGTTAAGATGAAGACATGGAGGTGCTGTGAGCAGATGAAGTGTGTTTGTAAATGTTTAGACTTTAAACCCCAAGATAACACCACAAATATATGTTAAATGTTGTACATAATAAATGTTATTGTCAGCATATTCTAGTCTGGAGACACAGATGTCTGTTTATGCAGACTGGAACATCAACGGCCAGCCGTCTATTATGTCTAGGGAGGCAGCAATAGGTCTCTTGGCTCTGGTCACCACAGTGTTGAGATAGACTGGCAGCTACTGTTCTCAACCAAAGCCAAACAACTAATACTGCCGAGGACCCACATGTGACCCAGAGTAACCTAAGGATAGAAAATTCTGTAACAGTAATGTGCGTCCTCTCCTCAGCGCGCCATGCTGAGATTCTCCGAGCTCGAGCTGAAAGAGAAAGGAGGAGGAACAGGAGAAGAAGAAGAGATGACAGCAGTCGAGAAAGAGGAAAAGGAGCGGGCAGACAGCCAGCAGGGAGACGAGGAGGAGGAGTGGAAGAAGAAAGAGGGAGGAGGGTGGGAGCCCTGCCAGCAGAGTGAGGAGAGGCGAGGAGGAAAAACTCCCTCTGCAGCGTCCATCGAGGCGCCAAGAGGTAAGAGGAGTCACGTTTGAACTCTGAGTCACCTCGCCGAGCACACCGATGACCTCATTCTGTACACACACACACACATATCACACACACAACACACATACACACACACACATTTACACACCTGGAAGGCAAACTAGGTTTAACACCACATCCACAAGACTACGTCCAGGTTTTTGACAGTCTGCAGGGATGTCATAAAGACTGCGTCCAAGTTTTAGGTAGTCTGCGGGGACGGTCTGTGCAGACATCACGGAGACTACGTCCAAGTTTTGGACAGTCTGTGGGATTGTCTCAGGTACAGCAGAGTATCATCTGCGTATTGTCGTAGTCGTCAGGTTAACTAACCATCATTACGTTTGTTTTTGTCTCTAAAGGTTTCCGTCCATCCTGTCCTCACAGCTGTTTGTCCGTCCTCCGAGAGAACGATGACACTTCAGTGGAGGAGCAGAAGAACAAAGAGGAGGAAGGAGGTCTTCAGGAGGAGAAGAAGAAAGAAGAGAGGAATTTTGTATCACAGCAACAACAACAGCAGCAGCAGCAGGAGCAACAGAAACAGCAGCAACAACAACAACAGCAGCAGCAGCAACAACAACAACAACAGCAGCAAAGGTCTCTGTCCACCGTCAGAGGGTTGTTTCTGGGAAACGCGTCCATGCTGGGACTCACAGGTTCGAATCCCAGTGCTACGATGAACCGGAGGCGGATCTTCAGCCTGGAGCCTTTCCACCAGAGCAGCATCAGCAGCAGCCGGCAGAAGAGAGGGAGGGACGAGGAGAGGGACGAGGAGAGGGACGAGGAGGACAAGACGGGACACCCCGACAAGAAAACCAAGCTAACCAATGGTAAGACTCCGTGTGTTGCTTCATGTTCTCGTCAGGGCACCGTAGATGTCAGACGTGTTGTGGCTGACTAAGACGCGTTATTGTTCTGTAGCATGTCCTTGTCATGACTGATGTCACAGGAGAGAGTTGATTGGTCGGCTCATCTTTGTTGGTTCTGATCCACAGACTCAATCCTGGACGATGTGAAGAAGCTGAAGGTTTGCATCGAACTCAATGGCCTCCGACTTAACAAGCCCCGCCTCCCTGAGGAGCTCAGCCAATGGCTGCCCTCCGGCCAGAGGTCAGCTGAGGTCAGCAGGAAGTTCAGAATGGACCTCCCAGCAGCCATGAGGGCGAGGTCAGAGGTCAACGGAGGCTGGCATGAGCACATGTTTGTGAGGCGGGACGACCCAAGAGGTGAGGTTAACGAGGTCATTGTTAATTAACTGATTAGATGAGATATGCTGCTGCTCCTCCTCCTCTCCTCTCCTCCTCCTCCTCTCCTCTCCTCCTCCTCTCCTCTCTTCCTCCTCCTCCTCCTCCTCTCCTCTCTTCCTCCTCCTCCTCCTCCTCCTCCTCTCCTCTCCTCCTCCTCCTCCTCCTCTCCTCTCTTCCTCCTCCTCCTCCTCCTCCTCCTCTCTCCTCCTCCCCTCCTCTCCTCTCTCCTCCTCCTCCTCCTCCTCCTCCTCTCCCCTCCTCTTCCTCCTCCTCCTCCTCCTCTCCTCTCTCTTCCTCCTCCTCCTCCTCCCCTCTCCTCTCCTCCTCCCTCCTCCTCTCTTCTCTTCCTCCCCTCCTCCTCCTCCTCCCCTCCTCCTCCTCCTCCTCTCCTCCTCTCCTCTAGCTTTGAGATAACGCGAGCCATGGATAACGTTTGTCTAGCTAAGGATGCTAAGACAGCATGCAAATGAAGTCACATCAGAGCCAACATGCCAACTGAAGCTAAGCTAAACTAAGGGTTAGGGCGCAGCAGGATGATGTCATCTTGTAATGCTGTAGTGCACACTACACACACCTTCATTATGTGCTGTGTATGCTAATGGTGTGTGTGTCCAGGCTTATGAATAATTCAGCAGATGGAAGTGGCGTGACAACCTGTGTGTTTGTGTGTGTGCCCTTGCAGCTGCCTGCAATGGAAAACAGAAACTCTCTCCCCTCCCACTATCTGCTGCCTCGTTCGCCCGCTCACTCCCTGTTCCAGTTGAGTCGGGCAAGCGAGACGCTTTGTCTTCCTCACGCCTCTCTGTCTCTGAGAGACTCCCTGAGACCGTATAAAACCTGACATAGTCTCCGTGACGTCCCCACAGACTGTCTAAAACCTGGATGTAGTCTCCATGACGTCCCCACAGACTGTCTAAAACCTGGACGTAGTCTCCGTGACGTCCCCGCAGATTCGGACATAGTCTCTGTGACATCATGACTCCTTGTTTTCAGTTTTCCACGTGGCTCTGCCCTTCTCGCGCCTCATCTCCCGGCAACAGTTCAGCTCCCCGCCTCCTCACGCTCAGGACAAGCATCAGAAGCTCTGGTAGAGAGAGTCGCCGTGTCTTCCTCCTTCCTCCTCCTGTCTCACACCTCTTTCTCTCCCTCCTCCTCCTCATGTGAGCCCCTTCCCTTCCGTTGCCATGACAACGACCTAGCCAAGCCGAAGGGCAAACGGCCGTGCAAGACGAAGCACACGGGAGGAGAGACGGCGAGGGAGGAGGAGAGACACTAGGAGTGAAGTGATGACGAGGACACGAGTGGAAAGGTGAGTGAGGAGCGCAGCCAGCCACAACTGAGACTCAAGACAAGACTGAGACCGGCACAGACTGAGACCAAGACAAGACTGGAGACAGAGACCGAGACAGACTGAGACAAGACTGAGACCGAGACAAGACCGAGACCAAGAAAGACAAGACTGAGACAGAGACCGAGACAAGACTGAGACAAGACTGAGACTTGTAGACAAGACTGAGACCAAGACAAGACTGAGACAGAGACTGAGACAAGACTGAGACTGAGACTGGAGACAAGACTGAGACTCACACAAGACTGGAGACCAAGACAAGACTGAGACTGAGACAAGACTGAGACCAAGACAAGACTGAGACCAAGACAAGACTGAGACAGAGACCGAGACAAGACTGAGACCAAGACAAGACCAAGACCGAGACTGAGACAAGACCGAGACCGAGACAAGACTGAGACCAAGACAAGACTGAGACCGAGATCGAGACAAGACTGAGACCAAGACAAGATCGTAGACAAGACTGAGACCAAGATGACTGAGACAAAGACCAAGACAAGACTGAGACCGTATACAAGACTGAGACTGAGACACAAAGACCAGCGTAAGACTGAGACAAAGACCAGCGTAAGACTGAGACCGAGAGACAAGACTGAGACCAAGACAAGACCGAGACAAGACTGAGACCAAGACAAGACCGAGACAGAGACCGAGACAAGACTGAGACTGAGACTGAGACAAGACTGAGGCCAAGACAAGACTGAGACTGAGACAAGACTGAGACAGAGACCTAGACAAGACTGAGACCAAGACAAGACCAAGACCGACAAGACTGAGACCAAGACAAGACTGAGACAAAGACCAAGACAAGACTGAGACCAAGTCAAGACTGAGACCAAGACAAGATGTTGAAATAATGTTTAAATAATCGCCGAAACGTTCTTGACTTCCTGTGGAAAGTTGAGCAGCATTGTTGTTTTTCTTCGCTCGTTAATCGTTGCAATTATCGCCCTGATTGGAGCTCGAAGACTAGCGGGACGACATGTCTGTGTGTGTGTGTGTGTTTCTGTGTGTGTCTGTGTAACTCAATCTACTGCAGATTAAAGTGAAGGAGAGAGCGAGGAGTGAACGAGGGGAGGAGGAGTGATTGAAGGTTATGGAGGAAGAATCAATATTCTCCACGTGTGTGTGTGTGTGTGTGTGTGTGTGTGTGAGAAGGCAGGCTTGTTATTTTGACAGCTGCTGCACCAGAGATTTCCTCGGGGCAAAGGAGGACGCTCACACACACACACACACACACACACACACACAGGTCTGCCTGCTCTTGCTCGACCTGCCTCCTCCTTGTTTGTCTGCTGCGCTAGAAACACACACACACACACACTGAAACACACACACACCGCAAGCAAAGCCATCCTGTTTGTAGATGCGTGCGGCGAACGCTTCTGCTTGACAGACGCCCTGCGCGCACGCGCACACACACACACACTCACACACACACACATTAACATGCACACGCTGTCTGGCAAGCAAGCAGCCGGAGACTGTTGCTGCTGTGGTGTCACAGGCCTCAGCGAGGCAGCCGCTCATGGTCTGGAACATCACACAGATCGCTGTTTATAGACGCTGCAATATTAAATGATTAAATAAAATAGTTATAACAATATAATATCCTTGATCAGCCAGACATATATTTATATATATATATTATAAATATATTATAATATATAAAATATATATTTCAAATTATGAGTTAATTGTTTATCGCGTTTCTGAATAAAATAAACTGCCTGCAGCACGAGTATTATGAACATGTTTCATCGTCTTCTGTCATCAAAGATCTGTGATGAAGTTCTGTGGAACGCCATGCTGATCTAAAACAGCAGCCGGGCCGAACAGAACCTCTGAACCAGCAGTGTCCAGTTCAACAGTGAACACAGTAACAGAACCCCTCTGAAACCAGCAGTGTCCAGTCTAACAGTGAACACAGTAACAGAATCCTCTGAACCAGCAGTGTCCAGTCTAACAGTGAACACAGTAACAGAACCTCTGAACCAGCAGTGTCCAGTCTAACAGTGAACACAGTAACAGAACCTCTGGAACCAGCAGTGTCCAGTCTAACAGTGAACACAGCAACAGAACCTCTGGAACCAGCAGTGTCCAGTCTAACAGTGAACACAGTAACAGAACTCTCTGGAACCAGCAGTGTCCAGTCTAACAGTGAACACAGCAACAGAACCTCTGAACCAGCAGTGTCCAGTCTAACTGAACACAGCAACAGAACCTCTGAACCAGCAGTGTCCAGTCTAACTGAACACAGCAACAGAACCTCTGAACCAGCAGTGTCCAGTCTAACTGAACACAGCAACAGAACCTCTGAACCAGCAGTGTCCAGTCTAACAGTGAACACAGCAACAGAACTCTGAGAACCAGCAGTGTCCAGTCCAACTGGAACACAGCAACAGAACCTTCTGAACCAGCAGTGTCCAGTCTAATTGAACACAGCAACAGAACCTTCTGAACCAGCAGTGTCCAGTCTTCCAACTGAACACAGCAGAGTGTGGTTTTCAAGGTTTTGGTTCCTGGACTGCTGCTATCGTGGATCAATGTTTCCATCATAAAGTCACTTCGGTACTGTAATGTTATTCCCTGTTGGTCTCAGAGGCTGTGCTCCCGGACCTGGTCCGGCCCGGCTGCTGAGCTCTGTTCTGTTAGCGTGGTGATGTGAGAACACAGTTGATTCTTAGATGAATCCTCTCCTCCTCTTTCCTGAGTTTCCTGTCATCAGCCTCGGGCTTCAAAAACACAAAAAAACAGAGTCATGGGAGCAGAGGTGGTGACAGCGCTATTTTCAACTGAGCTCAAAACAGAGGCTGTGTGTGTGTGTGGCAGACATTGTTTGTGTGTTTCTGACAGTGATGGATGTAGAAAGAGAGCAAGTGCCTGTTTTGTGTATGTATGTGTGTGTGTTTAATTGCTTGTACAAAATGAGCCCCACACACGCTAATCAGTTTAAATGTCTCTCTCACACACACACACACAGGTCTCCGTCCGACTGGTCTTGCTCACACCTGTCGCACTTCTCCTGAAATTGACGACTTATCAGGAATAAAAACGCTGGAGAGATCGCTGTTAGAAGGCCACGCCCGCTGATATGAGGTAACAAAAACACACACACACATGGAGTGACTGATTAAAGTCCTGAATATCTATTCCCCTCTTTATTTTGAAACTTAACCAGAAGTCTCATTTACCTTTTACTCAAAGACAAACTCACTTTGTAGCGCCACCATGAGGACACATGTTTACAAATATCTGGTGGATTCCCAGTGGAGCACAGATCGCGCCCTTTATTGAAATTCAGTTGATCGTGAGGCAGAACTGTGTGTGTGTGTGTGCCTACACACACACACACACACACACACACAGTTTTCAGTGAATATTTCATGTACCATGACAGCTCAGGCCTCACAAGTGTCACTTGCTTCGCCGCTCAAGGCCTTCTCGTTGAGGAAGTGTGAAGCTAACGGTGCTCAGTTTGCAAACAGTTTTCGCTATCCATCAATGGCATACACACACACAGTTTTTTCAAGCAGCAATCACTTGAGAGCAGACGAAGAGAGGGAGGTCTTTTCTCTTTTCAGCATTTTTAAGGTGGAATTTTTTCTTTCAGCATCGACATGTTTCTTTGTTTTTCCGTTGTCCAACACTGACACAAAGTGTTTTCAGGCATTCTTCATTTAGAGTTTGTCATTTCCTGATAAAACATTATTGTTTGCTGTGATGTCATCCTGCACTATGGGGCATGTCTTAATTTTACATAAAACGAAATGCTTTCTGACGCCGCCAGATCGGAGTGCTTCTTGTCTAACTGTTGTTAGCTCTGGTCAGCTGTAGCGTAACGCATACAGCAGAGGGAGGTGGACGAGACACTCACTCATAGCTACTGTAAACGCCACCACTATCCACTTATCTGACATAAAAATGAGTAGTACAGAGGAAACCGTAATTTCCTGTTTCATGGGGATATTTTTGGACATCCGCTGTCTTTGGTCCACTCTTTGGCCATGTCTCCTGTCCAGGGATGGTGTTGTACTGTTTGGAGCGGTGTTTGTGGACATAAATCACGACAACGCTCGGTACTGGCGCCCCTGCATGAGGCCTGCAGTTCGCGCTATTAGGGGATCACACGCCACCTGGTGGAGCACGGAGCTGACGTGGAACTGCAGTGCTTCAGATGGAACCAGGTATGAGCTGTTCGCTGTTCAGGATGACTGTGCAAATCAACTGGCTGATTGATTCTATTTCTGTTTGTGACCGCTGCATGATCGCCATGAGAACGCGACCACCTGAGGTGGTGTTTCCTGCCACACCATGGGTAAGGGACCCCACCCTCACCTCCTACTGGACGAGGACCAATGAACATGACCCACAGCGCCATGGAAAAAAAACCTTTCTGGAGGGTAGATGGGAAAATTTGTTTGTGCCTGTAGACTCTTCATTATCAAAACCTAACAAAGTCTGAATGTGACGGGAACAAAGTCTGAAGGTAACAGGAACAAAGTCAGAAGATAACAGGAACAAAGTCTGAAGATAACAGGAACAAAGTCTGAAGGTAACAGGAACAAAGTCTGAAGGTAATAGGAACAAAGTCAGAAGGTAACAGGAACAAAGTCTGAAGGTAAATAGGAACAGTTTTTTCAGAAGATAACAGAACAAAGTCAGAAGGTACAGGAACAAAGTCTGAAGATAACAGGAACAAAGTCTGAAGGCACAGGAACAAAGTCTGAAGATAACAGGAACAAAGTCTGGAAGATAACAGGAACAAAGTCTGAAGGTAACAGGAACAAAGTCTGAAGGTAAATATGAACAAGTCTCAAGATAACAGGAACAAAGTCTGAAGGTAACAGGAACAAAGTCTGAAGGTAACAGGAACAAAGTCTGGAAGGTAACAGGAACAAAGTCTGAAGGTAACAGGAACAAAGTCTCAAGATAAACAGGAACAAAAGTCTGAAGGTAACAGAACAAAGTCTGAAGATAACAGGAACAAAGTCTGAAGATAACAGGAACAAAGTCTGAAGGTAACAGGAACAAAGTCTGAAGATCAAAATGCCCGCCATACTTTAAAACAGATGATAGCAGTGTGTCTTTTCTGTCTCTCATGAGTGTCACGACCCAGTTACACTAATAAGCAGCTGATCGTGATGATCAGAGAAAATTAAACCAGTTTCATGATGCATGAGCCGCTGGAGTCCAGCAGGAACCTGGTCTTCTCTGGACAACTGAGACCAGAACCAAGATGGAATTCCTGTGAGATGCTAAAGCTCATAATGAAGGAATATAAAGAAAAGAAAGAAAGAACAAAGAGGGAACGGATTAAGTGTAGAACGTGAGAGGAACGGAGTAAAGGAGGAAATAGACGAAAAGGAAAGTGTGTACCGCCAGCCTGTCTGATTACCATTCGCTGCCTGTATTTGTTCTCTCTCTCTCCAGAGGGGTTTAATGAGGCTTGGCTGCTGAATCCTGAACAGCTATCGCCACACACACACACTCCTGCCAGCATCCGTCTACCAGTGCCAAGCCCGCAGCGACAAGCCGGCACCGTCTGAGCACAAACACTCATCTTCTTCTTCCGTCTTTTACTCTGTGTGTGTGTCGTTGTTTTCATCTTGCCGCCTTCATCCTCTCTGATTGGTCGGCTCTTGATCGACTACAGAAGTTACTAACTCGCTGCTTCCTCCTCGTCTCTTTTGCAGATTATCCGTCCGACCTCCAGGGAAGGTCGGAGGGCGATCCAGGAATCTGCTGGGAGTTTATGGCAAGTCTGTGCGTGCGGTGAGTTTCAACACAAACACACTCAGTCATGCAAAGTCTCATCAGAGAACATAGATGGGATAAATGGGGGAGATAGGTAAAACGAGTTAGGACTGAAGGAACTACGGCTTAACCAGTCAGGACTGAAGGAACCATTGCCAAACCAGTCAGGACTAAGTGAACTAAACCATTCAGGACTGAAGGAACTACCGCTAAACCATTCAGAACTGAACCAGTTAGACTGGCTTTATCTACTGTCATTCTGATTTTTTGTGTGTTTACAGAGCGTCTAGCGAGGGAGGAGTGTATAACATTAAGCTGACCTCCGGGGCTGAGGAGGAGAGGAGACGAAGAAGAGGACGAGGATGAGGAGCAACGAGCCAGGAGGGAGGTGTTTGAGTTTGAGCTTTCTGACCGGCCACTGCTTCCCTGCTACAACATCCAGGTGTCACTGGTTCCAGGGGTGAGTTCAAAATATTTAACATCCAGGTGTTTTGTCAGATCGAGTTTCAATCATAGATTCAGGACTGAAGAAACAAGTACCTGGTGTAGACCTGAAAGGACTTACAGCAACACTGCGGCTCAAAAGAAGGAACTATGGGTGGCAGTCCTCAACGTGGTCAGACAGAAAGACCTGGAGGTAAAGATAAAGGAACTAGGACGGACAAAAGGAACTGGGTGTAAACATCAGGGGTCCTAAGGAAGTAGACTGTCTAAAACCTGGACATAGCCTCTGTGATGTCCCCACAGACGGTCTAAAACCTGGACGTAGTCTCTGTGACGTCCCCGCAGACTGTCTAAAACCTGGATCGTAGGTTCTGTGACGCCGGGCCAAGAGACTGTCTAAAACCTGACGTAGTCTCCTGTGACGCCGCCGCAGACTGTCTAAAACCCGGACGAGTCTCGTGACGCCGCAGACTGTCTAAAACCCGGACGAAGTCTCTGTGACGCCGCCAAGAGACTGTCTAGTAAAACCTGGATCGTAGCCCTGTGACGCCCCGCAGACTGCTCCATCACCTGACGAGCCCTGTGACGCCCCCAGCAGACTGTCTAATACCTGGACGTAGTCTCGTGACGCCCCCGCAGACTGCTCCAAAACCCGGACGAGTTCTGTGACGCCGCCGCGAGACTGTCTAAAACCTGGACGTAGTCTCTGTGACGCCCCCGCAGACTGTCTACCTGGACGCAGTCTCTGTGGACGCCGCCGCGAGACCGTCTAAAACCTGACGTAGTCTCTGTGACGCTTCAGACTGTCTAAAACCTGGACGAAGTCTCTGTGACGCCGCAGACCGTCTAAAACCTGACGCAGTCTCTGTGACGTCGCCAAGAGACCGTCTAAAAACCTGGATGTAGTCTTCAGACGTCCTTCCTCTCTTCATCTCTCTCTTTTCTGGCCCTTTCGTTCCAATTACAGAGGAGGAAATGTTGGGAAAGAAAGATTGGGATGGAGGAGGAGGGAGGGAGCAAATGAAGCGTGGTGAGGGAGAAAAGAGCTCGGAGGAGGAGACAGAGAGAAAAAGAGAGAGAGATAAAGGCAGGACAGACGGAGAAGTCGTTAACGAGGATTGCATCGCTGTAGCGACGCAGCTAATTGGCTTCCACTTCGTCTTCCTCCCTTGTCGCTTCTCTCCTCCTCTTCTCTCGTGTCTGATGTCGTACACGACTTCCCGGGTAGAAGGCCATACACAATAATAATAATAATAACACATGGTTTCATTGGGTTGTTTAACATTCCAGCAGCAACTGGCTTTAAAGCAACATGCTGTGGCCTTGTCCACTGTGTGTGTGTGTGGTGTTAAGCTCTCTTGCCCACACACACACACACACACACTTTATTTTGAAAGTCGACCGTATTCTCAGTCTGCTCTGTTCAACCGTCATTCTCCGTCTTTGTGAGGCGAAACACAAATTGCAGTTCCTCTTGTCGTCCACTTGAGGCTGGATCCAGAAGTGAGTCAGTGTCAGTAAGTCCCCATGTTCAAATGACTGCGCAGAAATAAACATGTTTACAGCCTGGTATGTCAGAGATTCTGTCCATCCTCCACTCTGGAGGTGGTGCAGTGGTTAGCACCATCACCACACAGCAAGAAGGTTTCTGGTTCAAACCCCTCAGGCTGCAATTGCCCTGTGTCCCCTTTGTCTGACCCTTGAATATCCTTTTTGAATGAGAACCAACCCTTTAACAGAATAAGACTGGCTCGCCAGACGCTGGTTAAATGAAATGTCTAACATGAAGTCAGCTGTAAATGTGTAAGTGAACTCAGGCCTGTGTTTCTCCTCCAGCCCCGCAGGAATTGGCTCCTCCTGTCCGACGCCCTGGGTCGACTGATGATGTCTCTGTGTCCTCCGCCGCCTTTCCCCCGCAGCTCAACGCAGTCGATCTCCTCGAGGACGAAGCTCCTACCGGCATGCCCCTGTCGCAGCTCCTGACGGTCCTGATGAGCAACATGATCTCCTTCAGACCAGACGTCAAGGACCCCTTGGAGCTGGTCGAGGCCACCCCCGAGCTGGCCGGCATGCTTGGCTCCTCGCTGGAGTTTGTGGGCACTTGTTGGGACTCACTTGAAGCTTCGCCACCTCCAACTCCACCACCGCCACCGAGACTGTCACTAAGACCACTCCAACGCATTCCACCATTGTTAGCGCCACAGCGACAAGCTGGTGCAGAGTCCGGACACTTGCACAGTATTAAACATCTGGGATATTCTACTTGGCAGCTAAACTGAAAACCAAAATGGACGCAAGCATGTGGGAGCGACAGCATGTAGGAAATAAAAACACTGTGGTACCACATGTGACGCTGAACACTAACATGCAGGACCTGCAAAAGCAACAACGTAAGAACACCTGATCTGTAATTTGCTACCTCCAGACTTTAAGATCGACTCCAGTGTGTGGGAACAACAACAACAACGATGTAGTAAGGACACTGTGATCTCTAATTCTGCTACTCCGGACGCTAAAGTGAACTCCACGTGGGAACAACAAGGAAATAAACCGAATTCCAGATGCCTCTGTCAGTCCAACTTAGCAGTTGGTGCTAAGGCAGGCAACCACAGCGATCGCGGTCGAAGCGCTTCGAATTCTGACAGCAGAGTGGACGCCGCTATGTCAGAACCTCAGCAAGTCCAAAGTAAGAACCTCGCTGATCCAGCAAACTCAAATGGTGCACCAGATGCTAGCACATGGACACGACAAACTCAAGGGAGTCAGACGGGCAGGGTTCAGGACTCCACAAACCCAGGTCCTTCAGTCGACGGTCGTGTTTGGGAACGATTGCGGCGTAGGGAATAGAACCCCGAGCCCTGCTGCCGAAGGCACCCTGAACATTAGCACAGGAATCCACGAGCAAAGAGGAGAGGCTAAACTGTGTGAGAACCAGAGCAAGCAGGTAAGACTGTGAAGATGGACGCTGACTTGCAGAGGAACCTGGGCAATGTCAGAGTCCACATCAGGGATCTTGGGATGAGGGTAGGGGAGGGTGCCATCCAGAGAGACATGAAGAAAGAGACGGTGAAGGGCGCTGGGACGACTGCTGGGAAGGGCGCCCGGGTCAAATCAAGGTCATGACGACCGTGAGAGGAGCCAGACAACACAACTGACATGTGAATGTTGTAAATAAACGTGTTTGTACGCTGACAAAGACAGAACATCATCACGTGTGCATCATGTATCCTGTAAATACATCTTTTTTTATTTATGAAGACGCATGAAGTCTGTTCTTTGTAAACACCGCTTCACTCTCTGTCACGTAAGCCAGGTGTCATTTTGTACTGCTTCCTGTCACCAAAATATTTATTGTCCAATAAATCTGCAGAGCCGTCATGGGTCTGTCTCCTGCACTCAAACCTTACCTGTGACATGGACGGAGCTGCACAGGTGACATCAAGCTCAACTGTGGTGAGAAGCAGAAGCATGTGGAAGAGATCTGTCCTGATGATGAAATGAGTTTCGACTTCTGTTTGGGTCACTTTTATTTTGAAAATCACACTTTGCGTTTTATTTTGGCACTTTGAGGTGAGTTTGAATCATTATTAAACATCTCTGATAAAAAGCGCTAAGCTCCGTCCTCCATGGCTCTTCTGGCAGGAATACAGTAACAGAATTCTGAACCAGCAGTGTCCAGTCTAACAGTGAATACATATCAGAATCTCTGGAACCAGCAGTGTCCAGTCTAACAGTGAATACAGTAACAGAATCTCTGAAACCCAGCAGTGTCCAGTCTAACAGTGAACATACAGTAACAGTAAACCTCTGGAACCAGCAGTGTCCACAGTCTAACAGTGAACACAGTAACAGAACCTCTGAACCAGCAGTCCAGTCTAACAGTGAACACAGTAACAGAACCTCTGAACCAGCAGTCCAGTCTAACAGTGAACACAGCAACAGAACTCTGAACCAGCAGTGTCCAGCCTTAACAACAGTGAACACAGCAACAGAACCTCTGAACCAGCAGTGTCCAGTCTAACAGTGAACACAGTAACAGAACTCTGAACCAGCAGTGTCCAGTCTAACAGTGAACACAGTAACAGAACCTCTGAACCAGCAGTGTCCAGTCTAACAGTGAACACAGTAACAGAATCCTCTGGAACCAGCAGTGTCCAGTCTAACAGTGAACACAGCAACAGAATCCTTCTGAACCAGCAGTGTCCAGTCTAACAGTGAACACAGCAACAGGAATCTTTCTGGAACCAGCAGTGTCCAGTCTAACAGTGAACACAGCAGCAGAACCTCTGAACCAGCAGTGTCCAGTCTAACAGTGAACACAGCAGCCTACTGAGGTGGTTTTCTTTGCCAGGTTGGCCTCCTCAAGTCTGTAAATCAGTTCTGTGTGCCACTCCTCGGTTACCTCCCTTTGTGTGAGTGTTGGTCCGGGACCTGGAGGATAGGTGACAGATGTCGGTGGCGGCGGTCTGGACACCTGCAGAGCATGCTGGGATACAAGCGCACCTCAGAGTCTTCTATAAAATCTGGGACAAACCTCTAATAAGAAACAGAGTCCATTCATATCTTCTCTGTCTCTCTCCTTTCGACGCTTCACACCCTTTCATCATTCTACGTGTGTGTGTTCACGATGAGTCATTCACACGCACACTCGGCAGGATAAAAGGATGTAGGTGAGAGAAAAGAGACAATGCTACAAACAGAATACTAATGTTTCTCTGAGATTTTCAAAATAAAACACCATACTCACTTTTTCCTAACGAGCAGAACACACCAACTCAGTCTGTTAGCTGACAAGGGTTCAGAGCAACAGTGAAGAAGAAGTAGAGAGAGGAGGTTTCAGTCCAGCAGTCAGCAGCTTCATAGACATAATGGCAGAGGAGAAGAGTGACGCTGACGAGGAAGCTAAGAAGAGAAAAGGAGAGAGTTGACAGCAACAGTGACTGATTTATTCTGAGATGATACTTCATTCAAATGAAATCGACGCAGCTTTTTAAAATCTGTGATTTTCTTTCTGTATGTCTTGCTTTACACACACACACATACATACACAAAGAACTCCATGGCAACGAGTGAGCCTAATTAGGGAAAAAATCTTCTCCAGAGAAATAAAGAACGAGCGAACGAGGTAGAGATGAATACAAGCAGGAGAGCAAGAACAACAGAAAGGTGAGGAGAGCGGCGCCACGAAATATGAGTCCACAGGAAGTGTGTGTGTGTGTGTGTGTGAGTGTTAAGCCGCGATAAACAGCCTGAATCACAGTCAGTGGAATGTGTGTTTTAACTGGGTTTCTAAAGACTGACGTTAAACTGTAGTCTCTGTGACGTCCCTGCAGACTGTCTGAAACCTGGACGTAGTCTCTGAGATAGACTCTGGGGAAAATGACAGACTGTCCCTTTAAGTGGAGATAAACGGTGCGTCCAACTGTGTTAGTTCTGCTCATCACACACACACACACACACACACACACACACACAGCCACTCACCTCTCTTTTGTCTTGCTGTGTGTGTGTGTGTTTTCCACAGTGTGTGTACACTAAGTGTGTAACTGTGATTGTGTGTGTGTGGCTGCCTAACACCAGTGTTGAAGACGACGGATTGAATTTCTAATGCACCACAGGGAGTGTGTGTGTGTGTGTGTGTGTGTGTGTGTGTGTATACGTGTGGGTTGTCGGCGAGCGAGGCTGCTTAGCGAGTGCGATGAGCAGCGCTGCCGATGAATATTTAAACAGCAGCCATCATTTATTGATGTTGTGAAGATATGGCCGTCTGTGTACACAGAGAGAGAGGAGGAAAACGTACGGAGGCAGCGAGAAACAAGACGAGCAGTTGACTCACAGATCTACAGACGCAACCCTGACACCACGTCAGTGCACAAAGAGCTGGTTTGATTGACAATCCGGCTAAACCACAATCAACAAACTGACAATCAGGCAATCCGACAAACTGACAATCCAACAAACTGACAATCAGGCAATCCGACAAACTGACAATCAGTAATCCGACAAACTGACAATCCGAACAAACTGACAATCAGGCAATCCGACAAACTGACAATCAGGCAATCCGACAAAACTGACAATCCAACAAACTGACAATCCTACAAACTGACAATCAGGCAATCCGGATAAACTGACAATCCAACAAAACTGATAATCCCACAAACTGACAATCAGGCAATCCGACAAACTGACAATCAGGCAATCCAACAAACTGACAATCCTAATAAACCGACAATCAGCAATCCAACAAACTGACAATCCCACAAACTGACAATCCCAC
This sequence comes from Protonibea diacanthus, assembly GCA_028641955.1. Taxonomy (NCBI): domain Eukaryota; kingdom Metazoa; phylum Chordata; class Actinopteri; family Sciaenidae; genus Protonibea; species Protonibea diacanthus. The sequence continues at coordinate 298,542 of CM053999.1, forward strand.
AAACCGACAATCAAGCAATCCAACAAACTGACAATCCAACAAACTGACAATCCTACAAACCGGCCAATCAACCAACAAACTGACAATCCAACAAACTGGACAATCTGACAAACCGACAATCAGGCAATCCAACAAACTGACAATCCAACAAACCAACAATCAGGCAATCTGACAAACCGACAATCCGCCGTAATAACCAGGCAATCCGACAATCCGCAATCAAGCAATCTGACAAACTGACAATCAGACAATCCGGACAAACAAACTGCTACATGTTATTAACTTTCTGAAACTGACAATCCAATGTGAAGATCTCTGTGATCATGTTATAAACAGAAGTCGGGATGAAAGCTGGCGTGCTTGTGAGGTTTGCTCGTGTCATTTTAATGATCGCAATTATGTTTAAAGTGGTTTTCTGGATTGTCTCGTGGTGTCTGAATCGTCCTTGAAGATCTTTGAATTGGAACAATTTTTGTATACTGACCAACAATCATATCAACATGTGTTAGTCTGATCACAGTGGAACAGCTGGTATGTTCATGAAGCTATCATGCTCTTCAAATGTGTGCGACACGACGCCTCGTTTCTGTCCTCGCCTGACGTCTGTCAGGTTTTTATCGGCTTGTATCAAACTCGGAGTTTCTTCTGAGGAACTGTTGCCTCCCTCGGCTCTCACCTTGTTCAGTGTTTACACGTCAGACAGGAAGAGCAGAGGTCAAAGGTCATCGGGGTCGGCCCTCGAGGAGGCGTCAGCAGTGCGAGACAAACAAACACAAAGAGAGAAGAGAAAAGGTTTGTGAGAGAGAGCGTGAGGGCTGTTCAGACGGATGCACACGAGGACGAGCAAGCATGTGTTTGTACGAGAGAGAGGATACAGCGGAGCGAGTCAGGACGGTTTCAAGGCCCTCTATTCGCCTGCTCGCCCACCACACTTCTCGCCGTCTCTCTCTGGCTCATGCACACATACAGCCAGACAAGGTCTCACACACACACACACACACACACATACACATCTTCATGCTTCACCGCTCGTCTCTCTTTTTCTCTCTCTCTGTACGTAGACGGTTGCTCGTTCGCCCGTCACTGCACTCGTCTGACCTAGTTTCTCTCTTTTCTAAATGAGGAAATCAAGACTTCCTGTCCGTCACGCCCCCTGTCTTTGTCCCGTCTGTCACCAACAAACACAAACAGTCATGTTGCAGCTTTACAAGTATGTTACAGTTTGTCACTAACCGCTAACCAGCTAGCTCTGTAGCATAACAGAACCGGCTCAGCAGCCGACTGACCGGATCCGAAACCAGAGAATAACGTTACAGCTAATACAATAAAGCCAATACAGCTAACACCGGTGTGATCCAGCTGGTTTGGGAGCTAGGCTAATGTAGCGTAACTGCTAACATAAGTTAATGTTATGGACTCGCTATTATATTAGCTAATGTTGGAGATTTAGTTAGTTAATGAAGCACCTAACATTAGTTATCTTAGTTAGCTTGACAAAGCCAACGCGAAGCATAATGAACCAATTGTTTTTTCCTCCACATGTTAGCTCACTGCCAATATTAGCTTCACTACTAAAAAGATTGATGGCTGGTTAGTCAGAACTCCTCATAGCGCTCATAGCACTAGCTGCTATGCTAACGCACACTCGCTATTGGCTGCTGTAAGCATCAATCGACATCCACAACAACGACATACCCACATACACACACAGGCGATTAGAGCAGTGTGTGTGTGTGTATGTGTGTGTGTCATTAGATCAGATTGGCTTGGAGGACAGATCTCTCTGTCAGAGATCTGTCACTCCTCTTCATCTCCTCATCTCCTCGTTCTGTCATTCACGTCTCTTTGTCCTCCCTCTCTCGTCTCCTTCCTCGCTCCTCCTTCCTCCCCTCCACCTGTCAGCCCTCCTCCTGCTTCACCACATCCTTGTTCCATTTCATTTCATTCTCATTACCGAGGGTGTCACTGAGGACAGCTTAGGCCGCCAAACGATTTCCCACCATGCATCACTCCCCTCGTACACACACACACACACACACACACACACGCGTGTTAGCATCAGCATAGCTCAGCATTTCATTGGCAGATTGTCCTGAAGGTGGCGCTGTGGACAACCGACGCTAACATGCTAACTTTAGACACTGAGCCACAGACTTTGAACACATCACAGAGACACCATGTCTTTGAACACAATCGCGGAGACACCATGACAACACAACAAGTGACACAGAGGGGATGGACAGAGGTCAGGGTCTCACTTCCTGTCTGACAAACTGATGCAAATTTGCCCAACACAGTGTTACAGTGTGTGTGTGTGTGTGTGTGTGTGTGTGTGTTAGCACTGTGACAGGTGAATAATCAGAGCTGTAGTGCTGATCGTCACAGAAACGAGGCCTGACAGCACTGACGACAGATCACACACACACACACAGGTTTGTGTAGAGACATTGAACTGAACACACACACTGACCTTTGACCTATTAACACACACACACACACACACACACACACACAACTCATTCCTTTACACACTCACTAAGAAAAGCTTTAACTGATGTGTGTGTGTGTGTGTGTGTGTGTGTGTGTGTGTTAATTATTCTGGGTCTAACCTTGTCAACCACTAATTGGCAATTCTGACACACACACACACACACACTCTGATATCAGCTGTGTCACAGTGCCCCCTGCTGGATATTTGTGATAGCTGAACTGTTGCTGCCCTTCACAATAAAAGCACGAGTCCATCTGTTGAGACATCAGTAAATGTCTCCTTCATCCATCATGTTAATCTTTAGAGAAATCTCACTGCTCTGCAGACAGTCAGCCAGCTCCTCCTGCTTCATTCTCCCCAGAAGTGCAGTGATCTTCAGAAATGACTCTCTGCTGCTCCCCTCTGCTCTTCATCCTCACCGGTCCAACACCTCCTCATCCTCCCTCTGACTCTCTGTTTCTGGGTCATCTGACTCAGACCCTTCTGGATCCTCTTCAGCTCGTTTCTTCACAAAGTGACAATGTTCTCCTCCAGCAGCTGAACAGAATATTATATGAATGACACAATCAAAGTCAAATCAAGGAAGCAAACATCAGATCCATGTTGGACAGACTGACAATCCACTGGTCTACAGAGTGCAGCATGGAGATGACTGTGAACAGAATAGATGTAAAAGTAGTTGTTGTCATGTACAGACCATAAATATGGAGTCCAGGTGTGTTTGATGCTGCTGGGCAGACTGACACTGGGAACCTCTGAGTTCTCCTGGTCCACTCTGTGGAGGAATCATGAAGAATGAGCTCACATTATGTCTGTCCAATAACAGAGACAAACATCAGCTGATCAACAAGCAACCTGAAGATTCAAATAGAAGTGAGCGACAAACCTCATAGACAAACTTCCAGGTCACTTCCTGTCCAAGGTGAAGGCGTTTCACCTGTGATGGGAAGTACGTGAGGGGCGGGCTACAACAGGTGTTTCTGATGACACATTTCAGACAGGAAGCAGAATGACTCATTAATATCCAACAAAGTAAAGCATTCAAATAATGACTTTCAAAATAAGACATTCTACCTCTGTGGGTTAATAATATTCCTGTCATATTATTGAGATTCAAGCTCATTAATTATTCATGAAGACAGTCACTGTTCTGCTGACCATGACTCAGCATATTTATATAAACTTCATACAGAAACCTTAAAGACAACTTACAGCTCACTTCCTGTCCAAACAGTCCAAAGTGAAGAAAAGAAGATGAGCGTCACCTGCAGGGGGGCGTACTAAGCAGGTGTTATTTGGTCACCTGGCTGCTCTTTCAGTCTGGACATCAGGAATCAGGATAAAACTGCAAACACTCTTGAAGATGGGAAGCGGCGATGCGCTTTAATAAGCCAACGTGTCACGCATGATATACCAGCTGTTAACTGATTGGTCTGTGTACAGGTGACATCATTCAGACTGCTGATGTCACAGCTCACCTTCAGAAGCCTCGAGGGTCAACTCACTTCCCAAAGTCCAACACTGAGTCAGGACGAGCTGCAGTGACACACATCACTTTAAAATATGCAAATTTATTCGCAACGCCCACGCAGGCGCTCACTGACATCAGCACTGAGGGATTATGGGAGATTGCAGAACAGAGAGTGATGACGCGAAACACAAACATGACTCAAGCAAACCTTAATGGCTGACACAAACATGTAAACATGATCAAACATGACTTATCAAAAACATCATAAACATACAGACGTCAGGTTGCCATGCCAACGCCTCCACCAGCTGATCTGAACCACAGAAACGTTTCTGTGATGTTGAATTCACGTTCACTTAGAAACTTTTAACGAGATCAGCTCTAACTACAAAACAGGTGGTGTAAGCCGGCGACACTGACATCATATTTATACACGTAAATATAAAGAATGAGAATGTTCGACAGGTTAACTCGCAACTCTAACTCAAGCATGCGGCATGCCAACCTGCCACGGACACATTGTCGCTACGTGCACGCTAAGCTCCATGACACGCTAAGTCGCTACGCACGCTTAAGTCGCTACAGACATCGCTAAATCGCTACAGACACGTTAAGTCATACGCAACGCCAAGCTCGCACGGATACGTTAAGTCGCTACGCGGCACGCCAAGTCGTTACAGACACGTTAAGCTGTTACAGACACAGTCGCTACGTGCACGCTTAAGTCGCTACGACACGTTGTCGCTACGCGGCACGTTAAGTCGTTTCATTACAAACAAACTACACCCAAAGTCCCAAGTCCAAAAGAAGAAAAACATTTTAAGTCACTAACAACGCCGGCATGACGCTTTCCGCGGACGTTTCCTGCATCACCCGTCCAGGTGTGCTGGTGTTTGATGGGATTTGTAGTCAGTGAGCTGATGCTACGCTTCCGCTCCGCCACTTCCTGCAGCCACTTCCTTTGTAGCGGTCGTGAGTTTGTCGCTTTATGGTCAGCTTGACAGAACCGCTGCGAAGTCCGTTTCAGGTGGAAGTGAAACTCTTTTCTCCAGGTCGCCCTTCTGCCACCGCGCTGCCCGCCTTTCTCTCCGCGCCGTCGCTTCTGCAGGACGCCCACTGATGTTGTTGGCGGATGGACTTGAGCAGCACGCATTTATTTTGCGCTACGTCGCCAATCCTGGTGGAAGTAGGCGCCGCCGTTGGCGTTATTGGCTGGAGGCGGCGCCCAGTGACGCCCGCAGCAGGCTGGGCACCATCACCGCTCGTCCATGTTGTTAACGGCGCCAATGAAGCGTTCATGGCGCTAGTTGTTTGTTCTTCTGGTTGTACGACCAGACGCCTGCATCATGGCGAAGCGCCGTGAAGTGAAGCCACCGCCGCCACTACCACAGTCCAGAGCCAAACTTAGCTCTCGCTAATGCTCTTTAAGGATTATTGTGAGGTTGCAGCTGATTCTGATCAAGCCACACAGGTGCACTCACCTGTGAGCCCGGGGCCTTGCTGAGGACGGAGATCGCCTCCTGCTGCAGGATGCCAGCCCAATGTTTCACCCTAAACAACAGGAAACCACCTGAAACACAACCAGAGAAGAAGACAGGCTGTCAGTCTGCTCAGACACAGAAGAAGAAGAAGAAGAAGAAGAAGAAGAAGAAGAAGAAGAAGGAGTTAACGGCGTTAGCCGGAGCTAACATCAAAGGCGCATCAGAGGGCTAAGCGCGTAAGTGGACACTTCGACACCGCGCGGTCTGCTGCGGTAAATCGAGGGTTTAACTGCGGGTTTAACGCGTTATGACCTCCGGAAACAGCTTTAACATCGCAGCGACAACTGTCCGGTCCTCGCGGGGCAGGGGAGTCAAATCTCGGACAGAAACGAAGATAAAGAGGGGCGTCCGATAATGGAACTCACCTTCACTGAAGAAGCTTCCGGTCCCGTTAGCGGCGCTGGCCGCTCCCGTTAACCGACAGACCGGCCTGGCTTCAGGCGCTGCAGGCGTCCGGTGAGCTCACCGTGTCGGCGTGTCGTTCCTCGGCGGTGTCGGCGCGAGAGTCCCGTTAATCCGTCTGTCACGCGCTGTACACGCGGAGCTGTCTGCGGGGCTTTTCAGGGAAGACCGAACCTCCGCGGACAGCCAATCACAGGCGACGGACCCGTGACGTCACGAAGGTTTGGTGTTTACAGAGTTACTTCCGGTGTTCGACAGGCGCGAGTTCATGTTTCAATTAATTTAATTAATTAAAATTTTTAATTACACTAAAAACTTAAAATACGAAACGTCATTAATTAATAATTCCCATTGTTTTATTAAATTAAATGTTTAAAGTTAAATTATTTTAATTGACATTAAATTCAGTTATTATATATTTATATACATTTATTATATATAGAATTATTTGGACAAATGTGCATATTTCAGTGTTGTCTGTGACGTCATTAGTTTTAAATTAACTGACTTGTTCGCGTTGTTGGTGAAATGTTCAAACTTTTCGTTTGTTTGAAAGTTGAATTAAACATTAAATAAATGTTTAAATGTGTTTATTTTGGACCTGCTGCTGGAACATTTAAGAAACATCAAAGAAATCTGTTGTAATAACGTAGTAACGCTATGAAATAAAACAAACAACTACTCAAAATACATCAAAAATGTTTCAACTCATGGTCCGCTCTGCATCATGACTATCACAACTCATCACGACTACGAAATAAAAACACAAAGTAGCACCATGAATTTATTTATTATTATTATTTCTATTGATTTCTTCTTCACAGAATTAAAGAACAAAAATAAATAAAAGAGTCAGCTGTTTGTGTGTGTGTGTGTGTGTGTGTGTGTGTGTGTGTGTGTGTGTGTGTGTGTCCAGGTTTCCATGGTGACGTGTATCGTCGTCTCGTTTCTGTAAAAGAAAGTAAAAGAACGAAAGCAGGTTGAAGGATGAACAAGACGAATAAGTGTGTGTGTGTGTGTGTGTGTGTGTGTGTGTGTGTGTGTGTGTGTGTTACCTGTCAAACCATCTCGTACTGGTTGGCGTTGATGAAGCGAGACACGCAGCAGGCCAGAGACATCCCGATCAGCTGAGATGGAGACAGACATGATGACTCTGACAGGAATTCATTAATTAAAACAACATTTAACTCAAATATTTGAATATTTAAATTATATTAATGTGCGAGATTACTTCATTATTTCAGTCGACTGAAGATGGTTAAAAGAGAAAAGTCGCGTGTCGATGAACTGGCTCGTTAACAAGTTTTTCTCCGTAACATAATATTAGTTCATCAGACGTCACAGTTTTTTGCACCTGAGAGAAGGCGATGCCAAACGTAACCCCAGCAATGATTCCCATGTTGCTCTCAATGAAGGACGTCACCAGTTCATAACAGCCCTGCAGACACAAGATTCAATGGTCATGTGTCCAAACGTGTGTGGATAGTTATCGGATCTCGTTTGTGTGTGTTGTCGACCTGTTTGTGAACTTTACGAGCAGCCACAGTCGCATTCTTCAAGTCGGTCAAGCTGCAGTCGGAGAAACTGACACAGCAGCTGGCAGGAATCCCGCCGACCGAAAAATAGACACTGCTGAACCAAGTGGTGTAGTTATAAACTCCACAGCAGTGCAGCTGCAAATACAGACAGAACAACACTCTGAATTAATATTATATCTGATTTATTACATTTAAAAGGTCTGAAGGCAGCTGGTTGTTTTTTCGCCATCATACACATAAATCACTGTATCATCAGCGTATAGATGAATCCTCAAGATAATCAATACAATATATAAAAGAGGAGAAGAATAAAGAGCAGTGCTCCAGGTGTGGATCCCTGTGGACTGTTGGCCAAGCTGCTAAAAGCTGATAGAAGTTTCTTTCAGTGACAGTTTATTTGAATTTTACAGACTTTATTTGATATTTGTAAGACTTCATCCGTTTATTAAGAGTTTTTTTCTGATGTGACCGCCGTGGTTCAGGTTTGTGATTGTTTGTTGTTCGTCTATAGAAACTGTTGAAATGTTGCAGAGATTAAAATATTTTATCTCCTCAGTACTCCATGAGTTGTTTTCACGCTGCAGTTATATTGATTGTATGAAGTTGTTGCATTGTTACAAAACAAAAGTTGATTTTCATGGTTGAAAAATAAATTTAAAAAAAGATTAAACAACAATAATTATAAACAGGCTCGTTGGGATGAAGTGTGGTAAATATGTGGGGTGTGGGGTAAATATTAGGCAGGTGTCACAAATATCTTAGGGCAAGCAAACCGAAGACTTATCTTTTTAATTTGGCTTTAACTTGAACCATTTTAAATATTTTTACCATTATTTATTTTTAATGTATTTCTACTGTGATGAGATGGTGCTTCCTCAATTTGTGTGGGATGGAGGGTCAGGGGGGGAGAATTGGGGTGTTGGGTTAGGGTGGAGGGTGTTTGCTTGTTTTTATGTGAAGCACTTTGTGTGTGTATGAAAAGTGCTATACAAATAAAGTTTGATTGATATCTGCCTCATCAGGTGATAATAGCACATTAACGGTTGTGTTCGTTGGTTAATAACTGTTAGCGTGTGTCAGTGTTGATTCATTACTATAAAAAAGAAACACAGACTCTGCGTTGAACTCCGTCCACAGCCAGACTCCGGTCGTCGCGCCCGTCATATCTCATCACTGCGTCGCTGTACGTTGTGAGAAACGTCCCTTTAATCTGAACACACAAACACACACTCCGTGTAGTCAGTATGAACAGTGCTCTGCATCTACACATGATGTGTGTGTGTGTGTGTGTGTGTGGTGTGAAATCACCTCATGGCGAAAGATGAATCCAGAGATTCCAGCGATGAGTTCAGTCATGAAGACCAGAGACAGAAACATGGCGTACTACAGAGAGGTCAGAGGTCAGAGGTCAGAACTGTGTCTCTGTTTCACAGCTGCTAATAATCTGAACGTCTCCATGACAGAGACAGACCAGCTTTAACATCCAGGGGCGCCCCCTGCAGGTGGCGAAGCAGCCGAACAGTCCGAACAGCACGATGGCGACCCCGGTGCCAGTGAGGACGTACGGACCATTGGAGGGACCGCTGGAGATCAGCAACATGTAAGGACCCAACATGAACTTCCACCATAACCCTACCGATAGCAGGACCACACCTGTCACCTGAGGGGGGAGGAGCTACAGGTAAGACCTGACATCTGAACCCTCATTTCTGACTTTGAGTTCACTGAAATAAATAAATGAACAGACTATAAATAAACAAGAACATTCTTCAGTTACAGGATGTGACAGAAATACTTGAACTGTACTTTAAGTACTTTATACTTCTTTATACTTTATACTTCTACTTCACTGTCTGTGAGTGTTCCACAGTGACTCACCATCACATGACTGTAATGAGCTGTGACAGCAAAGTGACAAAATGACAAACAGGCAGGAAGAAGAGACGAGCCAGAGCAACTCTGAGCGCACAGCCAGGGCAGCCTGGCTAACACACTGAGCTAATGGCAGCTAACACACTGAGCTAATGGCAGCTAACACACTGAGCTAATGGCAGCTAACACACTGAGCTAATGGCAGCTAACACACTGAGCTAACAGCAGCTAACAGCAGCTTCAGCTGGACAGTGTCTAAAACATTAAGTTTACACATTAATCTGAGGTGGTTTGTGGATTAAAACAGAGATAATAAATAAAGAACACTGTGTCCGGCTGATGTGTTCGAAGGAGAAGAGGCGTAGATCAGGTGACTAAAAAGTGTTTTGTCACCCAGAAGATGAAGGAGTAGAGCAGTAGCAGCGTCTTCAGACAGAAGATCACAGGTTTAGTGTCCATCCTCCTGGGAGCCATCATCCGACTCTCTCTGGACTCGGTCCACTCCTTTAGTTCTGAGTCTCTCTGAAATTCACTCAATCTTAGAATAAAAAAAAAAAAGAATCAAAACACTGCACAGTCCAAAGACAGATTTGGATCAGTCAGCTCTTACCAGTCAGTTCAGCAGATGGGCTGTTTTATCTCTGGATGTCGTCAGAAGCTCCAAGGATCATCTCTGTAACGTCTGACTGAACAACAGGCTGAAGTCTGAATGAGACGTGCAGGACGTCGTGTGGTCGACGCTCCAAACATGTGACCCTCATACTTCACACTCTGACCAAGACAATTAACAGGGAGGTGATCCTCAGGCAGTCCAGCCTGCTGTGACACCTCTCTGTGAAGGTCCAGCAGCACCACCCACCAGCAGCACTGCTCTGCTGCCGGATCAGCTGCAGCTTTCTGGTCAAAATGACACTTTTCTTTGTTTTTAATCTTTATATTTTTCTCTTAGTTTAACCACACTGAGTGTCGATAGTTCCCACCATAAAATACTGTAAGTCACCAGCAATGACAGTTCTGGTCCAGCTTCACTGGACACTCCCTCAGCCTCTACACTCCCGTGAACGAGGCCAGTTAGCTACACGGCTAACCGAGCTAACCACAGTTAGCACGTCACCACTTAGAAATCTTGAACATGATCAGAAACAAACAACAAAAAAACAAGTTTCTAAAAGTTTTATTTTATTTGTACAGTCTGATAAAACCATAGATTCATACTTCATGTTCATGTTTATAAACTGACATCCAGTGACAACATGAATATTTTGATCTACGCATGATTCATGAAACATTTTTTGTGTTTTTTGTTCCCAGAGTACAAAATTAATATTTATTCAAGTGTCTCGCTAACATGTCAGCTCATTACCAATGATGCATCACAAACTGTTACTGACAACGGAGTTCAGCTGACAGCGACCGTTAATTGTTTGTGTAGTTTTGTAGTTTTACAGTGAACACCGCTGGATGAACGTCCTAGACTCGTACAGACCACGGGGTGAAGGTGCCGGGCTCTGCAGGAGGGCACTGCAACAGAAAAACAGTCGACAACGATATGTTAGACACTTTAAGATCTACACGAAGCAAGCTTTCAAATAAACTTATATTTTGGGTTTACGGGGTTAAATCGAAGCTTTGAACGACCTTTGATCTGCTGATGTTTAAAAAACACCGAGAAATGTTCTGACAGCTTTTGTACCAGTTTGGTGAATCGGTCACTGCAAGCATTGCGGATCCTCTCGGCGGAGGCGGGGCTGTCGAGCCTGAAGGGACCGGTAATGCCCGACTCCGCCCGGGCAGCGCTGATGGCATCTTTGATGGCGTAGAAAACCGACGCCGCCAGAAAGAGAGGAGGCTCGCCGACCGCCTGCAGTGAAGAAAGGACATAAATGAAAATAAATGTTTGTTGTTCTGAGCTGTTTTGTTTAAAATGTCACGAGCGGCCTCGGGCATTACCTTCGAGGCGAAGATGGCCTTGTCATTTGGTGCATCACGGAGCAAGGAGACAGTAAGCTTGGTGGGAATGTCTCCGAAGGCTGGGATCTTATAGGAACCAGGACCCCGAGTGAGGAGGACACCCTGTGGCGAATAATGGAGCTCCTCCAGGGTGAAGAGACCTAGACCCTGCATGAATGCCCCCTCAACCTGAGGAGAGACAAAGGATGTGTTGACCTGAGGGAGGCAGTTATGGGGCGTTTACGTCTGGACTGAAGGACTCACCTGTCCAATGTCTATAGCTGGATTCAGGCTGTGACCGACGTCCATCACTATGGTGGTACTCAGGTTCTACAACACAAAGATAATATGACTAATACACAATAAATAACCTCGCTGAATTTCATTACTGCATTAGCTGTTGGCAGTTTAAAAGTCTGGTTTGTAGTGGAGCCAGTTATCTATAAAATGGTATTGTCAGTGTGGAAGTGTATTTATACACTATTATTTGAAAATAATATATAATATTATTCATGTATAGAGCACATAAGAGGAAGCCTAACACTGAACCTTGTGGGACACCTTCATCAACAACAGCACAAGATAATTCACCACTTTTGGTTTTCATTTCAACAACAATAATAATAATAATAACTTCAAATCGTAGCCACCTTATGAGCGCCGGTCAGACAGTCGATCTCCACCTCTGAACATGCCACACCATAAGTGAAGTAGTTGAACGCTCGGCCTGAATTTGACTCAAAGTCGTAACCGAGATCTGGAGTCCTTGACGAGAGAGAGGAAACGGTGAAATATTTACTTTGTTTATCAACAGATTCACTGAACCAACAATATTATCATCATTTAACTCACTTGTAGAATCCGTTTGCACTGAGGTTTACTCTGTCGAAATACGCTGCTTTCACCTGAAACACAGAGAAATAAAGTTACAATTCAAAAATCAAAAACATGAAATGTTTCATTAGCATCTGTACACTGCCGCTAAGCTACAATGTACATTGTCACCATAATTATGAGACTGACAGAGTAACAGTACTTCAGGATTACTTGTACTACTACTGAAGAGACATTTAAGTACAACAATGTCATATATTCCTACTCACCCAGTCCTCCCATGATCCTTTGGGGTTCTTGCTCTTGTATGGCTCCAGGCGCTTCATGAGGATCTCGCAGGCGTTCTGCACGGCGGCTCCGTTGAGGTCCGAGGATGCAGAGGCGGCAGTGGGGCTGGTGTTGGGGACCGTGTTGGTACTCGTCTCTGAGATGTGGATCTTTGAACAGGGGATACCCAGAACCCTGCTGGCAACCTAGAACCAAACACAGCAACAGAGTGCCCCAAGGTTCAGTGCTGTTCAGTGCCTATTTCAACATGTAGAAACACTCAGGCAGGCAGGCCGGGACTGCTCGCAAACAGCAGATTCAGTCGGCTGAAGCTTTTACATTGTGGTTCCTCCATTGTCCACTGTAAAGTTAATAAGTATGATGGTTTGTTCAGCTTCAGTACCTGCACCATCTTGGTGTGGAGTCCCTGTCCCATCTCCGTCCCACCGTGCGTCAACAACACCGAGCCGTCAGTGTAGATATGAAGCAGAGCTCCAGCCTGGTTGAGGAAGACAGCGGTGAAACTGATGCCAAACTTGGTGGGGACGATGGCAAGGCCGCGTTTGGTCCACCGGTTCTGTCTGAGGAAAAAACCCACAAAGAGTTAATTTCGTATAATTTCTTAGACCATTTTCACTTGTTGTAGAACTCAAACTTTGGTTGGACAGTTTTTACGCATCCTAAACCTTCAGGACCTTCCATTGGACTGTTTACCTGTTATAGAGGTCAATGGCAGCTCGTTGTTCTTGGTATCCAGAGCGTAACAGGCATTCGTCCCAACAGCGGTCCAAAGTGAACTGAAACAGGATCTGGTTGTAGGGTGTCGACTCCCCTTCTACATACAGGTTCAACCGACGCACCTGCAGGAGAACAGACTCACTGATTGGATGCTGCTCACCCATCAGAACTCACTTGTTCATCGTGTCTGACTCCATCCATCTTCGTACCTCCTCAGCTGACCTGCCAAGACTCTGAGCCACGTCGGAAATCCAGTTCTCAGCGATCATCATGCCTTGTGGCCCTCCAAAGCCCCTGAAGGCCGTGTTGGACGGCAGGTTGGTGCGGCACAGGAAGCCACGTCCGCGTACGTTGGCCACGCTGTACGAGTTCTCCATGTGGAACAGAGCGCGCTCCATGACCTTGACAAATTAACGTAGGTGATCAGCACACGATCAGCAAATCCTGCGATGAAGTAATCGTATTTTATTGATACTCACTGACAGAGAGAGGTCCATGGAGTTTCCAACGTTACTGTAGTACGACACATCCAGAGCCACGACCTTCCCGCTGCTTAGAAAACCAACCTGGTGCAAGAGGAGAAGACATTCAATTTGATACAACTTTATTTGTCCACATAAGGACAGTTATACAGAAACAAGTCAAATCTTCAACCCATCTGTCACTACCAGAAGTACCACCTTGTATTTCCCATAGAACGGGTGTCTTCCTCCAGTGATCAACATGTCCTCGTCTCTGTCCAGCATACACCTCACAGGCCTCTTCAGCCTAACACAGGAACACAGGAAACAATCAGAATTTCAAAGTAAGACAATCTAAATAAAGACGATGTCAGACGTACTTGTTTGCTGCCACAGCAACCACAGTGGACAACACGGTGGTCCGGCTCTCCTTCCCCCCAAAGCCTCCACCCATCCTCTTCACTCGGACCACCACCCTGTTAGCGGGGACGCCCAACGCCTTCGCCACCAGAGACTGTCAGAGAGGCAGAGGCACATCCTGTTGTTCAGTTACCCCTTTACACTCACTTCCTTTTATTCTAATGATGATTACAGCAGAGTATTTCAGAGTACTATTACCTGTGTTTCAGAGTACTGTTACCTGTGATTCGGAGTATAGTTACCTGAGTTTTGGAGGCAGACTGAGTAGAAACAAAGAGCTCCATCTCGCCGTCTTCTTCACGGGGAACAGCCAGACTGACGTTTGTCTCCAGGTAGAAATGTTCCTGACCTCCGATGTGCATTTCACCTGTCAATCAATCAGTCAATCAATTAATCACTCAATCAACACCTGTTGATCAGTTGGAATCAGTGTGTGTCTATCCTACCCTCCAGGATGTGGTCAGCTTGTTTAAACCCGGCCTCCAAGTCGCCCCTCTGAATGGTTCTGATTGGCTGATAGAAGGACTGAGCAGCGATGGCTTCCTGTCAATCAAAGCAACAACAGATTAGCTAATGCTACTGCCAGGATGCTAACGGAAACAGCAGAATCGCTTTATGTAAAGGAGTCCGGACTGATTCATCATCAGGACATACGGACAGCTGTTGTCTCACCTGGATGGTGACGATCGGCTGCAGCTCTTCGTATTGGACCCTGACAGCTTTGGCGGCTCTCTGAGCATGAAGCTGAGTATCAGCCACCACGGCGCCGATGATGTGACCCACACAGGTCACCTGCAGAGAGGAGGGAGACTTCATCAACCTGCTGGTGAACCCGACAGAGTCATCTGATTGGTTGGGCAAACAAAAACACACCTGGCCTTGGGCGAGGACGCTCTCGTCGTATTCGATAGGTCCGGTGGCGTTACTGCCGGGGATGTCATCAGCCAACACACAGCTGACCACGCCGGGCATGCTCTCTGCTGCTGAGGTATCTATAGAGCTGTGACACACACCTGGGTTAGACAGGACAGGTGTGTGTGTGTGTTATTCAGGTGTGTGTGTTGCACAGGTGTGTGTCTTACAGGATCTTAGCGTGTGCTTTGCTGCTGGTGACGAGTGCAAGGTACAGCTCATTCTCGTACAGCGGCACATCGTCACAGTAAACCGCCTCGCCAGTCGCCTGCTTCAGAGCGGACAGGTGCATCATGGGACGGCCCACTGTGTCATCCTGGCTCCGCCCTTCGGGCACCGCCTGGGGGGACATGTGACCTTAAGACACGTGGAGTATAGTTACCTGTGTTTTATAGTTACCTGTGTTTTATAGTTACCTGTGTTTTATAGTTACCTGTGTTTCAGAGAATAGTTTTGAGGTCTGTGTTGTACCTGGTAGATCTGAACACTGGATGGAGTCTCTGGATGGTAAATCTCTGCAGCGCTCAGACAATCCTCCCCGACCTGTTCCACTGTCATGCCCTGACAAATAAAGTGAACTCAGGTGAGCTCAGGTGATCTTTCTTCAGAATGTGCCATCAAATTAAGGAAGCCTGCTCAGACCTGCTTTCTGAGCTTCAGCAGCACCGTCAGGTAGAACTTGTAGAAGAGGCTGAGGGTCAAAGTTCGCCGGTACGTCACCATGCCGCCTGGCACAGAGGGGTCGAGGGTCATCTCCCCAGCCAATGAGGAGCAAGCCTCCTGCAGAAGCTCCTCCCCCCAGCACCTGGATGACATCAGAGTTAAATCCTTCCTTCTTTGACTCTCACTGTCAGACATTAGCAGTGTTTGTTACCTTCCCAGCAGTCTGCTTGCTGTCTTCTTCGCCAGCACCGTGGTTGCCGCCATGCCACCGTAGCTAAGCCTCAAGTCTTCGACGACGTCGGTCCCAGGAGTGAAGGTGACACTCATCGCTGCAGTAACAGTACTGATGTCATCCTCCCGACGAGGCGACTGTTTGAAGGCAGAGACGAACTGAGCCTGAAGAAGAAGAACAGAAACATTAGTCTGGACAGTTCTGACAGTGGTCAGTGATAGTGACAGTGGTTGCTAGGTGACTGACAGTGACAATGGTTGCTAGGTGACTGACAGTGACAGTGGTTGCTAGATGGCTGATGGTGGTTGCTGTATATACCTTCTTGCTGTATGGGATCTCTATGGACAGCAGGACTTCCTGTGGTCGCAGAACAGTCTTCCTGTAACCCGTGAAGAAAGTATCGTCCATCTGAACCACACGACTGCCGCCTGTCACACAGAGGCGGGGTCAAAGGTCAAAGGTTTAGAGTTCATATTTAAATCTCTGATGCATTTACAACCTTTAACAACGTCAGAAAAAACATTCCTCTTACCTTTAAGTGACGCAGGATATATGAAAACCATGAACACAGCACCGTGTACATGAGTAACCATGAACACAACACAGTTTTAACAGGTTACTGTTCTGCCAGCATTTACATAAACTTGTGTAATGATTGTTTACAGCCGGAGAGTGACTCAGCATTTTGAGAGAAGACGACTTTGGACTTTAACGCTGTAGAGCAGTAAACACACCACGGCCACACGTTTGATCTGAATCACAACTTTACACCAAGAATCCAGAAAAAATACTTCATAGAGAACCTTTCAAAATAAACTTCACGCAGTGAAAGGTGTATCGAATTTCAAAACAAACGTGTGTGTGTGTTCAGTCATTCTTTTACCAGTGAACTCTGATCTCAGTAAAAAAAGATTCCAGATTCCTGGAATATTGTGTGTGTGTGTGTGTGTGTGTGTGTGTGTTTTACCCTTGTCCATCAGTGTGAGTTTGCAGCCTGCTGCCATAAAAACAGGGTTGAGGTCTGATATGGGGCTGGCTGTCATGATGTTTCCACCCACAGCCTGAATACACAAAAACACCATTATTTATCTGCACTGTAAACATAACACGTGTCACTGGCTCTGTGTATTTGCTAAAAACACTCTGCTCTCCCAGGCCCCCTGAACGACTCACCGCTACGTTGCGTATCTGCAGTCCGGCAAACCAGTGCAGCTGTTCCAGGACAGCGAGGAAGACTTCGGTCTGATGGCGAGGAAGAGTCTCCACCGCCTGCTTCAGTACCGCCCCCATGTGGCTGAGTGTGCACGCTGCACCGAACATGATGCCTAAACACAGAGAGAAACGCTTGACTCGCTGTGCTAGCCACGCTAATGTAATGCTGTCGTACTGTGTGTCATACTGACCGTGCTCAGTGTGTGTCACTGCGTTCAGTTCAGGGATGAAGGCCGGAGCCAAGATGACCGGATACACCATGTTCTTAAACTTCACCTCGATACCTGAAAGCACAGGGAATGGATGGATGGATGGATGATGGATGGATGATGGATGATGGATGGATGGATGCATGGTGGATGGATGGATGGATGGAGACAGACTGACCCACTTCAGTGTTTCCCACCACCACACGTGCGTCTGGATTTTCCCATTTCAGTCGCAGAAACTCGTCCAGACTGTCAGGCTGCAGCCACACCACCCTGTCGCCATGGAAACGCAGTGAGCCCGACCTTTGACCTTTGGTGAGCGACTAGATGGGAGGAAGAACAACAAACCAACAAAGACCAGATGCACGAGGTGTTCCTCTGAAGGTCTCAGTGTCGGACTTGTCAGGTCACAAAGTCAAAGTCATGACATCACTTCCTGTCTGTGTGTTCTTACCATGAGTTCAGGCGGGAAGATGAGTTCCTGCGTGGGGTCAAAGGGCGTGAAGTCTGCAGCGTTAAACAGAGGCGAGGCTTCCTGCATGAAAACACACTTCACAGTCAGAAACGTTCAAACGCTGCTTCACAACATTTTATAAACGTTAGCTTGACTCACGGTGATGTCATCCTCAGCTCCGCTCCCATTGGACATACAGCAGCCATTGTCCCGCCCCCTGCCCCCGCAGCAGCCCCCCTCCTGTCAGAAGAAAGCTGATGGTCAGCTGTTTGTAAGAATGTGATTAAACTTCATGAATCGTTCATCATTCATGTAAGTATGTATCTGTTTGTATTGTTTTATGACCTTGTTGTAAAGCACTTTGGGTACCATTTTGGCTATTGTAAAGGGCTATACAAATAAACTTGATTGACTGATTGATTGATCATTCATGGTTCATGTTCATGTTTGTGGTTCAGAGGCTGCAGAGTCTGAACTTTGTCTCACCACAGTCAGAGTCTTGTATCCCTCCAGGATCGGCCTGTATCCAGTGCAGCGACACAGATTCCCTGAAAGACGTTTCATTGAGCATGTGCATGTGTTCATCATCATGAACTACAAACACCATGAATCCAGTAAATGATGCTCATCACTGTACCATGGAAGGCTTCCTCCACGTCGGACATTTTAGGCGTGGAGTTGTTCCTCAGCAGAGCGTACATGGACATGACGATCCCCGGAGTGCAGAACCCGCACTGAGAGCCATGAGCCCTCGCTATGCGCTCCTGAGGAACAAGACATGTCAACACAGCAACATGTCAACACATTAACACAGCAACATGTCAACACATTAACACGGCAACATGTCAACACATTAACACAGCAACATGTCAACACATTAACACAGCGACATGTCAACATATTAACACGGCAACATGTCAACACATTAACAAGTCAACACATTAACACAGCAACAAGTCAACACATTAACAACAAGTCAACACATTAACATGGCAACATGTCAACACATTAACACAGCAACAAGTCAACACATTAACATGGCAACATGTCAACACATTAACACGGCAACATGTCAACACATTAACACGGCAACATGTCAACACATTAACACAGCAACAAGTCAACACATTAACACGGCAACATGTCAACACATTAACACGGCAACATGTCAACACATTAACACAGCAACATGTCAACACATTAACACAGCAACATGTCAACACATTAACACGGCAACATGTCAACACATTAACACAGCAACATGTCAACACATTAACACAGCGACATGTCAACATATTAACACGGCAACATGTCAACACATTAACAAGTCAACACATTAACACAGCAACAAGTCAACACATTAACAACAAGTCAACACATTAACATGGCAACATGTCAACACATTAACACAGCAACAAGTCAACACATTAACATGGCAACATGTCAACACATTAACACGGCAACATGTCAACACATTAACACGGCAACATGTCAACACATTAACACGGCAACATGTCAACACATTAACACGGCAACATGTCAACACATTAACACGGCAACATGTCAACACATTAACACGGCAACATGTCAACACATTAACACGGCAACATGTCAACACATTAACACGGCAACATGTCAACACATTAACACGGCAACATGTCAACACATTAACACGGCAACATGTCAACACATTAACACGGCAACATGTCAACACATTAACACGGCAACATGTCAACACATTAACACGGCAACATGTCAACACATTAACACGGCAACATGTCAACACATTAACACGGCAACATGTCAACACATTAACACGGCAACATGTCAACACATTAACACGGCAACATGTCAACACATTAACACGGCAACATGTCAACACATTAACACGGCAACATGTCAACACATTAACACGGCAACATGTCAACACATTAACACGGCAACATGTCAACACATTAACACGGCAACATGTCAACACATTAACACGGCAACATGTCAACACATTAACACGGCAACATGTCAACACATTAACACGGCAACATGTCAACACATTAACACGGCAACATGTCAACACATTAACACGGCAACATGTCAACACATTAACACGGCAACATGTCAACACATTAACACGGCAACATGTCAACACATTAACACGGCAACATGTCAACACATTAACACGGCAACATGTCAACACATTAACACGGCAACATGTCAACACATTAACACGGCAACATGTCAACACATTAACACGGCAACATGTCAACACATTAACACGGCAACATGTCAACACATTAACACGGCAACATGTCAACACATTAACACGGCAACATGTCAACACATTAACACGGCAACATGTCAACACATTAACACGGCAACATGTCAACACATTAACACGGCAACATGTCAACACATTAACACGGCAACATGTCAACACATTAACACGGCAACATGTCAACACATTAACACGGCAACATGTCAACACATTAACACGGCAACATGTCAACACATTAACACGGCAACATGTCAACACATTAACACGGCAACATGTCAACACATTAACACGGCAACATGTCAACACATTAACACGGCAACATGTCAACACATTAACACGGCAACATGTCAACACATTAACACGGCAACATGTCAACACATTAACACGGCAACATGTCAACACATTAACACGGCAACATGTCAACACATTAACACGGCAACATGTCAACACATTAACACGGCAACATGTCAACACATTAACACGGCAACATGTCAACACATTAACACGGCAACATGTCAACACATTAACACGGCAACATGTCAACACATTAACACGGCAACATGTCAACACATTAACACGGCAACATGTCAACACATTAACACGGCAACATGTCAACACATTAACACGGCAACATGTCAACACATTAACACGGCAACATGTCAACACATTAACACGGCAACATGTCAACACATTAACACGGCAACATGTCAACACATTAACACGGCAACATGTCAACACATTAACACGGCAACATGTCAACACATTAACACGGCAACATGTCAACACATTAACACGGCAACATGTCAACACATTAACACGGCAACATGTCAACACATTAACACGGCAACATGTCAACACATTAACACGGCAACATGTCAACACATTAACACGGCAACATGTCAACACATTAACACGGCAACATGTCAACACATTAACACGGCAACATGTCAACACATTAACACGGCAACATGTCAACACATTAACACGGCAACATGTCAACACATTAACACGGCAACATGTCAACACATTAACACGGCAACATGTCAACACATTAACACGGCAACATGTCAACACATTAACACGGCAACATGTCAACACATTAACACGGCAACATGTCAACACATTAACACGGCAACATGTCAACACATTAACACGGCAACATGTCAACACATTAACACGGCAACATGTCAACACATTAACACGGCAACATGTCAACACATTAACACGGCAACATGTCAACACATTAACACGGCAACATGTCAACACATTAACACGGCAACATGTCAACACATTAACACGGCAACATGTCAACACATTAACACGGCAACATGTCAACACATTAACACGGCAACATGTCAACACATTAACACGGCAACATGTCAACACATTAACACGGCAACAAGTCAACACATTAACACGGCAACAAGTCAACACATTAACAACAAGTCAACACATTAACACAGCAACATGTCAACACATTAACATGGCAACATGTCAACACATTAACACGGCAACATGTCAACATGTCAACACAACATGTCAACACATTAACACAGCAACATGTCAACACATTAACACGGCAACAAGTCAACACATTAACACAGAAACATGTCAACACATTAACACGGCAACAAGTCAACACATTAACAACAAGTCAACACATTAACAACAAGTCAACACATTAACAACAAGTCAACACATTAACACAGCAACAAGTCAACACATTATCACGGCAACATGTCAACACATTAACACGGCAACAAGTCAACACATTAACCCGGCAACAAGTCAACACATTAACACAGCAACAAGTCAACACATTAACACAGCAACAAGTCAACACATTAACACAGCAACAAGTCAACACAGCAACCATGAAAACAGGTTAATGATGAAAACAGGTTAATGCGATGAGTCATGATGGTGCAAACCATCTGATGTCGTGTTGCGTTCACGGAGAAAGACGCTCAAAGAAATCAAACATATCAGCAGACAGGTAGGTGGAGCTGAGGACAGCTCAGAGAGGCAGCACGTGGCTCCAGCTGTCCGTCCTGTGTTAGGGTGGAGCTCTGATCAGCAGGTCGTTCTGTAGATCATCCTTGGTCACGTCGGTGTCAGATGTTCACTCGTGAGCGGGAAGATTCGCCTTGCGTTAGGCGGGAATCACGGCGAGTTAAGGCGGACGTTAATGTCTCCACCCTAATGTCTGCGAGTGTGTCGGCTCTTTACCTGTACGGGGTGCAGCTTTCTCGCCACGCTGCCGATACCCTCCACGGTTGTCACGGCAACCAGGTGTAGGGAGCAGACAGGGGCGAGGCAGGCGTTGATGGCGCAGTGACCGGACCGGAGTTAAAGAGCTGAAACATCAGTTTGTTCTCATGACGGGAATCACATGATTCACACACACACACACACACACACACACACACAGTTTAAGGATACAGCAGCTGTTGAGTGTGTGTTTGGTATCTGGAGATCATCACGGTGCAGGCTCCACAGCCACCCTCAGCACAGCCCAGCTTGGTTCCTGTTAAACCCACTAAACACACACACACACACACACGCACACACGCACACACACACACACACACACACACACACTGATCATTAATAATGTGTCATCATCGCCTCGAGGCCTTCTCATCCTCAAAAACACAATTAGGCAATCAGAGTGTGTCGTTGTTCCAACAGAGGTGTGTGATCATGTGATCATGTGATCATTCAGGTCGTGATCTGCAGAGCCGCTCCTGAACACAAACTTTATTTTGACTTTGACCTGCTGAGTGTGACAGACGGTCATCGACCTCATGTCCTGTTTGTACACACATCATTAAATGTGTGTGTGTGTGTTTGTGTGTGTGTGTGTGTGTGTGCGTGTGTGTGTGCGTGTGTGTGTGTGTTAGCTTACACTTTCTCCTCAGATATGTCAGCAGGGTCATCTCAGGGTCTGCGTCTGTCTCGACGATCTGCACAACCAAAGACAAAAACACATCCATGATCATCACCAGTCTTTACAGTCCGCACAGTCTTTACAGTCTGCACAGTCTTTACAGTCTGCACAGTCTGTACAGTCTGCGCAGTCTGTACAGTCTGCACAGTCTGTACAGTCTGCACAGTCTGCACGGTCTGCACAGTCTTTACAGTCTTTAGAGGGACAAACAGACGATGATGAATCATTAAAGTCAAAACTCCACAGCTGTGTGTGTGTACTGTGTGTGTGTGTGTGTGAGTGTGTAGTGTATTAATGAAGCACAGCAGACAGAATATTATAATTATAATTACATATACAATAATATGATTTAAAGTTATAGTTATAAATATGTTGATACATTTTATTACGTCATATTTCCAGATCAATCAAACTCCTGATGACGTCATGATGAAGATGATTAAATTATTTACTCTCTCGTGTCCACATTAAAATAGAGTCAGATTTATTTACCTTCTTTCCGTTAACGAAGAAAATGAGTTCAGAGCTGGACCCGGACCCGGACCGGGTCTCGGTGTCGGTCATGGTCCCGTTGCTATCCGTCATGACCGCGCTGCGTCCTCTCCGTTAATGATCCGCACTGCCGCAGCTCGCGGGGTCGATCCTCCGTGCAGAGGTGTGTCCTTCAGGGACCTCCTCCACCCACCTGACGAGCCTGATCTAATGATGCCTTCAGGTGCTCCGAAATCTCTCACAGCTACGACGAATGCACGAGCTACGATGATGATGATGACGTGATCAGACTGGTAAAACCAGGCTGAGTTCCAGGAACAGGCGTGACCTCTGACCCCGCATAAACCCTGACTAATCATTCACAGTGTCTGTGAGACGTTCAGTGCTCCGAGGAAGAGCAGGAAATCAAAACTTTCAAGAATGATGTCATAAATACTCAAAATACAACATATGAATACACATTACAGCCCCAGATGAAGTATCAGATACATAACTGATAATCACTGTGAAGAAGAGAACACACTTATAATTCAATTTAAAATGTAATCAATGATATTATAATAAATATATAATGTTTAATACTGTGATAATAACAAAAACTGATGACACATGAACGTATTTATTCATTTAAATGATCTTCAGTGTAAAATGAATCTATTAAACTCAAACACTCAGCAGGAGCTCAAAGACCCGTGATCGATAATCCATCAGTGCCGAGTCAGTCAGTCAGTCATGTGATTCCCAGCAGGAAATCGATTTGATTCGCCCTCACAAACATCAGGTCAGGTGATGGAAAAGATTTAAATATGCCTAAAACCTGGACGTAGTCTCCATGACGTTCCCGCAGACTGTCTAAAACCTGGAGTTAGTCTCTGTGACTTCTCCGCAGACTGTCTAAAACTGTTTTTTGTACCAGGCTGTAAACATGTTTATTTCTGCTGTGAAGTTGGACATTTGAACATGGGGACTTATGGAGACTGACTCACTTCTGGAGCCAGCCTCAAGTGGACGTTAGAGGAACTGCAGTTTTTGGCACTTGGCTTCATGTCAGAAGTTGCTGGTTGCTGTTATTCTGGTTCTGGAGACGAGCCTACTTCTGAATCGTCCATTGTTTATTCTCAGAGCAATTTCAAAATAAAAGAAAAAGCTATGAAGATTTTACATTGCTATGATTTTGTCTATGGCTCCATTGAAATGAACAGCGCCATCTTTGGAGTTTCTCTTGATGACTTGTAGTCCTTTCTGGACAAATCTCCTCCATCCTGTGAACCCGCTCCACCTGCTGTCCGTCCAGGTCCAATCTGGACGATCAGATCTGAAGGTTGTTGGTTTGAGTCCGATGTTCACAGATGTCCAACACTTCCTCCTATGAAGCCTCCACCAGGTGAAAGCCTCCGTTCTCCTCCATCAGCTTCTCCCTCTTCCTGGCCTGAACCAGACTGTAGACCACAGCTCCCAGTGTGTTCCTGTTCAGACTGAAGCCCCGCCCAGCGCCACGCTCCATGAAACTGGACCGCTCGTCACGACTGCTCACGAAAAACGTGCGGACCTGAAGGAAACATCAGCGGGTCAGTCCACGTTACTGACGGTTAGTGCTGTTTGTCGTCTCAGGTGAACTCACCTTCCCGTGGCGTTCGCTGATGCCTTTGACGTAGATGTTCCCTCTGAGCTGCCGCAGGAAGCCTCGCTCCACCAGGATACAGCTGGTGGATTCTGGGACCTGAGGGGGGGGGGCTAAGTTATGAACCTTATATAAACATACAAACACGCCTGCAGACAGGTGAGCTCACCTGCATCCTCACCTGTATCCTCCCGCTGACTCCGGTGCTCTCCATGCGGCTTGCCACGTTCACCGTCATCCCCCAGATGTCGTACTGAGGTTTGGTGGCGCCGATCACACCCGCGATCACCGGGCCGTGAGCGATACCTGCAGATGATGTCAGAGGTCACATGACGTCACATGTTTATCTTTGAGGACAGACAGTCGACCTGACGTGACGCGTACCGACTCGCAGCTGGAAGCTGTTTCCTGTGTGGATGTTGATGTGTTTCAGCGTTTCCTGCATGGCCAGAGCGAACAGCACCAACTCACTGAGGTGATGCCAGCCGTCCACACACTCCTGAGCACAACATTAGACATTTATATATTCATATCATATAATGTTAACGATGTGATGTTGCCTGTATGATCACCTGTCTGTCAGGAGACAGACCGGACGCTGCCATGTACGAGCTGCCGATGGTTTTAATCTTCTCCACCTCCTGGAAAAAACATTCCTCCAGCAGCTGCAGGCAGAGAAATGATTCATGAAGATTGAAACTGTGGCAGCTCAAGTCAATGTGTGTGCGTGTGTGTGTGTGTGTGTGCGCGTGCGTGCGTGTGTGTGACCTCATCGAAGTCAGTGATGATGTGGTTGAGGAGGCGGAGACACTCGACGGGCTGATGAACGACTTCCTTCTGCTCGTAGAAGTCGGAGAAACCCAGCAGAGACGCAAAGAGGACGCCGACTCGCTCGTACGACTGAGAGTACAACTCCTGAAAACACACACACACACAGTTAACACCTGGATGCACGCACTAACAGACACACGCCTGGTGACAGGTGGCAGGTACCTCGTCATTGCGGTCTCTCTCCAGGAAGTGCTGGGCGACGTGGGCCGGCAGGATGTTGAGCAGCAGACACTCGTTGTGCTCCCTTAGCTCCTTCATGTCCTCCACCTCCTTCCTCGCCTGGAGACGCCACAGGAAGTCCAGTCGCGCCATCGCCTCCAGCTACCAACAAAGAAGAGGATGGAATCAGAAGCAGTGAGCCAAGAGAGAGAGAGAGCGGGAGAACCCGGCAGAACTCACCTGTCTGCTGTTGTAGAGGACGGCTGCCACAAACATCACCATGAGAACGGCACAGAGTCCCTTCCTGCACAGGTGATGAGACCTGAGAGACACAACCAGTTCATACAGTGCAGTGTGTGCTGGCGGACATGCTCGCTGCTTGTAGCCGCCTCTCTCACCTGTGCGTCTCGATGAGGTAGGTG
This sequence comes from Protonibea diacanthus, assembly GCA_028641955.1. Taxonomy (NCBI): domain Eukaryota; kingdom Metazoa; phylum Chordata; class Actinopteri; family Sciaenidae; genus Protonibea; species Protonibea diacanthus. Next base: position 324,956 of record CM053999.1, read on the forward strand.
TAGAGGGAGGCGGCCAGCAGGAGGACAGCCAGCTTCAACACACAACTCAACCTGAGGAACACCGCACAGGTAACCATGGCAACCACCCCGCTCAGCACCATGTACTGCACAGAAGGGATCACGGTCAGAGCAGCGTGTCGTCTGCATAGAAAAGTTACGGTCGTGTCGTGGCGTGTTTAGCTCACCTCTGGATGTATGCAGATGTTGATGTCTGGCCAGGTGGAGGTGGGCGGAGCCAGCTGGGAGTCACTGCTGTTGATGGAAGTCTCTGACAAGTCACACCACAGCTGGAGGGAAGAAGGAAGGAAGGAAGGAAGGAAGTGAGCAACAGAGAAGTGTTACTCAGGTCAACAACAGGTTTCTGCATCGCACTCACAATGTCCGAGGAGGCAACCCCGAAGTTGACAGTGATGGCGGTGAGCGTGAGCAGCGTCCGGGCACTCTTGGTTTCGTGAACCCAGCAGCAGAGCGACTGTAGGGGGGCGGGGCAATGCTTAAACTCCTCCCCCAGAGTCAGCATCAGGAGCAGGAAGTAAATGCCACCGCCAACCACGAACTGAGCCAACATCGGACAAAACCTGAGCAAGACATTCAAGACACCACTGTTAGACAGGTAGACGGACAGGTAGACGGACAGGTAGACAGACAGGTAGACAGACAGGTAGACAGACAGGTAGACAGACAGGTAGACAGACAGGTGTACCGTGGGGCGGGGATTAGTGCCTGCACGGCCATCAGCAGCAGCAGCAGGATGAACGAACACACCATGTTGGACTTGAAGAGCTCGTCTCTCATTTGGGAGTACTGAGAGACAAAGACAGGACGAGGACAATCAGCCACCTCCAGACTGCTCGCCACGCCTCAAAAACAGCCCCGCCTCCTACAGGAAGTGAGGTCATTACCTTTCCCTCCATGTTGGAGTCCTTGAACACCTGAGTGAATGTCGTGATGTGCTCCTTCCTTATTCGCTCGCTGCTCCGTACCTCCATCGCCTGGCGGATCCTCTTGTTGACTTCCCGCGTTCCCGACCGCTGTGCTGCGATGTGATTGGGCAGCTGGGTTAAGGAGCCGTTGGTGAAGGTGGCGAGGATCTACGGAGCACCACAAGGGACAACAGAGGGTTAGAATGTCAAACACTGCTCTCGGACACTCCCCTCCTGAAACACTTCCGTTGTCCTCACAAAGTTCATTCCCAGGATGTCTCCGAACGGCAGCTCGGCGCTCCAGCTCGTCACCTCGTCGTAACTCGGACGTCTCGCTCTCGGCCGCTGCGCGTCCTCTCGCGGCGCCGGGCGGATCAGGTACGTGTCGATGTTGTGTTTCCGTAGAAACTCGTTGCGTTCCTGGCCACGTCCCGCCTCCGTCTCGTAGATCCCGCCGAGACAGTCCAGAGTGGCCCGAGAGATGTGAATCCGTCTGAGGACGACGGGAAACCACGTTTAAACATGTTCAAACTCAGTGTTGGAAGAACGTTGAAGAAACGTTTGTGTCTGACCCCGGCACTCCCGCGGCCTCCAGGCTGTTGGCGATGTCGACGTCCCAGCTCCAGATGTCAAACTGCCACTTCTGCAGACCCAACACACCACAAAGGACGGAACCGGAGTGCACGCCGATCCTCATGTCCACGTCCTGCTGCAGCTCCCGACGAACGAACCTGCAACCGGACAACGGCGTGACGTCGCCATCAAGGTGTGTGTGTGTGTGTGTGTGTGTGTGTGTGTGTGTGTGTGTGTGTGTGTGTGTGTGTTTACCGTATGGTGTTGATCATGCTGAGGCCCATCTCCACGCAGCAGCGAGCGTGTCCTCTCTGAGGCTCTGGCACTCCGGACACGCAATAATAACAGTCACCCAGGATCTTAATCCGCAAACACTGATGCTCCTAAACACACACACACACACACACACACACACACACACACACACACACACACAATACCTATGTGTCAAAATAAAACCAACAAACTGGAACCAGAACATAAAACCGATACTTAAAAGTTGACGTGGTTGCCACGGTGACATGACCTCAGCCAGTCTATCGAAGCGGCCGAAGAGCTCGTTGAGAGTTTTGACGAGTTCTTGCGCCGAAAGAATCAACGACAGAGACGTGAAGCCGATGATGTCGGCAAACAGGATGCTGCAGAGGAGACACGAGACTCACACAGGACGTCTTCCACCAAATATACGTTATATAAAGGTTAAATAAAGATTATATAAAGGTTATATAAAGGTAGGGTTCTGTGCTGGATCCTTTATATTTCATCTCCATCAGTTGTAATTCTCCACCTGTCTGTGGCGTTGTACCTGACGTCCTTGTAGTGGTGGATGTAGATCTTGTTGAGCTGCTGAGGCGGCAGATATTCATCAATGGGGGACATGTCAGCGATCATCTCCAGGACCAGAAAACGAGGCAGGATGGACATCACCAGACGCTCCTGGAGGACACGAAGACACACAGATGTGAACAGTCACCATGTTCAGCTTCAACTCTCTGGACCGGACTGGACCGGACCAGACCGGGTTCAAACACAGCTCTACCTGTCTGTGGTTCTCTCTCTCCAGTCTCACTCGTCCCTCAATGCAGCGCCTGGTCTCCAGGAAGGCCTGTCTCTGGGTCCGGTCTGACAGGTAGTGAATGAACAGACCGGCTGTGTTCATGGCCAGGTACAGCAGAGCCTTGGACAACACCTGGACAGGTAACAACACACACGCTTAACATGATCACACACACCCACACACGATGAACTAGGGTTCAACCACTCAAGCTGAGACCTTCCTGATGAAGGTGTGGTCGCCGTAGTGACAGTAGACGTCCAGCAGCAGGTGCAGGGTGGAGGTGGTTGCCCCAGCGACATTGGACCAGAGGAGGGGGAGGGGCAGTAGGGTGTAGGTGGAGAAGAGAGAGAAGAAGACGTACCAGGAGTGATCGCTCTCCGCCCAGGTGAACACACCCACCAACACCTGCAGCGTCTGAGAGAACCAGCTGACCACAGACAGGTACCTGAGACACAGACAGGTACAGACACGCATCTGAGACACAGACAGGTACAGACACGCATCTGAGACACAGACAGGTACATATTACTGCATTTCCCAGCATACCTCAACCACTGTGGTGATGACATCACCTCCCTCCTGGTCAGTACCAGCACACAGATCCCCGCCCACAGGACGACCGACAGTGCGGCCAGCCAATCACAGGCCACGCCCAACCATCCCGGCGGCCATGTGATCAGCAGAATGAGCAGTCTGCTCAGGAGGTCGATCACGTTGGTGACAACCAGCGACATTCTTCTCTGCCCACACGAGAACTGCTGATACAGCTGCTCCAGGTCATGTGACCTACAACACCATCATCACCACCATCATCATCGTCATCATCATTGTCATCGTCATCATCATCATCATCATCATCATCATCAGGTGTGTATCTTTACTTGAAGGTATGTTGCAGTGTAGGAATGAAGACGCCTCTCACTGTTGTTCCCTGCGACACAAAGAAGTCGGCATCACCGTGTGAGTCGTGTTTCGTGTGCGTTGCCATGGTGATCCTCTTCATTGATGGGTGGATACGAGCAGCTGACGAGCGGCGCTTCTGCCACGACGCCCCCCGAGACGCCTTGTTACGGATCTGTCTGCAAGACGACACCAAGGGACAAAGTTACACAACAACTTCAACTGATGACATCACTGCTTCTACCTGTTGATGACATCACTGCTTCTACCTGTTGATGTCGGCGATGTAGGCGTCCGTGACAATGATGCGGTGCCTCCCTCTCTCCAGGCCTCCGGCCAGCCTCAGTGAGTACAGGTTGTGCTGGTCGATGATGTTCCTGACGGCGTTTTGCCACAACAGCTGCTTCCTCCTCAGGCTAGGGGCGGGGCTTAAGGTTGCGCTGAAGCTGATGTCACTGGCCTGCCGTGCCATCTCGCAGTCGCCGTTTCCCAGCATGCCACAGTGATCGTCCATGGTTACAGCAGTGAAGACCAGCTCATCTGTGACCTGATTGGTGGAGGACAAGTCTGATAACTCCTGTTGATGCTACACTGACCTGGGCTGCTGGCAACTGTAGCTGCTGTTAGCTCAGTTTGTTAGCCGGGCTGCCTGGACTGTGAGCTCAGAGCACCGGGGGAGTGTTAGTGTTTGTACCACAGAAGAAGAAGAAGAAGAAGAAGAAGAAGAAGAAGAAGAAGAAGAAGGAGGAGGAGGAAGAGGTCTGAGGCCCAGCAGTCAGCAGCTTCTATGGACACAATGGCAGAGGAGAAGGGGAGTTTGTTTGGATGTCTGAATGAGGAAGTTAGTTTGGTATCTCTACGTTCAGTGATCAGATCTAACTCAGGTGGACAGTTGGCCTGAATACACGGTGCTGGCCCGGTTTGAGGGCTAATCCAATCAGGTTACAGCACTGTGCCATGTTGGCTCCAAACTGACGTCTGATAGCAGCAGAGCAGGAAGTTCACCTCCAGCAGGATGAATGAAAGGAAACTTCAAATCATGTATCATAGCATGCTAATAGACGCAGGCTAAAGCTCCAGTGGTCCAGTGTAACTTTCTGCTAAACAGTTTTATTCAAACAGAAGAAAGAGAAAAGCTAACTGACATGTTAACATTAGCATCATCTGTGCTAACATTAGCTTAAACTCTGATAGCATCCAGAACAAACTCCCACATGACGTTTGTTTCACGGCTAACACAGCTAATCATATGACGGCTGCTCATCATGCTACTTTATTTTGAACATTCACGTGTTTGTTGTCCAGATGAAGCGTGATATTGGTGTCACACCTCGGTCACGCCTTCGCCTCTCTGTGGATTTTCTTTCTGTTTCCTCGGCTATCTTCAGTCCATCGCTCTTCTGTTTTCTTCTCATTTTATTTTTCCATTTTGTCAATTTTCATCTAGAAGTTTGTGTTAAATGAGTCTGTCCATGTTTTAGTTACATCCTTTGAAGGATCTTTGTACTTTGTCTCCAAGTGTTTCATTTACCTGCAGATGTCCGTCCACGAGAAGACGAAGAATAAGTGATGTAAAACACAACGACACTGAGCGGGGTGTGTTAATCCATCAGGAAGCCCTGAAACAGACAAACTGTTCACTAATAGGACAGATTAACTGTGTGTGTGTTCAGGTGCATGATGGGATTGGCAAGTAGCCAGCAGGTCACATGGTGTTTGTAGTTCACCATTTGTTTGTGACGTCAACAACAGAAGAAGAAGAAAAGGTAAAACATGACATGAAATATCAAAAATGATTTATTAACTGTGATTTCATTAAAGAGAATTAACACAGGGCGACAACAACAACTGTTCCAGGAGAGTCCAGGTCATTCCAAAATATTCCAGGATGTCAAAAAAAATATTCAAGATAATGTAACGTAACATAAACGTTTGAGAAACTTTAAACCAGCATTCCATTTTTACAAACTATCATCACTCACACACACACACACACACACACAGGCTGAAGTCGGTTAAATGATTTTTATCTTTTTATTTCAATCCAGTAAAACGTGCAAATACAAGAAGCACACACACACACACACACACACACACACACAGGTCATTTAAACATGCGTGTCCTCACTAATGTGGATAAAATGAAACATTTTGACCTCACAGGAAACGCATCATCCACACATCACATGACTGAAGCATGACAGCGGCTGACGAGTCAGGAGGACTTCAAAGTGCTGATGACATTATGACTCATCATTAATGTTCTGAAAACGTTTGGACAGAAACGTTGAAACAATGTGTTTCCACAAACAAACTCAACAAACAAACTCATGCTAATTAATGAACACGTGACAGGAAGCTCCGCCTCTGTTTCCTGTGAATACACTGTAAAAAAATAAACTGTCACGTGTTGACGTGTTGCTGCTTCATTTATTTTAATTGTTTAATCAGTTAATCATTTAACCGGATCAACAGTGACGATCAGAAAAGTTGAGTTAATGACGAGATAATCGTTACGTGAGAAGAAATGAAAACTCGTTAACATGTAATTAAAGAACGTTGGTGAGGTCATAGACGATTCAGGTTAACGGCACTAATTAGTCACATCCTGTAAACAGCAGCTGAGTTTGTAACACTGACCAATCATCACCCGGACAGGTAATGATGTCATCAGAGGGACGCTTCACTTCATTAACATTAAACATGCAAATTAATTATGATGTCACACCTTCAAACTTTGGCACCCAGACGACGACGACACACACCTGATTAATACTTCATTAACGAAAACTTTATTAACGAGTTTGTGACGTCACTGATGACATCATCAACACACACTCACTCACACTCACTCACACACACACACGTTATGTTGGCACATCAGACCTTTATGTTAAATATAGAATAAATAAACAGCTGTGTGTGTGTGTGTGTTCTTCAGTCCATGTCTGAGTGACAAGAGGTCCAGTGTCTGTCAGAGGGTTCAGGTGTGTGTTCAGGTGTGTGTGTGTTCATGTGTGTTCGTGTGTGTGTTCAGGTGTGTGTGTGTAGGTGTGTGTTCAGGTGTGTTCGGGTGTGTGTTCAGGTGTGTGTTCATGTGTGTGTTCAGGTGTGTGTTCAGGTATGTGTTTAGGTGTGTGTGTTCAGGTGTGTGTTCGGGTGTGTGTTCATGTGTGTGTGTTCAGGTGTGTGTGTTCAGGTGTGTGTGTTCATGTGTGTGTGTTCAGGTGTGTGTGTTCAGGTGTGTGTGTTTAGGTGTGTGTGTTCGGGTGTGTGTTCATGTGTGTGTGTTCAGGTGTGTGTGTTCAGGTGTGTGTGTTCAGGTGTGTGTTCAGGTGTGTGTGTTCAGGTGTGTTATTTGATGTTCTTCAGTAGTGACGTGCGAGCGTTCACCACGGCCTTGAAGGCGTCCTCGCTGCCGGGGGCAACACATTTATCCGGGTGCAGCAGGACCGCCAACTTCCTGTACGCCTTGTTCACTTCCTCCCTGAAACAAACAGGAAACAAACAGTGTGATGTGTGCGCACACACACACACAGACACACCCATCCAGCTCGACCTTTGACCCCACTCACCGCGTGGCTCCAGGTTTGACGCCCAGCATATCCCATGAGTCTTTGCTGTTGCGGATGCGTCGGATGGTGTCGGCCTGCTCTTTGGTGAAGCCCACGCTGACCTCGGACACCGGACGCTTCCCGCCGTTCTCACACATGTCGGTGATGGACGAGAAGAACGCCTGTCCACACACACACACACTCACACAGAGTTAGTGTGTTTGTTCTCTGAGTGTGTGTGTGTGTGTGTGTGTGTGTGTGTGTGTGTGTACCTGGAACATCTCGTTGATGCCCTCTCCGCTCTGCGCCGATGTTTCAAAGTAATGAAAGCCTCTAGACTCCGCCCACAGACGCCCCTCCCCCTCGTCCACAACCCGTCTTTTCGTCAGGTCCACCTGTTCACATGGACACGGGACGGACACGGGAACCATGTTGCAAACCTATTTTAATGTACCTTTGATGATGTTAACGAGGCTGTATTAGCACGATGTTACATTAACGTGTGGCTACGTTAGCATTAGCAGTCTGACCTTGTTGGCACAGACGACGAACACGATGCTGTCCATGTTGGCCTGAGAGCCCATTTCCTGTTTCATCTCCCCCAGCCAGCTGTCGAGAGCGTCGAAACTCTCCCTGAGGCCGACGTCGTAAACCAGCAGCACCCCCTGACTGTCCTTATAGAACTCATTACGCACCTGGAGGAGGAGGAGGAGCAGGAGGAGGAGCAGGAGGAGGAAAACAGTTTTGGTGGTATGACAGCACCACATCTCGTGTGTGTGTGTGTGTGTATGTGTGTGTGTGTGTGTGTGTGTGCGTGTATGTGTATGTGTTAATATTTGCTGTGAGTACACACACACACACACACACACACACACACAGATGAAGTGTTCATGACTCACTTCATAGAAGAAAGGATGTCCGGCCATGTCAAAGATGTTCACTTTGATTTCTCTGTCTCGGACCTGTACTCTGATAAAACACACACACACACACACACACACACACACACACGCTGTGAGTACATGTAGCACACAGTGTGTCAGTGTGATGCAGTGTGTGATCTTACTTGGTGACGCCGTAGTCGATGCCGATAGTTGCCAGGTACTTTGGTACAAACCTCTTCTCACAGTAACGTTTGATGATGCAGCTCTGAAACACACACACGCACACACACACACCATGTGACATCATCAAGGAAACGTTATATCAGACTTCGGCTCAGTGTATCAAACAACTCAGAACGACTGAGCTCAAAAAAGCCATTAGCCATGTTGCAACGAGCTAGCTTAGCATGTAGCTTCTGTCTCTCGCGTCATTTCCACAGAGCAGCTCGAGCTGACAGGAAGCCAGGCAGCACAGAGAATCCTGTGGATTTTCAAAATAAAACACCCCGCGCAAACTGCCGGTTGTGAAAACAGTCATGTCAGGAAGTTCGAGTCTTTTTACTGACTCGGAACAAACAAACAACCCGATCACCTGCATGTCACGTGACAAATGCACGATCCAGATGAACGATCCGGATCGTTCATCCGGATCGTTCATCTGGATCGTTCATCCGGCTCATTACTCCTGAGTCATATAAAAGATGAGTTCATATTGAATGAATCGTACACGAACGACACATCACTACAGACGTACAGAGGCGTTGTTCGGTTCGAGCATCGCTGCACCTTTAACACTGACACAATAACAGCGGGCTGCTGTAGCTGAACTTCACCTGCTCGAACACCTGAGCGGAGGTTAAACGGGATGCTGGTTCTCACCTTTCCCACCTCGGCGTTCCCGAGGCTGATTACCTTCACGCGCAGTGACTTCTTGTTGTCTCTTCGCTTCGGCGCGTTTGTTTCCATCTTGTTTCTTTAGTCCGGCGAACACTGCGGGGCGAACACTGCGGGGCGAACACTGCTGAGCGAACACCGCTGACAGCCGCTGCTGCTGTTTGTTTGTTATGAGAGCGCGGCTAACGCGGCTAGCTAACGCGGCTAACTAACGCGGCGGGCTAACGCGAGCTAACGCGGGCTAGCAGTTAGCACGGCCCTTGTACTGACTTAATGACGTTTTGATTAATCACAACGCGTCGCTCTGCGTTAGCATCAGTGCTAATGTTTGGGCTGAGCTGCCATCGTGACGCACAGCGAGCCTGTTAGCCTCATAGCATACAATGCTAACCAGCTAGCCGCTTCAAAGTTCCGCTCGCCCTTTCAAAATAAAAGTCCTTCCTCTTCTTCGTTACTGGCGGACGTGTTTACAGTTTATGAAGCAACAGTCCTTTAAAATAACTTTATAACTTATACTGACAATTATCATTCATCTAGCCCTGAAAAACACAGTTAAACATCAAGTGTTAATAAATAAATGTCTTCATTTTAATAATGTTATTTTATTACATGACTCTCTATGAAATCATTAATAATATTATTTAACATGTTTACTGCTGGTTTGCAGTTTGTTTGTTTTTGTTCCATGATTTATAAACAAACTGAAACAAACGATTCATGATGAAATATGATGATGTGTCGTCGTCCAGCAGGCGGCAGAACTCAGCGCTTCATTTGATTCATTAGATTTTATTATCAGAACATGACGTCATCACAAAAGCAACAAATTCTCAGGAAAATATTCAAACAACAAAGAAATGTGAAGAACTGAAGGAGAACAGAGCGACATCACAACCAACCAACAGCCACACTTCAAACAGGAAACTTAAAGCTGCACCTGAATGTACGGAGGCCCAGGAGGTCCAGTCATAAAAAACAAACTAACTAATGAGGCCAAAATATATAAAATGTGTAAGTTAACCATTTAATTCAAGTTACTGAAAATATTTGCTGCTGCATTTATTCATGTGATTATTTATTGAAGTTTTACTGAAACTTTCATGGAGTCAAACATCAAATCATTTTCTAACTTCAGTTTTAACTGTTTCATGTAATATATTTTTATTACTTCATATCAAACATCTGAAAGCTGAGAGAGAGATCATCTGATCTGGGTTTTATTTATTTCTTTTAACGAGTTAATCATTTGTACAAAAGTTATTTATAAAACCTGAAACGGCCTCAGGTAGCTGATACCTGTGTGACATCACGAGGTTCATGGCGGATCATGTGACTGTTCGACGGTCTGTGCAGCCAATAGAAATAAATGTGATATATTAAACTAATAATAACATTTAGAGAGCACAAAGTGGAGACGGACGGCGGAGCAGACGCTTCAGGTGTTGCACGGCGTTAGCGAGCAGGCAGTGGCTTCATCTGCAGTGAGTCGTAGGTGTCTTTGGTGGCCGAGCTCAGACCCTGAACACAAAATATCATATTTACTTTATAATATATAATATATATATTATATTTATTTCATCCTCACAAATGATTTCTTTCATTCAAACCTGTTAGCTGTCCACTCACCTGGTACACCTGCTCGGTCTTCCTTTGACGCTGCAGACACAAACGTGGAAAAAGTTAAAAATGCAAATATAAAACAGATTCAAACATTCTGAAATGAATAAAGTGCAAAGAGAAGAATCTAATGAAATCAGATTTAAATGGAACAACAATATTTCAGACCTCTCGTTTGACAGGAAGCTCCTTATACTCTCCATCTGTACGTTTGTTCAAGTCCTGAATGAAGAAAAACTTTTTATTTACTCTGCAGATGTAATGTTTCAATTATTTACACGCAGAGCTGTTCACAGGTCAAGTCTCAAGTCTCTGGTCAACACTAAATCTAATTCACATTCTGTTTTTTTTCTCCAAGCTGCCTTTTATCTGCACAGCAGGAAATGTGTGGGGATATTATAAAATATATATAAAATGATCATAGTTAACGCAACTTTGTGTTTTTTAATAATTTGAAGATGCTTCACGCGTGTGCATGACGTGACGTTGGCGTTTACGTCTAGCTCAGAGCCAGAGATCATACAAAAAGATGAATGACAGATAAGTAAAGACAATAATAATAACATGAAATAAAGGTTGTTCGTGAGTCTCGAGTCCAAGTCGAGTCTGAAGTCTCAGTTTAGTGAAACTTAGTGAAACCCAGCTCTGTTTACACATCATTAAAAAATGAAAATGTTACCGTATACGTGGCGTTGTCGTCCGTCACTCTGCGGTTCTACAGAACAGAGCAGACCAGAGTCAGTCAGGGTTCTAGGTTTTTAGGTTCTCTCAGAGAACGTTATGAAATCAGATTCATGTGAAACAGAAACACTCACTCGTCCTCTCTCTGGATCTCCTCTCATCAGCGGGGCGTAACCTGCCGAGTCCTGACCCTGAAGATCCTGAACAACACAGAGCAGAGGACTTAGCTCTGAGCTAACTTAGCCTGCTGCTAACTTTGTGGGGTTTTATTATCACCTAGTTAAGACAGGTTGCAGCACACAAACTCGTTCTTACATAGAAATTAGTTGTGATAAATATTTATATATCTGCTAACTGCAGGTGCAACTGTTGTATAGCTAATTGACAAAGCTAACATTAGCATGCTAATATCTGGCTTGTTTAGAGTAAAACATGGAGTAACTTTATAAAAGTTAAAAATGATTTTATCTTTAAATTACATCATGAAATCTAATGATTAAACAATATGCTAATATGAGTTGACTACATGAGTAAATGACATCAGTTAGCTTAGCATGATCACTTCATTATAAACTCTTTTAGCATCTTCATGCTAGCTTGTGATGCTACAGTAACTTCCTCTTTACGGAGCCTGTTGCTCTCGATTGGACGGTGCTGCAGATGTTTCCTAGCAACAGACGAACAGTTTGCAGACTCACGCTGTAGATGCCCTCGTCCGTCATCTTCACTTTGGTCCTGAAGAACTAAAAACATCAAAACATCCAATTAAAAAGCAGAAATTAGCAGAAATGAACACGCTGTGATCAACATCAGGCACTTTGGGTGGTCTGACCTTCTCCTTGATGAACATGCCGGTGATGATGAGTCCGTACAGGCCGAGGAAGCCGTCCAGGATGTAACACAGCTGAGGGTCGTAGAAGGTAACCGCCTCTGCGGAGGTCAAAGGTCACGAGTTAGTTTGTGAGGTCATAATATAAAAAAAGAGCGATGCATTTTGTCCTGCTTCAAAGTTACAGCAAGTCAACCACGACTCCCATGGTGCATTTCACTAACAGGTGTCCAATCACAGAGCGTCACATTCTGCTTCAGGCGCTCAGGTGCACACCTGAAAACACAGCAGCCAAGGCTCATGGGTACTGTAGTTTTCAGTGTGACATCAATCTGAAGGCGTCTTCACTGACTCATCGAGTATTTGTGCGCCTTCGCCACCACAAGCGGACCTCTCTCACTTCTACATACATGTCACGCCTCACACTGCAGCATCAGCTTCCCCTTCTGTGTTGCCACGGTGACGCAAATGAAAAGCAGATTATCACACGCAGCGGTTTCACGGTCACGTCAGTATTTTCAGTCTGTATCGGGGGGAGGGTCAGGTTCGAGAGAACGTCTGATAAAAATAACATCTGATAAAAGCAAAGATAGATCGAACATGAGGACAGGAAGCTACAGCAGAGTGTGTGTGTGTGTGTGTGTGTGTGTGTGTGTGGTCGTGGCAGTGTGTGATCTGATGAACGCAGCAGAGTTTCGTGTTGCTCTGTGCTCTGAACTTTAAAATACTTTTGAAATACAGTCTGGCCTCATTTCATGTACACAGCAGCTGTCACAGTAATACTGTAATACTTAACTTAAGTACTTAATACAGTTAGAGGTACTATGAGCAGAAACTGTAGTACCTGAGGGGTTTTAATTAGAGCTAATTATATTTAATAAAAGAAACTCCCTCGACTGTACAGAAAACTGCAGTTCTTCTACAGTGGCCTAAAGTAACGTAGTACTTCTACTCAAGGACTGTATTGAACTACTGCTTATACTTCTATACATATACTATTGTGACATCAACATTTACAGTGATTGAGTGAATAAATACAGTATACTATAAATATTGTAAATACTTTAAATACCGTCTGCATGAAAGAAACTCAAAAAAGACAAGAACTACCTCTAGAACTACCTGTAGTAGTAATACTAATAGTTGTAGTAGTAGTAATAGTAGTTGTAATAGTAGTAGCAGTAGTAGTAGTAGTTGTTGTTGTAGTAATTGTAGTGGTAGTGGTGGTAGTAGTAGTTGTTGTTGTAGCAGTAATAGTAGTAGTAGTAGCTGTTGTTGTTGTAGTAGTAGTAGTTGCTGTAGTAGTAGTAGTAGTAGTAGTAGTCGATGTTGTAGTAGTAGCAGTAATAGTAGTAGAAGTTGCTGTTGTTGTAGTATTACTAGTTATAGTAATAGAAGTTGCTGTAGTAGTAGTAGTAGTAGTAGTAGTAGTAGTTAGTTATACACGAGCTTCAGCAGTTAATGTGAATTTATGCCACACAATATGCAGACGTATACTGTGTTATATTTAAGGATTGTTGTTTGGTGCCTTCTGTGAAATACTCAGATCAGATGTCTGATTATAGTACAAAGTACAAAGTGCAGTATCAGCAGAGGACCAGAGTTTGTTTCACTGACACTATCTGGCTAAACTGACTCAAACAAACCCGAGCGGTTCAGCTGTTTCACTGTAACATTAACGGAAAGCTCGATCACGTGTTTGCAGAATGCTTCATGACTCAGACATCGACAGCCAGAGCTCCTTTCCATTCACAAACTACAGTTTTCCATCACAACCTCCATGAAGTCTCCAACACATTAGTCCAGTAACAAGATGTTTCAAATGTTCACATTTATTAACGTGATTCTCACAGTGAGTTCGGGCGTAAGCAGGAGCAGCAGATTTACTGAAACATTATCAGGGCTGAACGTTGTTCGCTACTAAATAACAAAATATCAGATTTTAATCAGATAATTAGTTTTAGCAGGTAACAGTGGATACATGTCATCATCACCAACGCACCATATCGCCACAACCACATTATCTCTCAGATGTTTAATGAATGTAAATGTTCCACACACATTGGAAGTGACGAAAGGATTTAAAATCAACACTACTGTAACCTCCAAACAAACAGACGGACGGAAACTTAGTTTGACGCGGGAGAGTTCCACTATCTATTCAAGAAATCAAGTGCAGATGATAAACTGATTAAAGGAATTATTGATTCGTATTAGCCGCGACAGTTTCCTGAATGAAACTACAAACAGACTTTTAAGAATGATTCAGGCTTCATACGTGACTCGTTGATTGATTAAACTTGTGAACGCCGGCATAATCAGAGATATTAACTGATCACCATTTATCTTAGCATGATCAGATTACCTTCCAGACTGAGTTATACCTCTGTAAATGTAAATGTTCTTACAGAGCTCGTCTGTGCGAGCTGCCAATCGTTCTAATCATCTTCATGCACTGCCATAAAAGCACATTTAAAGATCACTAACAGTCACATGACTTTCCCCTCAGCTTAACGAGGACTTCAGTTCTGATCTGTAATCAACAAATGTGTCAGATATTGCCTCATTTCTGCTGCCAAGAACAAAGACGCATTAGCCTATTGAAGTTTGTAAAGATCATAAGCCAACACGATTCGGCCAGTTTGCTCGAGTTGAACACCCGAGAGAAAATCCAGGGACTGCTCGCAGCTCTCGCACACGCTGCACTCTTCTTTTTCAGCTCTTTTCCTGCCATCGAGCGTCACGCCCGTTTTCTTTCTCATCAAAAGAGAAACACAGCAACCAGATGATATTTTGACATTTCACTAAAAACTACATTCATGTCTGTACACCACTTGTTTCCTCGGTTTCACACCGAAACGCCTAAGGTCTGTTTCTGTGAAGGAACACTCAGCTTGTCACTTCATCACCTCATCGAAGAACTTCACAGACGCTTCCAGCTTCAGAAACCATATAGCTTCCTGAAGTGAGGCGAGGGCTCACTGTTTGTGGTCGCTTCATTTTCTTCACTGAGACAAAACAGAGCTGCAACACGAGCGACTATTAGAGCCACGCCTGTGCTCCTATTAGACTTCAACAGTCAGAAACACTCAACGGACGATGCTGTGAAATACATGTCCCTTCAAACGGTGTGTGTGTGTGTGTGTGTGTGTAGACTTTAAATAAATCTCCAATAACCTGAAAATTATAATCATAAAGTTTACATGCGTGTTCAGAGGAGCACGGACCTTTCCTCATGTCATTAACTCTGCAAACCACACGAAGGTTTCTATCATTAATATTCATGTCTGAGTCATTAACATCAACCTTTTAGAGTTTAGAGGATCACAGTGCGCAGAGGAGCGTCGGCCATTTAACGAGTCTGTTATCATTAATTAATTAATTAATTTCCTTCACAAGTCTCCCATAGCCACGGATGCAATGCTGCTTGAATCTGCATGTTTAATAATTAACGTGAAGCAAAGTGAGCATTAAATATAAACTCAGCTGTTCATTGTTTTGTTCTCTTTTGACTTCTGTGAATAAAAAAGTCATTTTTATTTTTATCTAAAGTCTGTTTTCAGCTGAGAGACACTTCACTTCACTTTACTGTACTTTACTTTACTGTACTTTACTTTACTGTACTTTACTTTACTGTACTTTACTTTACTGTACTTCACTTACTGTACTTCACTCTTAATGTACTTTACTTAATGTACTTTTTACATTACTGTACTTACTTAATGTATTTTTACTTTAATGTAATTTTTGTTTACTGTACTTTACTTAACTATACTTTTTACTTACTGTACTTATCACAGTTTGAAAACTTTACAAACGCTGTGATGGACAAGTCTCTAAAATGGCGCAGGGCATGTTGCAGTCGCCATGAACTCTCCGTGTTCGCCTTCAAACATGCTCACTTTACTTTGCAGATATTTTACCTTTTGGGCTGGTCCAAACTGGTTTAAACTGGTTTAAACTACGAACTTTTAAGCTGGTTCAAACTGGTTTAAACTGGTTTAAACTTTAAGCTGGTCCAAACTGGTTTAAACTGGTTTAAACTTTAAGCTGGTCCAAACTGGTTTAAACTGGTTTAAACTTTAAGCTGGTCTAAACTGGGTGTTGTTTAGTTCAGCTGGTAGAGCAGCCACCGCGGTACGGCTGCCCCAGTCCTCGCTAAGCGTCCAGGGTTTGATTCCTAATTCCGTGTCTCTTTCCCGCCTGTCATTCCCATCTCTCTCTCTCTCTCTCTTGTCCATTCTGTCACTTCTTCAGCTTTTCGTCTCTGTAAAGCTCAAATAGGCCAAAAATGTAAACTTATGATTATAATTTTCTGGTGGTTATTCTGTCAAATAAACTTGAAAATCTTAGAAACCATACTGACTAAACTGGTTCAAACTGGTTTAACTGGTTTGTATGGGACAAAAGCACCAGTGACCGCCATCATGAGCGGTCAGCCAGCTTGATGTCACTGGTGAACCTTCAGAACCATTAGAAAACCAAACACAAACCTTTTAATTGATGTCTGCTGATCAGCTGTTTACAATGAAACTTAAAGTTTGATTAACAACAAAAATATTCTGACTTTAATATTTATGAACCAGTTTATAGATGTACAACCTGACGACGTGTTGAGGTGTGACAGCACAGTTTTTAATCGTTTCTATAAATCATATTCATGTTTCTGACGCTCCAATTAATTAACTAATTAATTTGATGGAGATGCTAAGATTAGCAGCTAGCTCTGAAAGACAGCTCCAAGTTCAAACTAAAAGAACAAGTGAAATGAGCAACAGTCCAGAAACAGACCAAACACGCTATCAAACATAATTAATCTCTGCAGTTAATAAGCTCATGGTCACTTCAGATTTTCACTGGCTGAAGCTTTTCACACGTTCTGCAGAAGTACACGCAGATAATGGCGGTCAACAAAAACCATCAAAGCATATTTAAATATTTAAGTTAAGTTCATCATTTAAGTTGATAAAATATTTAAAAACAGAATAAAAGTTGACGTGAGTGGCTGTTTTGAAAAATCAAACAGACTTTCTGTCCTAAGTCTTTAAAAAGATGAACGAGGGTTTAACTTTGAGTCCGCTCATCTCGCCGCTGCGGACACTCTGACCTGAACTCCTCGAAGTCTTTGTGATCTGGAGTCTTACCTGCCGAGGAAGCACAGAGGCGCAGGACCAGCAGGCCAGACAGACACACACCTGAGCCCATCCCAGACCGGTCTGCCCAGAAAGACGCTTTTCTTCAAACTGCTTTCAGTCAGCGATGAACCGAAGGACGACTGAAGCAAACGTGCGTCTTCCTCTCTCGTCTTTAAGTAGAACAGGAAGTGGTGAGGAGCTGCTGTGCCAGGTGACACACACTATCATACGAATCTTCCCACACAACACAATGGAAACATTTTTTTAATGTCTGTTTGTTTTTTTTTGTTTTGTATTTGATGTTTGTACTTATTTTAAAGTGTTTTAATATTTGATCAAACTCTCTTTTTGTTACTTGACTTTTTTTTTCAAAGTTTCTTTGATAAATGGAGCGTGACAAAGATAAAGTGTGTTGAATATCCTCTCAGACAAACACAAACATCCAGAGTGATTAAATGTGACGGTGTCGACACCCGAAAGAGGTCACTTACAGAGGCAGAGGAAGAAGATGCTTGATGGACTTCAGCTGTCTCTCCTCTTCTGTTTGTTTGTTGTCAACATTAAATTCAGTAATCATCAAAACATCAAATCTGAAGGTTCCAGAGCTTAGCTCGCTTCCATCGTGACGGTTCGGATGCATCAGAAGTATCGCATTAGAAAGAATTGGTTCCAAAACGGTGACGGGTGGCGTTACGGTGTGTTTACGCAGAACGTCCAATGAGAACGCTTCACATACATTGATAAGGTACTTTAGCTCCCTTTCTCGCGGGAGTGAGAAAAGCACACTTCACGACTGCTCTGCTCGTCCTTCTTCATGACGCCGCCTGGTGGGGACGATGCTAACTTAGCATGCTAACTTAAATAGCTCGAAGATACAAATGTTCTTGTTGTTTTGTGTCGTCGTGATTCAAAAACGCACCCCACTAACAGAAATACAGAAACAGCAGAGGTGGAGACATTTAAGGTTTTTTCTTTCATAAACTTTATTTCTTCAAATAAAATAGAAGTTTACCAGGATCATGCAGGTACAGAGGCACTTTGTGTTCTTTATATTTCAGTTCGAATGTTTTGGCTTCCAGCTGAAGCCAGTCGTGTGTGGGCTTCTGATTTAGCCTGCTGCCTCAGCTGGTCAAACATGTTCACGACAGAGTCCACACACCTGCACACACACGTTTACAATCACACACACACACACACACACACACCTGAGATTCACTGCAAGAAAACAAAAAAGAATTTCTCATTTTTCACTTTGTGCATCAAAATGTTTAAAGCGGTTTGTAAGGACTCGGGTGGTTGTAGTTTTCATCGTGAGAACTACAAACAGAGAAAAGAGAACTACAAGAGCCAGTGGGTTCTGCAGCTCAGTAGTGCCTGTGCGGCGCCGTCGAAGTATTCTTCTGGCGACAGCTCACCCCGCCTGCACAATCCACAACACCTACACCTGAGAGCAACACGACGTTAACGGCTTCCTGCCCTCTGATTGGCTGATGACGAAACACCTAAAAATACCGTCCAGCTTATTTAAATGATCTGAGTACTGCAGTAGTCGCAGTACCGCGTGGCCGCAGCAGTATGCAGTAGTCGAGTACTGCGTGGCTGCAGCAGTATGCAGTAGTCGTAGTACTGCGTCGCTGCAGCAGTATACAGTAGTCGTAGTATTGTGTGACTGTAGTAGTCGTAGTACTGCGTCATGCAGCAGCATACAGTGAATGAGTATTGTGTGACTGCAGTAGTCGTAGTACTGGTACCTGTGTAATGTTGAACTTGGCGAAGAACCAGTTGTGGTCAGACGGCCAGTCGATCATCTCCGGATGTCGACCGAACAGAGCCTTTAGCAACTCCTCGCCTGTGCCGCTCACCTGACAAGAGGAGGAGGGAGGTGGAGGGTCAGGACTGCTCGGCTTTCACCTGATACACAGGTGTGTGTATTTGTACCTGGACCACAGATCCGACAGATGATGTGAGCAGAGAGGACTCTGAGGGTCAAGCCTCTGCCTGCAGTAATCAGTCTGAGCCAGAGACATGGACAGAGACGCTCTGAGGGTTCAAATTTGCAGGGACACACATCACCAGCTGCTTTCAGCATCTCTGACCTGTTTAACATTCAGCTGTTTCCTGAGCTCAGCGCCACCTCCTTTCACCACACTTCACCTCCTTTCACTGACACTAACTGACACTTCACCTCCTTTCACTGACACTTCACCTCCTTTTCACTACACACTAACTGACACTTCACCTCCTTTCTCACTGACACTTCACCTCCTTTCACTGACACTAACTGACACTTCACCTCCTTTCACTGACACTTCACCTCCTTTCACTGACACTAACTGACACTTCACCTCCTTTCACTGACGCTCACCTCCTTTCACTGACGCTCACTTTCACTGACACTTCACCTCCTTTCACTGACACCAACTGACACTTCACCTCCTTTTACTGACACTTCACCTCCTTTCACTGACGCTTCACCTCCTTTCACTGACACTTCAAATTCTCCTTTCACTGACACTAACTGACACTTCACCTCCTTTCACTGACACTTTCACTTCCTTTCACTTCGACACTAACCGACACTTCACCTCCTTTCACTGACACTTCACCTCCTTTCACTGACACTAACTGACACTTCACCTCCTTTACTGACGCCACCTCCTTTCACTGACGCCACCTCCCTTTCACTGACGCCACCTCCTTTCACTGACACTTCACCTCCTTTCACTGACACCAACTGACACTTCACCTCCTTTCACCGACACTAACTGACACTTCACCTCCTTTCACTGACACCACCACACTCACCCCTTTTACTGACACTTCACCTCCTTCTTCACTGACGCCACTCTTTCACTGACACCACCTCCTTTCACTGACACCAACTGACATCACCTCCTTTACTGACACTTCACCTTCACTGACACTAACTGACATCACTCTTTACTGACACTTCACCTCCTTTCTCACTGACGCTTCACCTCCTTTCACTGACACTAACTGACACTTCACCTCCTTTCACTGACGCTTCACCTCCTTTCACTGACGCTTCACCTCCTTTCACTGACGCTTCATCTCCTTTCACTGGGTGCAGTGTCAGCGCTGAAAGGAGCTGACGTGTTCTGTAAAGTTTCACAGGAAACTTTCACTGTACGTTCTACACGCGTCACCATTCAGCCTCCTGTCACATGACTGCCAAAACTGCTGAGTCACTCTGTGAAGGAACTGTTGAGTCACGGTGGATTCATGAATCCTAAACTGCGTGTACATAAACTGTGTTTATGTAAAATAAATATTTTTTTACATTATATTATATTATATTATATTATACTCATATCATATAGGCCTGTTACATTCTACATTAAACGTGTGACAGTAACATTTCCTCATATCGACAGTGCGCCTGTTATGAAATATTATAAAGTAAATGAGCAGAAGTCGATGCTCATCAAAAATAACATCGATCCCTGCAGAAATGGGACTGACTACCGACGGTACTCTCCAGGTCCTGCACGGAGATCTCCATGCGGGTCGTGCACGTGGAAAACCCGGAGCCGGAGCCCTCCGGCCCGTCGCTGACCGAGAAGGCGTTGGAGAACGGCTGTCCCACCACCGGCTTGTGGGTTGAGATGGTGGCCATGGAGGCCCAGTCACACTGGTGGGCGACGAAGGGCGACCGGGCCACTCCAATGAGGCGGATCCGGGCCCGCTGCAGGAGGCCTGGGAGAAGGAAGAGGCCCAGAGGAGCACACGCAGCCCGGAAAACAGCGTCCATGGCTTGGTCGAGGTCCGGAAGAATTTAGCAGAGATATAACGAGGTGCACGAGATATAAACACACACATCCGGGCACTTTCAAAATAAAAGCGGCGTGACGGCCGCAGAAGGTTCAACATCTGGTTTTCAAAATAAAAGCAGATTTTTCACTAATGAGTCAAACTTTTGGATTTTTGACACATTTTTGATGGTCTCATGTTTGAATCATACACATCCACAAATCATCATCCAGATGAAACAGACGATCTCTCAGAAAACTCCAGTCTGTGTCTGTCTTAATGTAGTCATCACCAGTTTGAATCCAGACACAATAAACTTGATTTGAAATTCGGTACGAACCAGAGTTTATTCTTTCCACAAATTACTAAATTACATATTATTATTTAGCCCAGTTGAACGTCTGATCCAGTTCTGATTGAGCTAAATGAGTTTTCAACACTTCTGTTTGAAATCTATACATTTTATTTGGTTTCATACAACTCCATGCCATTGCTTGAATGTGATCCCATCATGCTCTGTGCTCATTACACGCAGTTATTTCAGGCTTTCTGTCTTGTTTTGGACATTTTGTCTTTACGGACACGAGACGAGACAGGAAACATGGGGTAGAGAGAGGGGGATGACATGTGCAGCAAAGGTCCCACCAGAATCTAACCAGGACACATGGTGTGGGACAGAAATAACATCAGCCGTGATCCTGACACACTCAACTGATCTGTTCAGCAGAGACAGAGGAGACTCTCCGCCCTGTTGTAGAGGACACAGAGACACTGGAAGAACCAGGACCACCGTGACCCAAACCCAGGATAAAGAGGCTCAGTGAATGTGGTGTTGAAGGTGTGGAGGTGGATCAGTGTCAGAGCAGACTCTGTAGAAGGACAGAGCCAGCAGGACAGTCCACATACACTGCTACTCCAGAGAGACCGAGGAGGAGGAGGAGGAGGAGGAGGAGGAGGAGGAGGAGGAGGTGGGGAGGAGGAGAGGAGGAGATGGGTAAGGATCTGTTGCTGTGCCTGACAGAGTAACCACCTCATCATCAGACAACGTGACTCCAGACCGATCATTTCTTCCAAACAAAACAGTCACTAATGCCTCCTTTCCTTCTGACTCTTCTGTAACTCACTGATACATGAACTCTTCTTCCACTCGACCCTCCCAGGCAAATGTTTACCAGTCGCACCAGTTCTACAGCAGCTGTTCCCAGTAGTCAAATCTGCCTGATGATCAGGATATGACTGATCCTCCTTCACATACGCCATCTTCCTCTGTTGTTGTCAGACAGTTTGATGTGTCTGCTATCGTGTTCGTGTCGACTGTGAGTTCACAGGAATTGATGGAGAGAACAAGACAGTTATTAATCTATCATCTGTTCATTTATTGATGATGACATCAGAGATTTGAAGGAGTGATGTCACAGTTTGAAGATGGTTTGTTTCATGAATCAAATTAAAAACACACTTACACTTCTCAGACCTGGTCTCAACCATCGGACTCCAGCAGGCTCCACCCTGAAAGGAGGAGGGGGGGTCAGAGTAGCACATCTCTCTCAGCATGCAAACATGGACATTACATCACTCTCATACACAGTTTGGTTTTTCTGTTCACATGGGAGGGTTGGGATTTGATTCATCTGATTCAGTCCAAATCCACCATCTGATTCCTTTGAATCCTTTATTCAATCTAATCAGGTTTCACTTCAGCAGGCCTCTTCATACCTGAGAGTGTCCAGCTCCAGTGTGGATCCTCCAGTCCAGCAGACAGCAGCTTCACTCCTGAGTCTCCTGGATGATTGTAGCTCAGGTCCAGCTCTCTCAGATGGGAGGGTTGAGCTCAGAGCTGAGGCCAGAGAAGCACAGCCTTCCCCAGATCAGACAGGCTGACAGCCTGAAAACACACAAAACAACACACATGAAGATCATCTGAGGTCCTGCTGCGTCAGTCAGAGCAAAGAAGAAACTGTCTACTGTCTTTAAATGGTCATCAGCGAAATGGGTTAATGGATCCTGACCTGAGACTTTCCAGAGAACAGTGTGGACTTCAGTCCAGCAGACAGCAGTCACTCCTGAATCCTGCAGGTTGTTGTTACTCAGGTCCAGATCTTTCTCAGACTAGAGGATCTGGGAGCTGAGAACTGAGGACAGAGCTTCACAGCTCTCTCTGAGAGGTTACAGACACTCAGTCTGGAGAGGCAACAGAAAGAACGCTAGAATTTATATATAATTGGTCAGCTGAAAGACAACAGGAGTATTTATTAATAAATCAGACTTACAGAGCTTTGTTGAGGCTTTGATCACTGGCAGCAGCCTCAGAAGAGCCTCCTCTGGGCAGAGAATTTCTTCAGGTCAAACACGCTCCAGATCTTCTTCTGATGACAGTAAGATGAAGACCAGAGCTGACCACTGAGCAGGAGAGAGTTTCTCTGTGGAGAGACTTCCTGAACTCAGGTACTGTTGGATCTGCTCCACTAGAGAACGATCATTCAGTTCATTCAGACAGGAACAGGTTATGTCTCTCTGCAGAGGAGTCTCTTCAATCTTCTTCTTGATGTACTCGACTGTTTCCTGATTGGTTCTGAGTCACTTCCTGTTCAGTCAGCAGACCTCGTAGGAGAGTCTGACTGGTCTGCAGTGAAAGTCCCAGGAGTGAGCGGAGGAACAAGTCCAGGTGTCCATTTGGACTCTGTAAGGCCTTGTTCACTGCACCTGTGCACATGCTTAGTTTGTCTCTGAACAGTCTGTGACCACCTGATGTTGGTTGTTCTTCTGCCAGCAGATTGACTCCAGAGTTGGTGAAGGTCAGATGGACATGAAGAGCAGCCAGAAACTCCTGAACACTCAGATGGACGAAGCAGAACACCTT
The DNA here is from genome assembly GCA_028641955.1 of Protonibea diacanthus. Taxonomy (NCBI): domain Eukaryota; kingdom Metazoa; phylum Chordata; class Actinopteri; family Sciaenidae; genus Protonibea; species Protonibea diacanthus. The sequence goes on from CM053999.1 coordinate 348,634, forward strand.
TGTCCTGGTACAGTCCTCTCCTTTAAAGATCTGTGTGAACACTCCTGAGTACACTGAGGTTGCTCTGATATCGATGCCACACTCTGTCAGGTCTGATTCATAGAAGATCAGGTTTCTTCCTGCAGCTGCTCAAAAGCCAGTTTTCCCAGAGACTCAATCATCTTCCCGTTTCTGACTCCAGTGTAGATCTGTCTCAGCTCCTCCATGGTACTTGATGTACATCACTTTGGACTGAACCACCAGGAAGTGGATATACATCTCAGTCAGGGTCTTGGGCAGCTCTCCTCCTCTCTCTGGTCTTCAACAGATCCTCCAGAACTGTAGCAGAGATCCAGCAGAAGACTGGGATGTGGCACATGATGAGGTTTCTGTGATGTCTTGATGTGGGAGATGATTCTGCTGGCCTGCCTCATTTGGCGAATCTCTTCTGAAGTACTTCTTCTCTGAGGGTCAAAGTGAACCCTCTGACCTCTGGGTCACCATGCCAACACAGTCAGGAGTGGATCTGGATTGGCTGCTGCAGGTCTTGGTTATCCAGAGGCGAGCAGAGGAAGCAGTTTCCCTGATGAGGTTTGTCAGCAGCACATCCACTGGAGGGACTCTGCAACACCAGTCAGATCTCAGTGTTGTGGAAGTCCAGAGGAAGCCGACACCTTCATCCAGACCGTGAAAGATGAACACAACCTGAAGTCTTCAAACCTGCAGATTCCTGCTTTTGGTTTCAGTGGAAGGAAGGATGAACAAAGTTCCACTGGGTTAACTTTTTCTTCAGCACACATTCAGCTCTCTGAAAGTGAATTGGAAAATGAACTGTATGTCCTGGTTGGCTTTGTCTTCAGCCCAGTCCAGAGTGAACTTCTGTGTTAAGACTGTTTTCCCACGCCAGCCACTCCCTTTGTCATCACTGTTCTGATTGGTTCATCTCTTCCAGGTGAGGCTTTAAAGATGCTCACACCTGATTGTTGTTTCTGGTCTGTCTGCTTTCCTGATGTTGTTTCAATCTGTCTGACCTCATGTTCATCATTAATCCCAGTCCCTCCTCCTCTGTGATGTAGAGCTCTGTGTAGATCTGGTTCAGAAGGGTTGGTTTCCTGTTTTAGCAACCCCCTCAAACACACACTGGAACTTTTCTGCAGGTTATACTTGAGTTTAGACAAACTCCAGAATAACTTCCTGAATGAAGACACAACAAATAAGGATCATTCAGTGATTCATGAAGAAAATATGACAAATGTAATTCTAAAGAACTACAAACATATTAGTGTCCATCTGTTGAGACATCAGTAAATGTCTCCTTCATCCATCATGTTGAATCTTTAGAGAAACTTCTCTTACGTTCTGCAGACAGCCGCCTCAGCTCCTCCTGCTTCATTCTCTCAGGAAGTGCAGGTGATCTTCAGAAATGACTCTCTGCTGCCCTCCTCTGCCTTCATCCCTCACTGTCCAACACCTCCTCATCCTCCCTCTGACTCTCTAAGCTCTCTGGTCATCTGGACTCAGACCCTTCTGATCCTCTTCAGCTCGTTCTCACAAAAGTGACAACGTTCTCCTCCAGCAGCTGAACAGAATATTATATGAATGACACAATCAAAGTCAAATCATGGAAGCAAACATCAGATCCATGTTGACAGACTGACAATCTACTGGTCTACAGAGTGCAGCATGGAGATGACTGTGATCAGAATAGATGTAAAAGTAGTTGTTGTCCATGTACAGACCATAAATATGGAGTCCAGGTGTGTTTGATGCTGCTGGGCAGACTGACCACTGGGAACCTCTGAGCTCTCCTGGTCCACTCTGTGGAGGAATCATGAAGAATGAGCTCACATTATGTCTGTCCAATAATAAGAGACAAACACAAGGTAAAGGTCCTTGAGTTCAAGTGTTGATTCCAACATTGAATCAGATGCTTTCCGACAAAGTGTTGGTCGCATTGCTGATCCCACTGGGAATCAACAACAGTCCAGTCTGCATTTTCTGCAAGGTTGAGGACTGGAAAGTGGGACCTGATGAAACCATGGTGTCTCACGCATGTGACCTCACTGTTTACATGTATCCCAACCAGAGAGGCCACTGAAACAGTGAAGCAGTGACTACTACAGGACAACACTCTACACAGCAGAACAAACCTCAGCCCGGACCAGATTTGTGGATCACTGGACTTCTGTCTCAATCACCAGTATCACCCATCGTGGCCAGCGTCTACATGGAAGATGCAGAAACCAGCCTGCAGTCCACTGTCACATGACCCTGTCAACCACATGATGTTTGGTTGCTTGGTCCTCACCTTTGATCAACAGACTGACGTCCATTTTTGAAGGATATAAGGTTGAATCATAGAGCAGTCACTCTTCATGGACACTGTGTTGGGTTCTGGTTCTTCCAGCCTCCCGATAGAAACACAAAGACAACAGGATCTAATCTGCAGTGCAACCAGAACAGTGAAACAATGTGTTCTGGATACATTTGACAAAACAATGTCTCTGCTTGTTTTCTCGTGTCATCCAGCAGAACTGTTCTCCACGACTGAAAACAAAACTTCTCTTCAAGAACTCCAGAGTGAATCAATGTAAGAACAGTTCTGTCATGTTGAAGGGAAACAAAGAGCTGACGTATGATTGACAAACACTAGACAAGATGAGTAGAGCAGCTGATCTCAGTCCAGCTGTTATCACTGACATGTTTCTATTCTGTTGTCACGTGACTGATACATGCAACTTCTACGTACCTCCCGAGTTGGTTGATGCAAAAGAAAGTCTAATGAAGACGTTGATCAGTTTAAAGCATTTATTCAATTTTAACAAAGGCCTTTGGAGATCCCACTACAGAAAAATACATCTGTTACAGCGAGTATTAAGGAGATCTGGTGAGTATTCCTGATTCTCTGTTTAACCCTGCTGAGTCCTTCCCCTAAACATCACTTCCCCTTCTTCCTGCTTCCGTTGTTTTTACCATATAAAGCTGTATACTGGCAAGTCACAGGATGTTTACACTTTGTTCCTTTGTGGGCATAATCTCATGGCCGTTTTGCAAAACCTATCCTGAGTTAACCATTCATTCCTGAGTTAACCATTTATTCCTGAGTTAGCCCTTCATCCCTGAATTAACCATTTATTCCTGAGTTAGCCCTTCATCCCTGAGTTAACCATTCATAGGGCAGTGACTTCTTTGCATTATCTGTGTTCTATATTACACACCTAACAATCACCTTTAGTTCACCAGATCCACCCCCTTAAACATTGTGATTACATATTTACCTTGATTACCTTTAATTATAATCTCAACTTGGTGTGGCCGCTGTGTATATCTGTATCCACACTGAAAACTAGAAAATGTTGATTTTGATAGAGAACTCAGTGGAATCAGCGCTAGCCTTCGTTAGCAGCTAGCATCTGTTAGCCTACTAAAATCACTGTTTTATACTCATGCAGTCATCAGACAACAGTCAGAACGTGTGTGGAGAAATTGTTCAACTGAAGTCAAGAGATGAAGACTGATTCTACTGCTTCTACTGTTTACTGCTTTACTGGTCAGTTTTTCAGATGAATCTAAATGTTTGTGAAGAAATCTAGTTGAAAAAATAAACATTCAGGTTTAAAAAACTTCTGCATAAATAACAGTTCAAACATGAATCAGTCAGATTTAATGTTATTAACAGCTGACCTCTGTGCAGCAGACGGTGGACATCTTTTAATTCAATGTAATACCAAATGGACTGGTCACTCTTAGCGACACACAGCTGGGATCAGGTTCACGCCCAGGTCCAGCTCAGGTTCAGGTCCAGGTCCAGGTCCAGGTCCAGGTTCAGGTTCACATCCAGGTCCAGGTCCAGGTTCAGGTTCAGGTCCAGGTCCAGGTCCAGGTCCAGGTTCAGGTTCACGTCCAGGTCCAGGTCCAGGTTCAGGTTCAGGTCCAGGTCCAGGTCCAGGTCCAGCAGAGTCTGGTCTCAGAGTCTGTTGTGGGCTTCAAATAGAACACACAGAGCTGAGTGTGAATAATGATGGTGAGGATGTGAGTGCTGAGCTGTGACATGGAGAAGAGTCAGACAGTTAGAGATCCTCATCTCACCTCTGAGCTTTGGTCTGGCTGTCATGTTCTCTCAATAATAGAGTGCTTTTTAGAGGGAGGGACTCTCCTCTGTCCTCACACTGATTCATGCTGCTCAGCTCACATTCACATCAGCTCACACACACTTTGATCTGGAGAGGAAACACAAATCATTCATGTGCACATGGACTCAGATCATCCTGTCATCATTTGTCTTGTACAAAGATCAGCTACTCCTCTCCACTGATTAACAAAGACTCATGTGACAAGAGAGTTTTTCTGATTTTCATCATTTCAAATGGAATCTGTGTTCAGACAACTGACATTCTGCAGTTGACTTTGCCCAGCAGGTGGCGCCGCATGACATTTTGTAAAACAGGTGGAGGAAGCTTTGAGCCCCATGTTGATGATCACTGACTGATCCTTTCTTCCTGTTTTCTATCAGAGTCGCACAGAAGCTTCTGTGCTCAGCCTGAACAAACAGTTAGAAACACCACTGTCAATCTATAGTCAATACAGTTTGAACTTCTATTGTTCAACACAGAAGGTAATATACTATAGCAGGCATGAGTACGAGGTCATCAATAACATCAAATCAGAGAAGCAGTGGTACAACAAGTACTCTGAACTATTAATACTAAAAATGAAAAATACTCTGTCAAAGTCAATATACACTGCTGGATAGTTGAATATAGAAGTGATCAGATTTGACTTGTCCATCAAATATTTGCTGTCAAACGTGACTCAAGCTGTCAGATACATGTGGTGAAGTCGCCTAAATGTTTGGTCAGTATTTCTGTTTACACTGTGAACTTCCAACACCACGTCTGGAGTCAGTGATCAGGAGTCAGTAAAAAGACTCGAACTTCCCAACACTACCATCCGAGAGCGCCAGCGATCAGAGCTGCAAAAGACTCGAACTTCCCAACACTACCATCTGAGAGTCAGTGATCAGAGTCAGTAAAAAGACTCGAACTTCCCAACACTACGTCTGAGAGTCAGTGATCAGAGTCAGTAAAAAGACTCGAACGTCCCTTATCTCCGCTCTGACCGCAGCCAGCGAGGCGTGCTGCGCGAGTGACCGGGCCGCCCAGGAGTGCTTTGGGGCGGAGGTGTCTCGCGGCAGCACGCGCTGCTCTCTGACACTAAGAACGACACGTGCTTACGTCAGTCTCCAAAAGTCTCCAACGACAACAGAAAAGTCGCTACATTAGTCACTTTAAAAACTAAAAAAAGAGTCGCTGTGCCAAAGGCGGAACTTGCTCGTGTCCGCCTCCTCCACAGGCTGATTCAGGCGCAGTAAAAGCTGCTTCAGTCATCAGGAAGTGCGGGAGCTCCACATTAATAAAGACTTGTGTTCAGCTCCTGAGCAGCAGTAGATAATCCTGCTCCTACAGCTTGTTAACGAGCTCGACAGTAAAACTTGTTCATTACCTTCAGCTGGAGGTTCACGGAGAAAACTGATCGCGACATCTCAACATTCACAGAAAGTCAAACTAAACAGAGGAAACAAACAGTTTTCAACTCGTGACAGTTGCGTCAGTGAGTCCATAAATAGTTCTGTTTCCGTCTCTGTAAGCTACTGATAAAGGCGCTGCTAAATGACTAAATGAACAAAGTGACAGTGACAGATCTGTTACAACATGATGAGAGAGTGGTCTGTAGATATTTCAGAATACATCATGTATTTATTTCTGTGGAGACAGGCCAGAGCTGCAGCAGGGGATGGACATGGAGGCTGTTCACAGCAGGTGAGGACACATGAAAACTGAAGTCCACAGTGTCTCTAGTGCCACAAGTGGCCAGCAAGTTCACCCTACTGCTGTGTTCCTAATTCTCTACTTCAAAATGTTGCTGTGCATCGCTTGAATCTGTGTGTCCATTGTAGAAAGAGCAGGCTGAGGGAGGACAGTGGACCTAAACTGTTCCTGGTTCTGTGCTTCTTTAGCTGCTAAATGAGAGGTGCAGTTAAATGAGGATCTATGAATCACTCTGTGGACCTCTGAACAATTTGTTCCCCTCACTTCTGAAATGATGGCTACACCCTGTTTCCCACCAACGGATGAGGTCTCAGATCCTGACAAATGAAGCAGACCATGTGCTGTGTCTCAATTCAGGGCTGCATCCTTCGAAGGCCGGTGAGATTTGAAGGTCATGACGCGAAATTGAAAGGCCTTCAAATGCGGCCTTCTTTTTCCTCTTTTTCGAGGATGCTCCGCAACTATCCTTCGCATTCTCACATATCCTGGGCAGATCTTTGCACGCCGCCGTTCAGTGCCGGAACATACCACAATGGCGACACCAAGCGGCATCAAGTGGCGAGAATTCACATTTAAATGTAAATATTGCTTTTTAATATTTAATTACTTTTACTTATTAATACCTATACTTTTACTAATTACTTATATTTTATTACGCTTTTTCAAACGGGCTACGCAAAGTACCAACTGACGGGCAGGTGCAGCTGGTAACGCAACCAGAAAGCCAAGGCCAGACCGCCTCATTTAACAACAGTTGATGCGCTCAAGGACCCCTCAGCGAGTCGCCTCCAAAGGACCCTCAGAAGGAGTCGCCTCCAAAGGACCCTCAGAAGGAGTCGCCTTCGAAGGACCCTCAGAAGGAGTCGCCATCGTAGGACCCTCAGAAGGAGTCGCCTTCGAAGGACCCTCAGAAGGAGTCGCCTTCGAAGGATGCAGCCCCTGAACTGAGACACAGCAATGGACTCCCAGATCTTCTGCAACCTTGGTAAGTCATGGGAATCCTGGAACGATCGCCAGAGCTGTCCAGCATGGTTTGTTTTGGGTCAGTAAAAGACTCAAACTTCCTAACAATCCGAGAGTCGTGTCCTGAGCAAGGCACTGCACCCAACATCTGCCCCCGGAGCATCAACCGCTGCCCACCGCTCCAGTCTGTATAAGGCATCTGCCACTATGTGTGATCCTGTGTGTGTGTCTGGACAGGTGCCAACTGATGGGTTAAATGAAGAATAATTTCACGGTAAATGTAACAATAAAGTAAGGAAAGGGCTAAATGACGCCATCATCTAATTTGCATAACTGACCATGTGCACGTAATTGTAATGGACGCTATAGGAGAGAGGACTAACATCTTAGGAGAGACAAATCTAGTAAAAACAGTAAATATGTTTAGAACTACAAATGAATCTTTACATTTACATTATATTATATTTACATTTGGTCATTTAGCTTGGTGCTTTATCCAAAGCGACTTACAGAGAAGGGAACAGTGAGTGTACACAGGATCAGAAAGGGTTTCTGTGATGTGTCAGTCCAGCTCTTGGTATTGTTGTAGAGGAGCTCTGAAGAGCTGGAGGTCTTCAGGAGGTCTGTGAAGGTAGAGGGGGACGCCCCTGATCTGGATCTGTGGTCGTTCAGTGAACTGCAGTTAGCATCTGTCGCTCAAATTGACCAACAACACGAGACAAACACAAGACTGAACGCTGGAAAATAAACATTTATATTTAGAGCAAATCCATGATGCTAAAGCTACCTGTAAACTGAGGCTAATGATGCTAAAGCTACCTGTAAACTGAGGCTAATGATGCTAAAGCTACCTGTAAACTGGAATAATGATGCTAAAGCTACCTGTAAACTGGAGGCTAAATGTAAACAGAAAACAGCGATGATGCTCTGCGTTGTCGTGAGTGGCGGTTGTTTGTTGACGTTAGCATACTTCATTGCTAAGCTAACGCTAGCTTGTGTAAGCTCCCTGTTGGATGCGCGCCAAGCATGAACAACATCATATACCTGTTCACACATCAGACGAGTCGTAATATTAAATGTAAAACTTTGTTTATTGAAAAAGACGCTGGTTTCAGGCGGAGGATTCAGCGTGCTTCACCTTCCACCTCACACAGGTCACACAGGTTCTCCTCCATGCTAAACTGTCCACGGCAACCGTCACTGTCGCAGTGACAGGGCACTTCCTGTTTCCCCAGCTGCCGGCAGAATAGTTCCAGGTGAGCTCGTGCCGCCTTCACAACCCTGACAGAGAAAACTACAGTTACCAAAGAACTACAAACATGAACGACCATCATCATCATCATCATGTCCCTCCTCCTCCTCACCTGTTGGTGAAGAAGGCGATGACAGGAAAGGCGGGTCGGGAGTCGGTGAAGACGTTTCTGGATCAGGTTCGGCTGGCAGCTGTGCTGTGAGGGAACAGAGATGGGGTCAAAGGTCAAACCTCATTTCATCATTTCCTCCACAGATTCACTTCCTCCATTTTGGACTGGTTGGCGTCTTACGTTCAGGAAGCGGCTCACGTTTTCCTCCTTGCTGAAGGCCCAGGAAGTTAACGTCCTCCACCTTCATCACTCTCTTTAAGCTCTTCTGGCTCGGTTCGCGTCGCTCACGCCTGACCACCTTCCTGAGCTGGTGATTGCTCACCTGGACCTACCTCCGCTGAAGGACGGCGCCCGACCTCCCACCAACACCGCCTGAACAACAAATCACACCGCTCGTCTCAAAAAAAGATGCTAGGCTAAAAGATGCTAATGCACCTGTAAAACTGAGGCTAAAGGATGCTAATGCTATAGCTAAAGACTGATATAACAGACCATCTCAGTTTAGCCTGTTAGCATGAGCCAATTAGGCAGAACATCGCCAGAACCAGAACCAGGCTGACCTTGTCCCGGTCCTGTGGTGTGGCGGTTGTGGCATTGGCGTCCGCAGGTCTCTGGATCACCGGGACGTGAGGGGGCGCAGGTGGGTTCCAGCAGGCTGCTCTGGCCTTCCAGCGCACCGCGGCCAGCCACTTCTGTGACGACTCCCCACCTCGGCCGCCTGAAGGGAGGTCCGCTCCTCAGCTTCGGGAAGGCGCTCAGTGGGACTCGGAACCCTGCAGGATAACACCTGAACATTTCATCAAACATCGATCACACGCCCCAACCAACGCACCTTCTGATCGCCCAGCCGCTGCCTCACCTGGGCGCGATATGCCACTAACGCGCCGCTGTCCAGGTCATCACGCAACGCGACACCCCAGCCACGGCCGCCAGCGGGGAAGACCTGCAGGCGACCCTGATGCCTCTTTGGACCAGCCGGTTCTGACAGCGAACGCGGTCACAGCCGCACCACGGACCACACTCGTACACACTGCGAACACACGGCAGGGTTCAGTGGACGTCTGGAAAACGTTTCTGTCGTCGGAGGAACGTTCTGGACTCTCACCCTGATGGTACGGGCTCGTGCAGCCTGTGGTGCTGTAGCGCGCTCGTTCGCCAAGTAGCGGCGCAGGCGCAGTGCTCGGCATCACTGCAGCCGTCGGTGCAGTCGCAGCAGGCGGTGAACAGCGTCGTGCCTTGGCTCAGGAAAAGCCGCGCCAGCGCTCCTTCCTGTAGCGGAAGTCGGTCGGGGTTGGCCCTCCGCCGCCCTCGGTGCAAAGCTCCACAGGCGTGGGCTCCACACCCCGGCTCAGGTCAAGCTCCGGGCGCCGGGGGCCGGCTGACAGGGGCGGGTCCAACCGGACGGACGGGTTAAAGGTGAAGAAGTCCACCTGCAGGAGACAAGCACAGATGTCACCTGCACCGGGGAGCCAATCACAGCCCAGGATGAACCCAGCGCCCAAAAAACCAGCTGACCTTTTTTTTTTTATTTTTTTATTTATTTATTTTTTTTTTTTTTTTTTATTTAAATTTAGGAACATACAGAAGCAACAAAATACACACAAAACACAAGCAGAGGATATGTACATCCATATTTAACAAAACAGCATTAAAGAAATCAGCTGTTGAGCAATATTAATGCAAAAAAGAAATAATAAAACAAAATAGAATAAAGGGGGGTACATAATGGTCGGGCTCTTTTTAAGTATATTTGTATGATATACAGGAGAAAAACAAAACAAAATGTGATGATAATGGGAGACATTAATCAAAACAACAAATAGCAAGACACATCCTCATACAGCTGCTTCACAGTGCATTTCTCAAAGATGAGAAATATACCTTAAAGTCATTAATAAACATTCAAAGGAGGGTTTGGTGCTCCTCCATTTGCTACAATGAATATGATATTTACCCATGAGTAGTATCACACATTTATCATATCGCATCGTTGGGTTCAGACCATCGTTAGAAAAGGATATGAGAAATATCAAAAGTCGGAATGTCGACGCAACCTTCGCACAACCAGTTTCGTTGTCCACCCAAAATTTTGTCGTTTCAGGGCATGAAAAAAGATGTTCCAAAGTTTCTCAGCTGCATGCAAAAGGTACAGGATCAACCTCAAACCTAAACTTTTTTTGAGAAATTCGCAACCGGGGTAAACCTGCACTATTTTGAAGTGAGCCCTTGACCTAGGTGAAATAGGCCATTTGACAATTTAGAATGTGCTTTGTACATGCTGACTCTTTGTATCCCTATTGTAGTCGTGAAACAAAATGGATTTCTCTAAGAACAGCACTGATGAATTTGTTATTACATTTCTGTCATTCAATTTGCAATCATTTATCGCCAGATTTGGTAATACAGGGTTAACATTTGAATACAATAGGGTGTTTTGATTAGCTGAAGCAGAGATGCGGGGATGGCCCTACAAACCTTTTCATATTCTTTTTCAGTACACTCTCAAATTAAATTTTGTTCAGAAAGGCTCTATGATCCATTATGTTTCCATTACTATCCAAAAATCAGTAACAAACAAGATGCCCTTTTCATACCAATCACATTTAAAATCGATTTCCTATTAATTGTAATCACTCTGTTATTCCACACAGTTGATCCATGGGGAGTAAAATTATGGGTAAATATCATCTTCCAATACTGAAGAATCTGTTTGTGGAAATTTGACAACTTAACAGGAACCTTGTTAATGTCAAAATCACATTTTAAAAGAAATTGAGTCTCCTATTCTTTAAACAAGGACCTTGGGATGAAACCACATGGAATTTGGTTGTGATAGCTATGCTTTTAACCAATTTAGCTTAAAGGTGCCAACCATTATTCCAAATTAAAGCTTTAATACCTTTGTTATATTCTTTAATTAGTTGTATCTTGATATAATGAATTTATTTTTCACAAAATTGAAAGATAATTGAATTAACTTTTTAATATTATTAGATGAGACATACAATGATTTCTATTTTAAGGGTAGATCAGTTTAGAAATCCCATCTGCTTAGACAAAACAACTTTCCCAAAATAGTGAGATTCTAGTTAGCCAGTGGCTGAGAGATTTCTTCTGCTATCTGTTGCACTTTCTAATAAGGCTTTTGATATGGTTATTCCTAAATATTTTACTTCAGATTCGGAATTCTGATTGAAGCAATTGAGGAACATCACATGTATGAATAGGCTAATTTGCATTTATACTATATTAAGGATAACTTGATGCTTTGGAAAAACTGAAATGATATTACGGTTTTGATCTACCATGAGTTTATCCCTTTAAAAAATAGATGTCATCAGCAAACTGACTAATCTTAATTCATGCCTGTATCTCTGGGTTGTTATTAACAGCACTGTTAGTAACTGGGTGTCAGAATAAATACTCGAGAGATTAAAGACCCTGTCATACCAAGGCAAAATCTTTAAATCTAGGTGTCATCCCAGGGTTCAGACATATGGAACTATATAAAACCAGCTGACCTGCAGCATGTCGTAGCTCAGGCCAACAGGAAGCGCATCACGTCGTCGTGGTTACGGAGGCTCTGCCCACATGGCGTTTTATAAACGACGTCCCAGTGCTCCACGTCCTCACAGGCCTGAGTATTCGCTGGTCGTCAGGAGCCACGTGCCCTCAATGACATCAGTGGCACGGCGGTCGAGGCTCTTTAAAGCCGCAGAGCAGCGGAACTCAGCGTGGTTTCTGACCACAGAACGCTGGCAATGAGGCATGCTGGGTAAACTGGACAGGCAGCCTGGACGAAAACAGTGAGTGTGTGTGTGTGTAGAGTGTGTGTTACTGTGTTACTGTGTGTGTGTGTTACCTGCAGCAGTTGTAGCGCCTGTACTGCAGCTCCTCAGGTGTCAGAGGAGGCAGCTCCTCTCACCTTGTGGGGGTGCTGAGGGGAGGAGACAGCTGGCAGCAGCTCCACCTGCAGCAGGAATATACTACCAAAATAAGAGTCTGACACTGACATTACTGTCCTTACTTCCTCTTCTGTCTTCAGAATAAGGTTTCTCTCCTTTGAAAGTTTCAGAATAAAAGCGTTCACCTGAGCCGATGACCACCTGAAACACAGAGGAGTCCTGAGCGGAGGCCGGAGGAGAACAGTCCAGAGACTCCAGCAGCTTCAGCCTGAACATACCCACACAACAGGAAGTGCCCATCATCACCAACAGGAAGTGCCCATCATCACCAACAGGAAGTGCCCATCATCATCAACAGGAAGTGCCCATCATCATCAACAGGAAGTCATGACAGGGTGGATTAAAAGGTCCAACCTTATCTGTGGCCGCAGTTCTTCTTCAGGACTTTCAGGTGCACACACACACACGCCGTTGAACACCTCGTCCACGTTCTCTCAGCCAGAAACGCCTTGCCTGCTCCTGAAGATAAAGGTGACACACACACACACACCTTTAGGTTAGTTAGGATTAGGCACACTGTCATTTCAAAATTAGCAACTGCACAATAAAAATAAAATTATTAGAGAACATTTGTTTGTAAATTTTTACTTTACATGTTAGTTTGACTCTGTCCCGGTCCAGAGCAGACCCTGTCCCGGTCCTACTGACATCTTGGGGATCCAGCTCCATCTCCATCTACACGTTACAGCCTGCCAGCCTGTTAGCCTGTCCTTCAGCGGGAGGACCGACACGGAGCGGGGAGCAGAGCCCGGTGCCCGGTGCCGGTGCCGCCCGGCAGACGAGTTGAACCACGCGGTGAGCTTAACGTGAGCTCGTGAGCGTTCCGTGCGACCGGAGAGTGACGTCAGGAGTTCGGTTCATTCAGCTGCTCTGACTTTGTTAGCTTTCCGAGCAGCTAACGATGCTAACTACCGTAAACACAGCGGCCGCCGTAGATTTACTTCCGTGTTAGTTCGCCCTGATTTTTGTTTTCCAGGCACGTTTTCCCGCTCTTTTCAACCGTAACGTGCGCTCATCGACACTGCGTGAAACTCTTGTTTCACCTGTTTGTTTCCACATAAACAAAACTGTCGCTGAAGCTGAATAACACCTGCTAACCAGAGCCTGTCAGCCTCAGCTCAGGGCCTACACCTCCACCGTCCTTCGCGCTTCGTTTCTTGATCCCAATTGATTCCACATCCGCCACCGTACAGCTGACACGTGATCCCAAGGTACCTGGTGTAGTTTGTAACTATAATGACGTAATTTTAGCACCCGTGACAGGTGAGCACAAGTAATAGTCCTCAGAGACAGGTGAAGACAGACAGATATGTAATGATATTTCACCATCTCTGTGTGTGTGTGTGTGTTCCAGGTGAGATGGCTCAGGTGCGCAGTCGGTCAGTGAGGCCTTGTGGTCGATGTGGCGGGCTGACTCCATGTCCATGCCGGTCCACTGGTACTACGACATCGTAGGACATCAGGAGGGATTTTTGGAGGTTGATTCAGGCTCAACCCGCCTCGGACTCCAGACACCTGGCCCAGCATCCTCAGCCTCTCCAGCACCAGCAGGAACCCTTCAAGTCCACCACACGGGTCGCTTTCTTGGGTCACGCAGGCCACGTGGTTCTGTTTGTGTGTTGCAGCCGGCAGCGGTCGGACCGCCTGTTCGTCCGGCGCCAAGCGGCCTGACGTGGTCGGCAACGTGATCCTCCACGACAAACTGAACCTGTGGAAGTCCTCCAAAGGCTCAGTCCACTATCACCAAGGTACTGATGCAAAGAATGCAGCTATGTTCACACTTCAGGTCTTCACTGGTCTGTTTGTGGTCTTCACTGGTCTGTTTGTGGTCTTCAGGTCTTCACTGGTCTGTTTGTGGTCTTCACTGGTCTGTTTGTGGTCTTCAGTGGTCTGCTTTAGTCTTCAGGTCTTCAGTGTCTGTTTGTGGTCTTCAGTGGTCTGTTTGGTGGTCTTCAGTGGCCTGTTTGTGGTCTTCAGGTCTTCACTGGTCTGTTTGTGGTCTTCACTGGTCTGTTTGTGGTCTTCACTGGTCTGTTTGTGGTCTTCAGGTCTTCAGTGGTCTGCTTGTGGTCTTCAGTGGTCTGTTTGTGGTCTTCAGGTTCAGAGGTCTGCGGTGGTCTTCAGGCTCAGAGGTCTGTTTGTGGTCTTCAGGTTCAGTCCGTGATAACACCCTGAACGCCCTCTGTTCTCTCCGCAAGGGTCCAGTTCCCTCGCCTCCGGGTCGCTTTCAGATGTGTCTCAGCCGACGCCGAGCCGCCCTGGCGGATTCACGTCGCTTCCTGACGACGCTCGCTCGCACCACGACACTTCCACGCCGAAGTTCTCCCACCGCCATTCTTCAGAGACTGGTGACAGCAGACCGACATCACCCCAGGTGAAACAAGCGCTTCCTGGTGGAGCAGTCTCTCCAGCTTAGTTGAGTTTTCACTTCTTTACTTGTTGGTTTTTCAGGTGCTGACATTTGCAGAAAAACGCTCCAGGCACATGTTGAGCTTCTCATCTGCCGACAGCCAGCTGGACGCCATCGCCGCCTTCCATGATCTCTTCTTCATCCTGCTGTCCGCATCAGCCAATGAGGAGCAGGCTGTGAGACGAAAGGTCGATGATGTCATTACTTTAGGAAACATTTAAGCTAACGAGTCAGACGATCCGATGGAAATGAGCAGTTCTGACAACGTTCTTTAAACGTTACAAGTCATCTGAATCTCCACTGTGCAACAAGGCTGACCTTTGACCTCCTGCTTCCTCAGGTTTCAGCAGCAGTGGAGTTTGTGAAGCTCACCCACCCCCACCCGAAGGTGCCTGAGTATGTGTCCATTTACAGCCGGGCGCTGCATGCCGTGCTGGGCGGAGCCAGCGTCCGCCAGCAGGCTGAGCGCCTGAGGACTGACGCCTGGGGCTTCGTTGAGCCACAGCCGCAAGGCAGCCAGGTACCGACTGACCAAAAAATGTCGCCAGCCAATCATCAACCAGGTCACCAGCAGCAGACACAGCAGCAACACTACTGACAAGTCCAACAGCAGTCAGCCCAGCTCAAGGCCTGTCTTTCAGCCTTTATTTCACCAAGCAACCACTAAAAGTCAGTCCCAGATTTACTCTTGTCCGGCGGCTTCTTGCTCGCTCACTCTCTCCTTTTCTCTTCTTAGCTTCCTCCGTCAGCGTCCTCTTCACTCTCTGCTCCTCTGCCATTATGTCCATAGAAGCTGCTGACTGCTGGGCCTGAAACCTCCTCCTCCTCCTCCTCCTCTTCTTCTCCATAAAATCTGATCCAGTTTCACCAAAATCAGTGAAAAATGTCTGAATGACCGCTGACCTTTGGAAACACCATCGCTCTGTAAATGTCTTCTAACAGCCTGTTTGCGTGTTTCAGGTTTGCGTTGTCCTCTGAGGATGGACTGAAGGTCCATCAGAGTGCTGTGAGCGACCTCGGTCTGGCCTGCTACACTAAAGGTTCAGACCTGCTGCTGCTGATGTGATGTTTCCAGGCTGAGAGGTGAAACCTGTTTAAGTGTTGCCTGTTTTTTTTGTTGTGACCTGACAGGAGCTCTGTGCAGCATGTTTTATCTGGCTCACGAGTTTCACGACGACCCCAGAGGAGGAATCCTGGCCAACACCAACTGTGGAGGTTCGTGCAGGAGCTTTCAGACCACTCAAAGGTCCCGATGTCATGCCGACGACGCCACTCACATCCAAAACAACACTAAAGATTAGTGTTAGCATGCTAACATGCGAGACTAACATGCTGAACGTCATGTTAGCATTTAGCTCAAAGCACAGAACAGAAGGGAATGGCCGCTAACATGCTAACGTGACAGTGTTCAGTCGGATCATTAGGTGTGTTTGTGTTCTAGGTGAGAACTGTAACCGCGGGGCGGCACTGGGAGCCCTGCTGGGGGCCGGAGGGTTGTACAGCGGAGCCATCATCCCACAAGAGTGGAAGGACGAGCTGAGAGACGCCCGCAAGTTCATCCCTGGCATCCTGAAGGAGCTGCAGTGATGGAAGTATCGCCCCCTGGTGGAATGGAGGGGAGCTTCCTGTTTGTCTTCCTGATTACAACAGTGCAAATGTATTCTAATTTTTACATAATGGTGGAAATCTTTTTACTCTGATTTTGATTATGTGGTGCTCTGGAATAAAAAAAAACAGTGGGTGAACCGCTGAGATTCGACTGACTGCTGTGATTATTAAAAAACTGATCGACACTAAGACATCGGTTTACCACCAACGTTCATTTACCAATCATCAACCAGGTCACCAACAGCAGACACAGCAGCAGCTAATATTACTGACTAGTCCAACAGCAGTCAGCCCAGCTCGGCGTCTGTCTTTCAGCCTTTTATTTCACCAAGCTCTCACCAACCACTAAAAGTCAGTCCCAGATTTACTCCGGAGGCTGCTGACTGCTGGGCCTGAAAACCAGGATCAGTGAAATAGTCGGTGGTGTGTGATTGACAGAAAGCGTTACGTCTTCTCAGTGTAGAATCGACTTATTTCACATCTGTTACAACATTGATTTAACATTTAACAAATCCTGATTGGTGCACAGACGCAACAGAAATCACCAAAACTGTTTAAATGACTGCCTGTCGAACTCAACTGTCCACAGGAAGAACCTTCAACAGCAGTACTGTGCATGTATGCACATGTATTTGTACTCTGTGTTTGTGTGTGTGTGTGTGTGTGTGTGTGTGTTTAAAAAGAGAGAGGGTTTGTGTGTTTTCAGTGTCTCTCTGACCTTTGATCAGTTCAGAACAAAAATGGCGTCCGTCAGCAGAGGAACGAAGCGACTTTTCTTCCTACGACTCCTCATTGCTTTTATCCCAGCATGCACTGGGCTTCCTGGAGGTCAGTGCCCTGTATCTTCTCCTTCTTAGACTCATCTTGTTTTTCTGCTTCATCTGTTGGCGTCCATGTTGAAACAGTTCGACCTTCGGGTGGTCGGTCACTTCTCCTCGCTGTCTCTGCTGTTTGCTGTAAACATTACGACACTTAGTACGCCAATATTATGTTAGCACAAATTGATTGAAATTTTATTTATTTATTATTATTTATCACCAAATGATGGTTTAGAAATCAGCAGCTGTAAGTTCAGCCCATATTCAATCGTCAAACACAGTTGACGTAGTGTATGCACATGGAGGAGGTGGGTGGATCGAACCACCGTGTCCGGACAACTTCCTCATAAGGTTCAACCGTTTCCTGTTTCTGTGTTTTTATTGAAGGAGTGTTCGTGGACCGACCTGAGGCCAGTGTTTTCCTGCATCGCAGTCGTCGGGCAAACTTCCTGTTCGAGGAGCTGAAGAGAGGCAATCTGGAGCGAGAATGTATGGAGGAGAAATGCTCCTACGAGGAGGCCAAGGAGATCTTTGCCCTGCCACAGCAGCTGGTCGGTCCCGAGCCAAAGAGACGATCCAAACGTGGTTTATAGTGGTTCATGTTTCATCATTAATTTGTCTTGTCTTTCTTTACTCAGGAAGTCTTTTGGACGATGTACACAGGTACTTTGGATTCAACCTGCTATATGTTCCTTTACTTACAGTAAAGTACCACAAAGGTTAAGGAGGAGCTAAGATTGTTTAATTCAGAACCTCAGATCATAGAAACTACATCTACAGTCTGTAAGTCTTTTTGTAACTTCCTGTCTGCAGCCGTGGATCACTGCCTGTCGTCTCCCTGTAAGAACGGAGCGACCTGTACTCGCCAGGTCGACACCTATGTCTGCAAATGTTCGCCTGGTTATCATGGAACCAACTGTGACAAAGGTAGGTGAAACGAATGTCTGTGATTGTTGCCGAAGAAGTTGCCGTCATGATAAACAAAGCTGTGGTTTTGATCTGTCTCTATGCAGCACGTCTGGCCTCCAATGGGTGTCGCTACAGAAACGGAGGATGTGAACATTTCTGCAGAA
The DNA here is from genome assembly GCA_028641955.1 of Protonibea diacanthus. NCBI lineage: Eukaryota > Metazoa > Chordata > Actinopteri > Sciaenidae > Protonibea > Protonibea diacanthus. Next base: position 366,642 of record CM053999.1, read on the forward strand.
ATGATCCGGATCATTCTCACATGTGCTTCTGCGCTCCAGGATACAGTCTGGGTCGAGACAACAGCAGCTGCCTGCCGCAAGGTCAGAACTCTTTTACAGCACAGCTGAAGTTAGATCCAAATGTGTTCATTTCAGTACAAGAAAAAAGTAAAACCCAACAACTGAAGCAACCATCTGGAAACACCCCACAAACCACTGACACCGGCAACAAACTATTCCAACCATTTACTAAAGTGTTAGCCTCTAAAGCATAGCATCCACCTACAGCTGCTTAAAACCCTCTGACACCTTTAGCAACCACTGAGCAACCAACTAGCTTCAGACTTTGACCCATTTAACACATTAACTCTAACAGGTAACAGGTAACAGCAACGAGTGATTCCAGCGATAAACGCCACTCAACATTTCTTTGGTCATCTTCTAGTTAAGTTGTCCAGGGTTGTGTGCACATTTGTATCAGTGCAATATGACGAAAATCTGATCATCTCTCTGGTCCAGAAAATGTCGTCTGTGGAAGACCTCTGATTCAGTTTGCCCCGAGGGTTGTTAATGGACAGACCTGCCCCAAAGGACACTGTCCATGGCAGGCAAGTTTTGTTGTTGCTGAACCGAACACTTCAAGGCTCAGGTCAAGAAGAGAAGTTTGTGGACATGTTAAAGAGTTCATGATGATAACAGTCCTCTCTGTTCAGGCTCTGCTCACTAAAGATCATCAGTACAGCTGCGGAGCCATCGTCCTGTCGGATCAGTGGGTAATGACTGCAGCTCACTGCGTTTGGGGAAAACCTAGCACCATCTATCATGTCATTGTGGGTAAGACATCAAACCTTTCCTACACATCTTTAACTACTTTTAATCTGCGATTTTAAATGCAACTTACATTTCTTTGCTGTTTCCACGTCCTCCAAGAACACACTGCAACAAACCTATCAGCTGCTAGACAGTAGTAGTATTTCGAGGCCTCCAGCAGATGTGCTGAACATTATTTCCAGTCCGATTAGCAACTTAAGACACAATAATGGAGTTAAGAGATGACTGATCTCTGTCATGTGAAAGCAGATAACTTTGAAAGAGCTGTCGATGGACTCTGTGAAAGAAAATGAACCATTTATTCTCTCCCTGTTAAGGTGAACATGACCGGGAGGAGGATGACAAGACTGAGCAGAAGCGGCGGGTGATCAAAGTGGTGATCCACCAGGCATACAACAAGACGAGCTCTGACTCGGATCTGGCCATGCTGAGGCTGCACCACCCAGTCAAACTGGGTCCCTACGTGGTTCCCATTTGCCTTCCTGCAAAGAACAGCACCTTCAGCCGAACACTAGCGACCGTCCGTTACTCCACCGTGTCCGGCTGGGGCCGCCTATCACAGCACGGTGCCCCAGCCAGATTCCTCCAGCGGCTGGAGTTGCCAAGGGTCCATCCGCAGGAGTGCCGTCTCCACACCAGAATCAACAAGCTCAACATCACCAAAAACATGCTCTGCGCTGGGCTGAGGACTGGCGGCCGGGATGCCTGCGAAGGTGACAGTGGTGGCCCTCTGGTGACACGCTACAAGAAAACCTGGTTCCTGACAGGCGTGGTGAGCTGGGGGAAAGGGTGCGCCAATGAGAACCTATACGGCGTCTACACCAGAGTCAGCAACTTCCTGGACTGGATCGAGGATGTCATGTCCACTGGCAGAAATGGGACCAGGTCAATAATGAGATGAGCCGGCTCCAAACCGAAGCAGTGAGCTAAGAGATGATGTAGAGCGAAATATTATAATATTACAGAAACATAACAGAGTCGTCTGTATAGAGTTGTGAAGTGTGAAGAGTCACATTACTGAAATCAGTACAAATATAACAACATTAACAAGTATTTGGCTACTTTAAAAACACTGAAGGTGATTAGGTACTTAACACCTAAGGTGCAGTTTGGCAAGAAATACCCAGTCACAGAGCTGAGGCTTTATGGGTATTGTAGTATTTTGAGCAGAAACCATGATACCTCAGAAACAAAGTGTAAACAATCAGAACATGAAGTTAAGATGTTTCCCGTGTCTGTGAGGATAATTCACAGAAGAAGACCTCAGGAACCAGCAGCTCGTCTCATTTCACAACTCTGTCAACGTGACACAATTAATACAAGATCAAACAATTCATCGATAAAGCTTCTCGTATATGTGAATCTATCATGTACCACGTCTGACTTTAATTCACGTCCTGCTGCAGACCAACAATTAGCCAGTGCAACAGCTGTGTAACGTTAGCGCTGAACTGTCCACCATCAATCACTGCCTGCTTCATAACCTTATAAAACTGCATTTGGTTGGGATGATTTTGTGGGATGTTGATTCTTGTATTGGTTCTTATAAATTAAGAAAATAAAGTGATACTTTGTCGATTGGAGTTGATTTCAGTTTCAGTTATTTCAACCTTCAACTTTAAGGCATGTTATTTCTGTAAGTCGACTCAGTCAGTAATAAAGCTCACAGCTTAATGTTAATGTGAACACTATTTATTGGACTCAGCATGAGTCAGCACCTCCGTGTAGACAAACATGATCATGTTCAACCTTCTTAATTTGACTGACATACTTTGAGAAAAATAGATGCTTAGCTTGGTGATAGCTGAACGTGTGAAGAGGAAACTCAGATTCTCATGAGCGAGAAAGGATTTTCCCAACATGGCGTTTGAAGCAGTCACTGTGTACAGGTCACATTCTGTCAGGGTTTCTATTGGGAACATGTGATCAGTGGTGGAGGGGGACAGGGGGACGGGTGTTAGGTGGACTTTGCACCTTTGGATCCACAAAGAAGCAGCACAGCAACTCTGTGATGACATCAACCATGAGGCTGAGAGTCTTCTTCACCTTCGTCTTCAGTTTCTCCAGCTGCCAGGTGGCGTCAGGTGAGGAAGCCAACATGTCCGACTGCAGTAAAACTGTCTCTGTTAGTCACTGATGACAGAGACGCAACACGAGAGCCTGGTCAGATACAATGCTAATGTTAGCATGCTAACAATGCTGACACCTTGATGTAGTTTAGAGGCCTAGCATGCTAATGTAAAGTGCTAATTTGCACAAAGCACAGCTGGTAGTTCTGCAGAACTTTGTTCAAAAATCAAAGTATTAATGACAAAATACCTGGGCTAGATGAAGTCAGACAATCGTTGAAGTTGTTTTTATTCAGGTTTTATCGTAAAACAAAAGTCAAAATATCTGTAAAATGATTTTCCTGTTGTCAAAACGAATTCAGGTTTTTTTTACATAATCAGACTGATATTAGAAAATCTGGACAGTATAAATGTGATTCAGTGTACAAAGTTACTACGTCTACATCCACGGTAACATGCAGACAGGTTGGTGTCTAAAACCTGGATGTAGTCTCTGTGACGTCCCCACAGACTGTCAAAAACCTGGATGTAGTTTCTGTGACATCCTCGCAGACTGTCTAAAACCTGGACGTAGTCTCTGTGACGTCCCTGCAGGTAGTCGTAGTCAAGGGAACATTTTGTTGAGTCAAACTTCTTGACAATCCATCGAGTGTTTGTCGAGATTCAGTCTGTCACAGTGATGCTAACTGCCATTTAGCTATCTATTTAACTCTTTCTTCTCTTTTTGGAAGTCTTTCTGGATCCACATCAGGCCCATGGCGTCCTGGTCCGGACTCGGAGGTATAACACGGGCTGGTTTGAGGAACTGCAGATGGGAGACCTGAAGAGGGAGTGTCTGGAGGAGAAATGCACCTACGAGGAGGCCCGGGAAGTGTTCGAGCACACCGAGACCACGGTCAGACCTGTAGACCAGGGTCAGACCTGTAGACCAGGGTCAGAGCTGTAGACCACGGTTAGGCCTGTAGACCAGAGTCAGACCTGTAGACCAGAGTCAGGCCTGTAGACCACAGTCAGACCTCTAGACCACAGTCAGACCTGTAGACCACAGTCAGACCTGTAGACCACAGTCAGACCTGTAGACCATGGTCAGGCCTGTAGACCACGGTCAGACCTGTAGACCAGGGTCAGACCTCTAGACCACAGTCAGACCTGTAGACCAGGGTCAGACCTCTAGACCACAGTCAGACCTGTAGACCACAGTCAGACCTGTAGACCACGGTCAGGCCTGTAGACCAGAGTCAGACCTGTAGATCACGGTCAGGCCTGTAGACCAGGGTCAGACTTGTAGACCAGGGTCAGGCCTGTAGACCAGGGTCAGACTTGTAGACCAGAGTCAGGCCTGTAGACCAGGGTCAGACTTGTAGAACAGGGTCAGACTTGTAGACCAGGGTCAGACTTGTAGACCAGGGTCAGACTTGCAAACATTAAATTTCTTTGATTCGGGGAATATTATAAATAAATTCACTGTCTGACTTTTCTGTTTCCTCAGGATGAATTCTGGAGAACATACAGCTGTAAGTGAGCACACAGCCTCTTCCTTTGTCCTCCTGTTTCTCCTCAGTATGAAACCTTGTGACCACAGCTAATGATCCACGGGACCCAGACTGGGTCAAGGCTGTTAGCCATCATAGTGATAGCGTCTCCATCAGTTGCTGTTTTAAACTGGACAGTCACAGTATCACCTGTTGTACTGAAACACCATATAATCACTGTATTCTCGTCCCGCAGTGCCGGATAGCTGTGAGTTGAACCCCTGTTTGAACGGGGGCAGCTGCTCCACCCTGGGTTCATCCTACACCTGCTACTGCCTGCCACAGTTCAGCGGACTCAACTGTGAGCTTGGTGAGTAAAGTACGTGCATGTTCACGAGGCTTGGTCTGTAGATGGGGAACAAAAGTCCTACGACAGCTGTAGCAATGTTGGAGTGAGCAGGTTTTACCGTAACCATGACATGGTTTTAGAGCACCTGGACGCCCCAAACACCTGCCTGTTGGACAACGGAGGTTGTGACCATTTCTGTGAGGAAGAGAAGGGAGCACAGAGGCCGAACTGCTCATGTGCAGACGGTTACCTCCTGCACGACGACGGGATGAGCTGCGTTGCCAAAGGTGGGAGGACGATTTGATGCATTCACGTGACAGAGAGAAAGATCGTAAATATGAGCTTCAGGATATTTTATCGTCTTCTATCATCGTCTTCTATTCTATCATCAAATACTTTCAATATTTCAATTCAATATTTGACCAAAATACAACATTTATTTCAGATTTATGAGCTTGACTGCAGAGCAAATGAATCTCCAGGTTCCAGCTAAAGAGACAAAAAACAGACAAGACCTGATGGATGGTTTGGTCGGGTTGCAGTGGAGGAGTTTTGTGTCTCTTTTGTTTGATGCTTTTGTAGTTAAACCCTGTCTATTCTCTACAGAGGCCCAGAGTAACTCACCTTTAGACTCCTGGAGGCCTGTTTCCCTGAACCTTGGACAGTCTGAATCAGGATCTTTGGTTTCTATTAAAATAATTGATATTTGTGTTACATACATGTATGGAGACTTTTATTTTGTAGTGTCAGGATGTGGATGCAGAAACAAGAAGCGTCATGTCGTTTTGCTGGTTCATGTTTTTTGTTTTTTTTGTGGTTTCAGAGCCGGTGGCGTGCGGCTCGGTCCCCGTCCTGCAGGCACAAAACAAATCCAAGCAGCTCAACCTGCAAGGTCGGATTGTCGGGGGAACAGAGTGCCCCAAAGGTGAATGCCCCTGGCAGGTACGCTACAGTTAAAGGGGCAGTTCAGTGTGGAGCCTGTGTGGTTGTCCTGAGATCACTGTATCCAACTCTGACCTCACCAAAACCAGATTCAGCTGGAAAACCCAAAGTTTCAGAGATAACAAAGTGTTTTACTGCAACATTTTCTCCAGAAAGACCAAACTTGAAGTCGGCGGGTGGAGAACTGAACCAGGACCTGAACGATTTGTTTGTTCCATTGTTAAATGTGAATCCGGAGCTTGTTCGGGTGGATTGAAAATGTTTCTGTTGGTTTCAGGTTCTGTTGGTGTATAAAGGCAAAGGCTTCTGTGGAGGAGTCATCTATAAACCCACATGGATCCTCACAGCTTCTCACTGCCTGGAGTCTTATGACGTTCAGTTCCTGAAGGTGGTCGCAGGTACGAATCCCTCCATCTGTTTGGGTCATCGCTTTGACCGGGTCTAAACACGCCTCTGCCCTGCTCTTTGTCTGTCAGGCGAGCACAACACGGAGGTGAATGAAGGCACGGAGCAGCACATCCAGGTCGCTGAGATCATCATGCACGAGAACTACAAGACAATCACAGCCGACAACGACATCGCCCTTCTTCGTCTGGCGTCGCCCATCGTCTACACGTCGTACGCCGTCCCAGTGTGCCTGCCGACGCGAGCCCTGGCTGAGCGCGACCTCTGGGCCGTCAACCTGCACACGGTGAGCGGCTGGGGGAGGAGGGGTGAGAACGGACCCACCTCACACATCCTGCGGCGGCTGAAAGTCCCTCGGATCCGGACGCAGCAGTGTGTGGAGGACAGCGGCGTGGTGCTCACTGAGAACATGTTCTGCGCTGGATACATCGAGGGCCGACAGGACTCGTGTAAAGGCGACAGTGGCGGACCGCTGGTGACAGACTACAAGAAGACGGCGTTCCTGCTGGGGATCGTCAGCTGGGGGAAGGGCTGCGCCCGACCGGGCAACTATGGCATCTACACCCGAGTGTCCAACTACCTGGAGTGGATCCACAACCGAACCGCAACGCCAAATCAGCCGACAAACAACACAGAGGCCTCCTTACACAACCTGACAACTTGAGAGCTCAAACTGCTCATGACAGTAATTAGTGATCAGACCCTGTAGCTCCTGTTAATTTAGAGAAACATCTTTGTAAACATTTCCTCCATAAAATATGATCCAGTTTCACCAAAATCAGTGAAATAGTTGGTGGTGTGTGACTTAGTGCCGTAAAGCGTTACGTACTTCTCCCGACCCGGAGCCCAAAGTTACATAGTGTGAGAACAGACGTACGAATGACAGAGACACCGTTCACCTGATCACAGGTCAGTGTGGATCAACAGGAGGTCACAGACGTCAGATTATCAGAGCAAAGTTACATCAAATATTTTACTATAAAACCTTCATCACTTATTCATTTACATTTCATTACCTTGAACTTTGGCTGGCGTGAGGCATTCACTGTCTTTCATTTTTAGTTAAGTCATGTGAACTTACTTTCATTGTCTCATGACTTTAATATAAAATGTAATAGTTTACATCTGTTTAAATTAGTTGTCTTATAATTGTTGTATGAATAAACTTTATGTCAGATTATGACATTTCTTGATGCTGCTTTCAGTTTAGTTCAGTTTAAATATCCATGATGTGTGTGTGTGTCTGTGTGTGTGTGTGTGTGTTGATACAGTCCACAGGGAGTCATGTACATTTACTCCAGAACTGATCTTGATCCAAGTACAATGAAGTCTTTACTTTATTGACAGTTTTTATACTTCCATTCTACTGCTGTGTCTCAGTCCACATCCTTCTGTTAGTACTCTTCTATGTAGTACTCTGTGTACTTTGTGTACTTCCTGTCACAGTGCTCAGTTTGAGGATGCCAATTGTGAACTTAACGGAAATTTGGTTTGATTTGTTTTGCAACATTTCAAAACTTCTTCTGCTATAACTACATGAAGCTGAGCATACTTGAATACTTTAACTACATGAAGCTGAGCATACTTGAGTACTTTAACTACATGAAGCTGAGCATACTTGCTCAACTAGGTTGTTGTGTTGGTGCTGTTTCTTCCATTCTTTTCAATAGGAACTATAAATGCTGACAGAACAGAGATGTGTTTACTGACCTGGTTAAAAACTGACTCCGGGGTCAGAGGCTCAGTGGGCGTGGACTTAAAATGCCTCCTAAAAACCGTCCTTGTTGTTGAGTTGCTGAGAGACTTTGAACACAACATGTTGCTGAGGAGCTGCTGCACCGCCTGGGTTCTGCTTTCAGGCATCGCTGCTGCTGCAGGTCTGTTTATTTTGTTAAAGAAAGTTATGTTAGCATGTAAGTAACTTACACATGTTACAGTATTTTATTTGAGTATTTAAAAGAACCTGAAAAGACTGATACTAAAGTACTTTGAAGCAGAATCTTAAATGTTTCTTCATGCAACCATTTTTCCACAATTATGCTCAAGATAAAAATGCATGATGATGTTTTATCATCTGTTTCAGTGTTTGTCAAGAGGCACGAGGCTAACACTGTGCTACAGAGATGGCGGCGCGCAAACAGCGGCTTCCTGGAGGAAATGCAACAAGGAAACCTGGAGAGGGAATGTATCGAGGAGATATGTGACTACGAAGAAGCTCGAGAAGTTTTTGAAGACGTAGATCAGACGGTCAGAGTTTTTCTTTTAGAGGGTCCTTTGATTGTACTTATTAATAAGTATAATTAAAACCAAGTTTAGATGTGATATAAACAGCAGAAGTAGACATTTATTTATGGAGAACGTGGCTGTTGTTCACATAAGACGTGTTGGTAAGCTTTAGCTCACTTTATGTATAAACAACAGGAGTTATGCTAAAAGCATCTTTTGTTCATGAAATCAAAATTAGTTCAACAAAACCTTTATCTCAAATTTGAGAAACGTGAGAACGCCAAGTTCAACAGCTACCAAACCATTTAAATTTGGATCGCTCACTATTGGCCATGGAATATGCAGGATAATGCACTACAACATGTGTGGTTATGACAAATAATGCACTCCTCGTTATGCATTATTTCACAATAAGGACTTGTCATGCATTATCCTTAGCTTAATGTGCTAAATTGTTAGCATGTTAGAATCCCCATTTGATTAAACTGTCTGGAGACACACAGATGATCTTGGTGACAATATGTAACATTTTGGGTAAGATGACAAAGGGATGCAACGTAAATGTATAATGAAATAACTTTGTTTGTTCTTTGCAGAATCAATTCTGGGCGACATATAATCGTGAGTAACACCTTTGATGTGTGAACTTGACGTGAAAATAAAACTACTGCACGAAACAGAACTGATCACGTTTCTAACTTTCTAAACATGTTGAAGCTGGATTTCACTGTAGAGCAGGTTTCACATTTTGTGTTGCTCAAATATTGATTTATGGGTATCTTTCTAAACCTTGTGATGAAAACGTATTGATCCTCATTCTTCTAAATCAGTCGGCTGTTTGTCCTCTTGTGTTTCTCTGAAGAATTTGTTTGTTCAGAGCTTGACATCATTATTAGACATTTATGACATTAATAATAATTAAATGTTTCTTTTAAAGTGTCCTGATTTATGTGTTTTTGTGTGTGTGTGTCAGGCCATGGCCCGTGCGTCACCAACCCATGTCGTAACAATGGGACATGTGTCAGCACGGAGACGTCCTACCACTGTGTCTGTCCTGATGGTTTTGTGGGACTACACTGTGAGAACTGTAAGAAAAACAACAAACAAAGATAAACTCAGATTTTCAGGGGAAAACAAAGAAAGCTGTTTCTAATTTTGTTTATTTATTAAATCAAGAAGAACTGATCCTGATGACATGTTTGATGAACTTATGTAGCATATATTAATGTTAGAATATTTTATATGTATGTATTTACTTTCCTCAGGGGTAGAACTTTCACTCAAGTGTCTTTACCACAACGGACAATGTCAGCATTTCTGTGACGGCTCAGGAGAAACTCAGAGATGTTTCTGTGCCGACGGATACAAACTGGGAGCAGACGGACGAAAGTGTATTGCTGAGGGTACAAATACTACCTAAGTACTACTTCTTTGGGGGTATTTTTGCTTTAAACGCTCCGTCATGGATGAATTGATTCTCAAACTTTGACCTCAACATGAACATCAGATTGTTTTCTGTGTTACAGTCGAGTTTCCGTGTGGGCAGCTGACTCCACAGGAAGTACCTATGAACCAGAGCGTTGTGGGTCAGACCAGGCTGGTGGGAGCTAACCACTGCCCCAAAGGAGAGTGTCCTTGGCAGGTGAACACCGCTTTTTGTCCTGAGGTTGGACCACAGACCACAGGGCCATTGAAATGTAAAGGGGACATGCTCTGGGATTATCTGTCCTGATAATTATCTGTCCTGGATTTTCACGCTTCACGCTGTTACTCTTCCATCTGTTGATCAGGTTCTGGTTCAGTTACATGGACACAGTCACTGTGGAGGTGTCCTCATCAATCCAGACTGGGTCATCACTGCAGCCCACTGTCTCCATGGCAACAAACCCGAAGACTTCACTGTAGTGGCAGGTAACTGATCTTTGCTTTCTGTTCAGCTTTAATCTTCAGCGTCAAATTCACTTGCGTTTCAGTCTCGAATGTAAAGTTCAGCCATTACTTTGAAAAGTTTACAGAAGTTGTGTATTTCCTGCCAAATGGCTTCTTAAGAAGTTAAATGTAAATCTGTAAATCTGTCCTGTCAAAGGTTTTTCTGTAAAAATTATTTCCTTGTTTTTAAGTGTTCTGGTCAATTGTAAACTTTAACATTATTATTATTATTATGTTTTTATATTGATCATGAAGCTGTCTTCTAGATTTTAACGTAATTTTGTTTATTCAGAAACTTTACTTTTATAAAGTTTGTAATGTTTTGTAAAGTTGTTTGTAAAGTTGTTTTGTAAAGTTTTGTAAAGTTGTTTTGTAAAGTTGTTTTGTAAAGCTGTTTGTAAAGTTGTTTTGTAAAGTGTTGTAAAGTTGTTTGTAAAGTTGTTTTGTAAAGTTGTTTTGTAAAGCTGTTTGTAAAGTTGTTTTGTAAAGTTGTTTTGTAAAGCTGTTTGTAAAGTTGTTTGTAAAGTTTTGTAAAGCTGTTTGTAAAGTTGTTTGTAAAGTTTTGTAAAGTTGTTTGTAAAGTTGTTTTGTAAAGTTGTTTTGTAAAGTTTTGTAAAGTTATTTGTAAAGTTGTTTTGTAAAGTTTTGTAAAGTTTGTTTGTTTTGTCTCATTTAACTGTTTCTTTGTCGTTACCAGGGGAACACAACTTGGATGTGGAAGAGGGCACAGAACAGAGGATACCCGTTTCCATGGCAATCGCCCACGAAGGCTACGTCCCAGAGTCAGGTGACAGCGATCTTGCTTTGCTGAAGCTGAATCGATCCGTCACCTTGAACCGGCATGCCATCCCTGTCTGCCTGCCAACCAGAGACTTTGCCACGCAGGAGCTCTTGCAGGTCCGCTACCACACTGTGTCCGGCTGGGGCAAGAGGACCATCGGGGGCAATGAGGAGCAGGGTGCCGTGCACGCTGTCCTGTTATCCCCCATCCTCCGCACATTTTCTGTCCCCATCATCCAGAACTCACAGTGCTCCCCGAGAGCCCAGCTCAACCTCACCAACGACATGCTGTGTGCAGGATACCTGGAGGGTACCCAGCAGAGTTGCCGTGGAGATGATGGGAGCCCACTGGTCACGATCTACGGCTCCACCCACTTCCTGACGGGCGTGGTGGCCTGGGGGCGGGGCTGTTTTCACCCAGGGTATTATGGGGTCTACACCAACATGGCCAACTTTGTGGAGTGGGTGGAGGGCATCATGACAAGAGCCAATGAGAAGCCAGCAGAGAAAGCAGCAGTGACGGCTTTTGACATGTTAGAACAAAAAGTGGTTTGATTAAAGATCCTCATGTCGTTATGAAACATTATCATCATCCTGATGTTTACGTGTTCCAGTTACTTTGTGGGGACAGACTTCATTCTGTCTGGTTTGATCTTTTTTGTTGCTGTATGATGTGAATAAAAAGACTGAAGATCATTTGTGATCGATGAAAACATTTTAATTACTCTGTTCAAACATCATTTTACAGCATTAACAAGCCATGATAAAATATACATAAATATATTTTCATCCTGTGAGTGATGAGTCAGTGAGTCCAAATTTATGATGATATGAGATGAGATATTTGTACGAAAACAAACCAGGAACTTTAGAATTACGGACTTTAAGTGCATGTTTCTTTACACAGGCACTTCCAATATTGATATCTGTATTTTCACTGAGCAGCTGATCAGTGTTTCAGTCTGCAGAGTAAATATCGATCAGTCTGAACAGCCCCCCGAGCTGATTGGCTGCAGGGCAGGAAGTGAAGTGTTGAACAGGAGCCGACCCGACGACCTCAAAGCTGAGTCAGTGTTTGAAAATGCTCATTTACTGTAAACGTCTCCTCCTCCCTCGTTTCAGTGAGGACGAGGATGGTAAATGTTTGTGAGATCCTCCCACCATCAACATCAATATGAAGAAGTGTCTCTGTCCTCTGTCCTCCAGCGTCTGTCCAACACTGGCACAAAGTTACGTGTCCGGTCTGGTAGATGCTGATGTTAGCTCATCGTGCCTAAAGTCAAAACAAATGAACTTCTCATGTGTTATGAAGCCTTCTGGCTGGTTGTTTCTTCCTGCAATGCACTCTGGGACTTGTAGTTGACTCCTCTTGTTGTTATGGATCATTGTTTCTTCAGAGTTTCAGCAGGAAGTCTGAAGTTAAGCTCCGCCCGGCTGATCCATGCAGCCCCCCCCCCCCTCTCTCTCTCTCCATGCAGGTCATTGCCCTCTCTACCACCCCTCCTTCTCTCCCTCTCTCCACACTCAGACTCCATTACCTCCACTCAGCACACTGAGGTTTTTCCAGCCGAGCTCACCTTCACCATCCGGGGCCATGTTTTGGTTTCACCGAATGTCCCTTGGCCTGCTGTTGCTCCACCTGGCTGCTGCTCACGCAGGTACGCTCATTAAAATCTAAACGTCCAGGAATGAAGAAGAGGGAGAGAATATGGAGTTACAGCACACCACCATGTTGAGAGAGTGTTTTGGGTGGAGGTGGTGGTCGGGGTTGGGGTGGAGGGGTTACGTGTTGATTGATGGCTGGCAGGTGACACTTGACCTCGTCCCATTTTGTGTGTTTAGCATGTTGCTTGTATGATGTCCACAGATTTTTGATTTCTGATGACTGACAGTTTTTTCCTTCAGACACCAACGTGAAACCCTTCTTACATCTCATTGGTCAAACAAGCCACCTGCTGGGCTGTGATTGGTCAAACCAGAACATTTGATCAAAGTTTAAATCAGTTATTGTAAATTATTTTCTGTGACATGCTAATGTTTCACCATCTTAGCTTAGTGTGTTAACATGCAAACAATTGTACGGCTCGATCAGACACGGATAAATGATCGTTTGTCTTGCAGTCTTCTTGAACGGCAAAGCAGCCAGCGAGGTTCTGACCCGGCGGAGACGAGCCAACAGCTTTTTAGAGGAGCTGAAACAAGGCAACATGGAGAGGGAGTGTGTGGAGGAGCGCTGCAGCTGGGAGGAGGCGCGAGAGATCTTCGAAAACCCTGATAAAACTGTATTAACCTCCTGCAGTTACACCAAAACACCGCAGACAAACCAGATAACAACAAGTCCGATAACTTCAGGACACTGTTTGTGTAGAAAGACAAAATGTTGCATGTAGCATTGGAGCTAATTAATGATCATTTAAATGATGAGGTTCACAAAAACATGATCAGACTCTCAGTTGCTTTGAAATATTTCATCCTGTTTTTTTCCCTGCAGAATGAATTCTGGGCCAAATACTTTGGTAAGGAATTTTATTCCGTGTTACATAACAAACTGTTGAATTTCAAATCTTTTAGAACCTTGTAAAATGTAATTCAGTAACAATGTGGAAATATGGGTATTTTGGGGATGATGAGGTGCTGTGTTCCGCTTTAAGAAACAAGTCTGCTGACCACTGGTACTGATTTTCACCACAACACGTCTGTTTGTGTATATTTGATATATATCATTTGCAGATGGTGACGCATGCGAGTCGAGGCCGTGTGCACATGGAGGACTTTGCAAAGATGGAATCGGTGGTTACAACTGCTACTGTGCGACCGGATACCAGGGCTTCAACTGTGAAATTGGTACAGAACAGGAGTCATTCTGGACAGCTGGGCTTAGGCTCAGTGTCCTTTAGCTAAACTAAATGCATCAACAGTCTTAAGCTGGTGGTTCTGGAAGTACAGAAGTCCAGTGCCAACGTTCAGTCTTTTATGTGGTAAGGTAGAGTTCACATCCTGAACCTTAACGATACAGAATTGTTGCCACAGAACTTGATCCAGGGTTTTGCAGAATGATTGAATCTTGATGTTCTTGCCTGGTGACAGGGTTTAGCTATGTGGTGTGTCGTCCCCCATCAGCCTTTGTTAGTCTTCATAGTGTTTCCCGTGTCTCTGCAGTTATTCCTCAGCTCTGTGAGACCAAAAACGGTGGTTGTGAACACTTCTGCAGTGTGGTCAGAGGAAACATTCAGTGCTCCTGCACCAGCGGATATTTCCTGGGATCAGATGACAAATCCTGCCTCTCCAATGGTGAGTCTTTTATTGGTCACACGGTAAAGTCAAGTGCAGTTTTATCTCCAACACCAAAGTTCAGACTTTGGCAATGAGGCACAATATAGATGAGATTGTTATGGTCTAAGGACTGTAACCATGATCAAGGTATCACCATAACTTCAGGCCAACATGTTATATCAGTGATCAAACTTTTTGCTTCAGTGAATTGTAAACTCCACATGAACTCTTTCAGAGACCTTCAAATGTGGAGCCCTCATCACTCAAGACATCCGGAATGTTTTCAGGTACCAGCGGGAGAACACAACACTGGAAAACCACAACAGGTCAATGCTGATAGACCTCAACACCAGCAACATCAGCAACACCAGCAACACCAGCAACAGTAACATCACCGTGCAGTACATGCCGGACACTGGTAATCTGTCAGAGTCCTCACTTCCTGAGAAGATTCTGAAGAATCAGATTTTGGAGGAACTCATCATCTCTACAAAATCAAAGAACACCCGCATTGTTGGCGGAGAGGACTGTCCACCAGGAGAATGTCCATGGCAGGTAAGAACAAAGAGAAGAAGAAGATGACATATCCATCATGACCATATTTTTTAAATGAGATCCCGATATAAAAAAATAATGGATGACATTGGGTCAAAGGAAGTCATGGAAGAACCGGGAATACATAATTGTCCATTATTGTCTCGATGCTTCGCAAACCAATATTATCTTTACGTGGACACATGGGAATCACTTATGGTCCATAGTGTCCTTTATTGTCTCTATGGGGACCTCTGGGAGTCCCCTCTGAGTTTACTCCATGTCAGCTGTGTTCTGTCCCGCCTCGTCCTCGCAGGCTCTCTTCATGAACGAGGACCACCGAGGGTTCTGCGGTGGAACCATCCTCAATGAATACATCATTCTGACCGCCGCCCACTGCATGAACCAATCACGCTTCATGTACGTCAGGCTTGGTAAGTCCAACTAACCAGTCACCATCAGCCAAAATCACTCAACGGATCTCCCTAATCACCGTCTAACTCTTCCTATAGAACTTCACAGGTTACTACTGTACATTTATCTTTTTATATTTCTAAAAAGGAACAGTGCTCTGTTCTTTTGTTAAATATTGTATTCAGGTGAGTTCGACGTGCTGGTGGATCATGGGAATGAAGCTACGTACCATGTGGAAACCATCATCACGCACAATAGATTCAAACCAGACATCTACCACAATGACATTGCACTCATCAAACTGGCCACACCCATCAAGTTCTCCAGGTTCATCCTGCCAGCCTGCCTACCTGAGCAGGAATTTGCTGAAAAGGTGAACTCACTCATTTAAAGAATTTAAGCTTTTAGCCTTGCATAAAGACAGGATACGACTAGCCCACCATCTACCTGCAGCTCCACGGCTCACTGATTTACACTATTTCAAGTCTTTATGCTAAGCTAAGCTAACTGAGTGCTCTGT
The DNA here is from genome assembly GCA_028641955.1 of Protonibea diacanthus. NCBI lineage: Eukaryota > Metazoa > Chordata > Actinopteri > Sciaenidae > Protonibea > Protonibea diacanthus. Next base: position 382,365 of record CM053999.1, read on the forward strand.
GCTGCTACCGCTACCGTGGTATCCCAAAATGCTGAGGAGAGAACAGACTCCACAAAGAACATTTCTTACCTCCTCTTGCAGGTCCTGATGCGGCAGGCGGACGGTATGGTCAGCGGTTTTGGACGTCTCGGCGAGGGTCGGCAGCCGTCCACCATCTTGCAGCGGCTGACAGTCCCCTACGTGGATCGCTCGATCTGCATCGAATCTACCCAACTGCGCATCTCTTCTCGCATGTTCTGTGCTGGCTACGACACAACAGCCAAGGATGCCTGCCAAGGTGACAGCGGCGGACCACATGTGACGCGATACCACAGCACCTATTTCATCACCGGCATCGTGAGCTGGGGCGAAGGCTGCGCACGCAGAGGCAAATACGGTGTCTACACCCAAGTGTCCAAGTACATCCAATGGATCCGTGATGGCATTCAGAGGCTGATGCCCACAGGGAAGGGTGGCAGCAGGGTGAAGAGGCACCACGGCCCCATCAAGAGGCTGGTTCTCTAAGACAGCGGATTCCTTTTCCATCCACACTTTGTGCCTCTCGTGTAATCATTAATTTTATGTTTGAGACTCGACGACATTCCCCCGTTTTAAAGACGATAATGAAATTCTTCAAGCGGCATCCATTTAGTTTTTGGTCTCTTGCAGGCAGCAGAAGCAGCTGTAATTTAAAACATCACACTTATTAACAGCTGTGGTTTACATGTTAGCACATAGGTATTTCCACATCAGAGCTACATGACCATCCTGTTGATATTCATAATTATTTGTGGGGTTCCTCAGAGTTCACGCGTCGGTCCTTTATATTTGTTATTCGGTTAAAGCTGCAATAATTCATTTTATGTCCAAAAATCTGTAAATAAAACATTTGATATATTAAGTAGCTGTGGCTAACACATTAGCCCACGGTAACCTACTTCAACAAGATTCCACAAAAGACAAATATGTACAAAAATAAAGACATCAGCGATCCAAAGCAGCTCGATGTAACCGCTCAGTATTTTTAACACGTGTGGAGCAGGAAAAACAAACGATGTCTGTATTTTATAATCAGAAATGAATAAAGAATACCACAACAGTGTGGTGCCTCCATGTTTTCTGTGGTTCAAACTAAAAGTTTTAAATGTTATTTTTGCTTCACGTCAAGAAAACTGTGAATCCACCAACTTCTGTTCATTCATGATTAAACTTATTTATTCTGACTTTATTTTTGAAGGTAGAGCATCAAAGGAAATTTAAAAAAAAACACGGAATACTTTTGGCATCATGCCGGCCTCTGATTGAATTATCAGTTAATTGGGAAACTGAAGTTGTCAGGCATGAAACTTCACTGAGGTTTGAAGAGGATTTTGATTTCAGATTATTTAATAAAACTGTTTCTGGGTTTCACTGAACAAAGATCTATTTTACAAGTGGAGAGTGTGTAACCAGTCAGGTAAAGGAAGATGATGAATTTATTATTTCTGCTCAGGTACACTAAATCTTTAGGTTTCTGTGTGATCTGAAGGTTTGTTTGAAATGATTCATCCCTGTGATGAAACTTGTTGACCCGAAATAAACAGACGGGCTGTTGAAGTTTCAGAGGTCGGACACGCTGCTTGTTTTGTAAAGTTTGTGGACAGGCCAGAGTCCACTGCAGGAACACGCCGTTTACCGAGAACTGTTGTCTTTACGTTTAACTCTTTGTCTGGACGGTCGGTGTGCAGGTGAAGTTCTGACTCCTGAGAAGAGATCACAGATCTCAGTTTGTAAAACCTGCCTCATCGCAGCCTGTGAACTCACCGACATTTCACTTCGTCATTTTTTTTATTTCTCACGTTAATTATTGATTCTTGGTGTGACTCATCAGTGTGTATTTTTGTGTATTTGTGTGTGTGTGTGTGTGTGTATGTGTGTGTGTGGTCACAGCGGAGTCAGTGTCATGGCGGCCAGCATCATGTCGGCTCGCTGTCGAGCGTCTGTTCTGTTTCGCTTCCTCCTTGGTTGCTTCCTTCAGGTTCTCATCCATGGAGAAGGTAAGACCTCTGACCTCTGACCTCCGACCCTCCGTTGCGTTTACGCTCTGCTGGTTCAGTTCAGAGTTTTTTTTTAGTAAACGGATCCTGACTGATGAAACAGGCAGGAAAAAGACCAAACAGCTGATATTCAGTAGTAATGTACGGTGGTCTGTGTGTGCCAAAAAAGCTGCAGAGGTCATCTGAAAGTCAGCGCTCTGCAGAGTTTGAACGTACAAACTCAATAAAGGCAAACCTCTGTTACGATTAATCGACTAAAATGAACAACTTCTGGGTTATTCTCTCGTTCAGTTGTCTGACAAAAGACGTCTCCGCCCCAAACACGTTAGTTCTGATTGGATTAAAACATTCTTGTCTCGTCTTGATTCGCTGAAAAAGTTGTGAAATGTTGCTACACTCAATTGTTACTTATTCAGGAAAAATGGTGACGATACTGATGCTGTACTGACGGTCAGTCTGTGGTCATGTGACGTCCTTTATCTCGTGTTGTTATGGACATGTAATGAATTGATCAGGTCATATTTCTTAAAAGGGACAGTGCAGGGAGCTTTAGTTTACTTTCTGAACGTTCTGTCAACGCTACAGAAACACAAGGTAACTTCAGTATAATTAGGTTGTCTGAATGTTAGTTATTGGTTTGATTATGGTTGTGTATTGATTATTATCATCCTATCTGACTCTGATTTATTGGGTCGGTGTTGGACTTGAAGTGTTTCAGGCTCCACAGGCCCACAGTGTGTTCCTGCGGTCCAAGCGGGCCAACCTGTACCTGGTGGAGGAGATCCTGCAGGGGAACCTGGAGCGGGAGTGTTACGAGGAGCTGTGCAGCTACGAGGAGGCTCGCGAGTGCTTCGAGAACAACGAAAAGACGGTCAGACTCCCGTAAAAATGACTCACAACCATTGTGTAGGAACTTTTTGTGAAACTGTTTGTTTCTTGACAGATCGCCTTCTGGACCGTTTACTATGGTGAGTCGAGATTTGATTTATTGATCTGTCGATGACTTGACTGTCCAATCAGTGTGACTGATCAGCTGTGGGTCTCTGAGCAGACGGGGACCAGTGTGACCCGAACCCATGCCTCCACGGAGGGAACTGCACCGACAAAGTCGGGGGGTTCCACTGCTCCTGCGCCGCCCTGCACTACGGTCCAGTCTGTGAACTGGAAGCTGTGGCAGACCTGGGAGACAGAGTGCTGCCCCCCGTCGCACCACGTTAGACCACTCCCACAGATAAGATGCCCCGCCTCCATGGAGGGGCGTGGCCTATTTGACCGACATCACTCAACATTTTCAGACCTTTGTTGTCGTATCCATAGCAACAGTCCTCTGCACACTTCTCTTTCAGAAATCACAGAGTGTCCAACTGAAGGTCCGACGGCGTGTCACCAGCTGTGCACGGCGTCCAAACGCACCTTCACCTGCTCCTGCATGCCAGGATTTAAACTACACACCGACGGACGGAGCTGCCAGCCTGAAGGTCTGACCCCTCCCCTCCCTCTAAAGTTAACCAAACCAGTTCAAACTGGTTATAAACCACTCTTTGTGTCCTCAGTGGAGTTCCCCTGCGGACGACTTCCAGACAAGTTCAATGCAACTGTGTCAGTGTGTCACCATGGAGACTGTCCCTGGCAGGTAAGATGCTCTCCATGTGGCAGACGGGGCAGAACCTTGAGGTTCTACTGATCCTGACCCTGAAGTCACAGGGTGGGTTTGTTTTCTGTCTACAGGTGTCCCTGTTCAACAGCAGAGGGGTGGAGGTGTGTAGCGGCGTGGTTCTGGGTCGTTTCTCAGTCCTGACAGCCGCCCGCTGCCTCTTTCTGGACTCTGGGTCTAATCTCCAACCCTCCAACTTCTATGTGGTGTCTGGTAACGAGCTTGAGATCACGCAGACATTCTCGCTGTCGGTTTTTAAAAGTTGATTATATTGTGTTGTTTCTCATCTCTGCTCTCCCAGGCGACAAGAAGGTGATTGTCCCTGTCCAGGGCCTGTTCATCCACAACCGTTTCCAATTGCATCACCACAACCACGACCTTGCACTCCTCAAGCTGGCAAGTCCCCTGCCCTTTGGCCCCGCCCTCATCCACCTCTGCCTGCCCACTAAGGACTTCAGCGAGAACATCCTGATGCATCCTGGGAGGATGGGTATAGTCGAGAGACGGGGTGTCAGCCGGACCCAGAAACTCGTCTACATGATGCTGGACGAATGTCGCAGTCAGCTCAACGTCTCACATCCGCTCAGCAACAAAATGTTCTGCATGAGGAAGCAAAATGGAGCGGCGGGGAACCGAAATAGAGTTTACAGGAGCCCAAATGGACCACCGAGGTACCAAAATGGAGCCCAACAAATGCTGAATAGACAGAATGACACCCAGGAGAGCCCAAATCGACCATTAGGGAACCAAAATGGCACCCAGGAGAACCCAAATCGACCACTGGGGAACCAAAATGACTCCCAGAAGAGGCTGAATGGACACACAGTGAACCAGAGTCAAACCCATGACAGTCAAAGTCCACCAGGGACACCAAATGGAGTAGAAAACAACGACTTTTCAAAGATTCGTGAGGCCTCAGGAGCCAGCGGCAGTCCGACGTCAAAGGTCAGAGCCAAGCAATGTGGTGGCCTGTTGCCGGGGATGCCCGTTGCTACGGTGGATCGAGGGACGGCATTTCTGACCGGAATCCTTGTGTCATCGTCTGCAGGCTGCGACGGCAGCGACGGTCTCGTGTTCACCAAACTCTCCCGCTACCTGGGCTGGATCAGACCAAGGCTGGAGGCCTTCGAGGATCACATGACCACTCAAGTCAGCCAGTATCCTGAGATGCACTAACAACCAGTGCGACGCTGCCGCCTTTAAAACTCTTTAACTCAAAATCACGTTTAGAAAACGTTGCAACATTCACATCAGTCTGTACCATGGTCTTCTTCTTTGGTTTGTGCTCGTGGTACTTTGACAATAAACGTCTGTTTCAAAACTGTCCCACTGGTCAAACTGTTTTAACCTTCAAGACCCCGCAGAGCGCCTGATCTGTCCGATAAAGTCCTGATCTTTGTGTTGCCGTCATTACGTTGATATCCATGATTTCATTTTGGCAGTTTGTGTTGTGCAGAGTTCATCATCATCAGTAAACTGACCTTGCTCAGGTGAACTGATGTTTGTTCTTATAGAGGAAATATACCTTCATGTACTACTTATACTATACTATACTATACGGTATGATATTATACTATACTACTAGAATTCACAGCAGTTTGAGCAGATCTGTTTGACTGTTCAGCGTCTCAAGGGTTAAAAGTCTGTGCAGAAACTCAAACATGAAGCCATCGATCATATTTACTGCCTAAAATAAAGACTCCAATACCCACAATGCACCAACTGGATTCATCAAATACGATTGGTTCAATAATCAATCTGATACATGCCGTAACAAACAAGCATCGTTTTATTCAACTTTTTTTAAAGTACAAAATAAAAATAAAAATAATAATAAAAAAAGCTTCCTGTAGCATGTCACAGCCGGAGGGGATTGTGGGTAACGTAGTCTAGGAGACAGTGGACAGCGGAGGGAACGGATTCTGTTTACTGACCACGAGCTTCTGGTGCTGGTGAGAGATGTAACCTTTGATGTGACCCTGAGAGACAGAAACCACAGAAGAAGAGCTGAGTGTCGGTCTGCTTTTACCTGACCTGTGTTTCCTGTCGTGTGTGAACTCACCATGTAGATGAGGTTGGCCAGGATACACTGCACCTCGTCGATGTCCACGTCCTCCAGCTTCATCATCCTCAGAGCCGCCAGGAAGGCGTCCAGAGGCAGCTGGTGAGTCCGCAGCAGCAGATACCTGCAGACATCAACGAGTCAGATGATCACACCACTGACGGGTCGGCATTCAACAACACAGTGACTCATGCTGATGAACGCTGACCCGGCGTTCAACAACGCGGCCCTGGTGTGTATGTCGCCAAACGTGCATCTATCCGTCACCAAACATTTGAATGGCGTTCTGTGTGAACGTGATGGTGGCGGGCTCGAGCAGGCGGTGGCGTGCGGCTGTACTCACACTTTCTTGAAGAGGTTCCTGTACGTGATGATCTTGAGCTTCTCCAGGATGAGGAAGATCCCACAGCGGATGAAGAAGGTCTCGTGTTTGGACAACGCCTCGTTCAGCAGCAGCAGGTTCCCTTCACTGAAACACACACACACACACACACACACACACACACACGGTGAGGACACCTGGCGGCGTGATGTCACTTCCTGCGTCCTCCTCCTCCGACCCTCCGCTCACCTCACAGCTTTGGTGACGTCAGCGAACTGCATGAGGTCGTACTTCCTCAGGAGCTGATGAGTCGGCATGTGACCCTGAAACACGAGAACAAGCCGCGGTCACATGGCGCCTGAGCGCGAGCTAACATGTCACAAACCAAACGGGAACATTGATTCAGCGTTTCTGACCAGTAGCATCTTGACGGGTAGCAGGTAGATGAGAATCATCCTCTTGTTCTTCTGGCTGGAGCGGTGACAGTGGTGGAAGGCGTAGGACAGAAACTCCTCAGCTGCAGAGACACGAGCAGGTTCAGACGTGTCATCATGAAGTCACATGATCAGAGCGTGCGGCAAGGCGCAGCACCGAGACCTCACCTGGTTTGAAGTCGCTGTCGAACATCGCTTTGCGGCCCACGTAGTATTTATACGTGACCTTCTGAGCTGGACTGTAGTCGTTCTTCAGGTTGGAGCTGTCGATGGCTCTGATCAGAGGCTTACACAGGTGCAGCTTATTGATCTGATCGATCACAAATCAACAAATAATCACTCATCAATGATCACCCATTAACAATCATTAATTAACAATCACTCATCAATGATCACCCATTAACAATCATTAATTAACGATCACTCATCAATGATCACCCATTAACAAAGTCGTCTCCACAGTCTCTGACAACGTGAACATTCACTCAGACCTTGAAGTAGATCTTGAACAGCTGGTTGCTCAGAAACATCATCCCCCATTTCTTCGAGTCCTCAATCCCCGCACGACTGCAACAAGGAAGGAAGGAAGGAAGGAAGGAAGGAAGGAAGGAAGGCAGATATGATGACATTTAGTTTTTTTTCATTTACCAAAAAAAAAACTGAAGAAACGTCTTCACAGGGAACCAAAGAGCGCTGATGTTACACCCTATATATTGTGTGTGTGTGTGTACTGACTTGTCGCTGGCACACACTCTGAAGCAGCTCATCAGCTGCTCTGCTGCTTTCTCCAACATCTCACCCGGCTGACCTTTGCTCTTCTTCTGCAACTGCTGCTCTGCCTGAACACACACACAGGTTGTCATCACACACACAGGTTGTCATCACACACACACACACACACACACTTCTTACATTGTTGGCAAAGATCCTGAGGTCCAGAGTGACAGCAAACATCACCGGCAGAGCCCTGAAACACACCGACACACTGATGAGTGACGCTGCGTTCAAGGCCGACGTGTTCACTGCAGCTCCGACAGACATCACACGGAGTGCAACGGAGCCAAAGCTAACACTTTCCCCCCGCTTCCAGTCATTGTGCTAAGCTAGGCTAACGAGGAAGCTCACCAGTTCTCCTCTTTGTGGGACTGGAAGGCTCTCAGGAACGACGTGATTGGTCAAGGAGGAAACACTGATCTAACAAATGATGACACCGTGTGTGTGTGTGTGTGTGTGTGTGTGTGTGTGTGTTTATCATGAAGGATATTGGACGACGAGTGTCTGGAACTTGTAGGCTTCGACGAAGTCGTGATTGGCCACGGCGTAGGTGCACCTGTAACACAACATGATGAGGTCGGTCACACACAGTCCTGTTACCATGGTTACATACAGTGTGTGGTCTTTAGGGTGTGGGTGGTCCTACCTGAGGTGAGCTGCGACCATCTCATCATACGGCGGCTCCAGAAGCTGCTGACATTTCTCTTCAGGACTGGCCAGCTGAACACACACACACACACACACGCAGAGGTGAGGCCGTATCTTAGCAACGCCACGTGCTGTGCTGCCTACCTGAGTGGGTGGAGCCTCACCTGGAGCCGGGGGTTGGCGACGTGCGGGTGTTTGAAGGACAGCAGCTCGGCGCAGAACGATCCCTCGTGGTTGTCGATCGCCTCGTAGACCTGCAAGAAAAAAAAACATCAACGAAGAAGAGTCAGCTGACTGAACAGGTGTGAACACGTGACAGAGGTCAGAGGTCAGAGGTCACCTGCTGCAGGTACTGGTTGATGGTGATGTGAGCCATGACTTCCTGCAGCCGCCTTCACCTGGAGAGACAAAAGAAAACGACAAAGAATCAAACAAAAGAAGTCGTTTAGGAGAAATTTACTTCTGTCGCCTCGACGATTCTTTCCATCACAGAGATCATAACATAACATTTAATATGACATTATATAATTTAATATAACATAATACATTACAATATGATACCACAGCAGTCCTCTGAGACACGCTGTTTCTTTGTCCTGCTTCTCCAGCTGCTTCACTCACTGAACAAACAGCTGTTTTGTTTTCACATTAGCAGACGCTGGAGAGAAGTTCATCCAGAACAGCTGGAGGAGCCTGAGCCATGTTCTGAAAGAACAAATCTGACAGGTGACACTGACCCACTGAACCACACTGAACGGACCAACGACATCAGAGACGTGTAAGGACGACATGAAACCTGGGGTACGGTCAAACAGTCAAAAAATGAGTCCTAAGTCCTTCCCTAACCACTTTTCCTTGACCTCAATGGAAAACATCACAAGGTGATAAGGGAAGATGTGAAGGAGAGGTGATAAGGAAACACATGAAGGAGAGGTGATAAGGAAAGATGTGAAGGAGAGGTGATAAGGAGTTAGGAGAAGTCGACTGCTCTGACACTAGACTACGTCATGAAGTGACGGTGAATGTTGTTGACGTGATCTGTGGTAAAACTACAAAGTCCAGAAGATGGACTACAAAACGCTCATCTGAGATACTTCCTACATACTATATATATATATATATATATATATATACAGTATAGTATAATATGTTTCTAATATGTTTCTATATGAGTGGACAGGAGGGTGAGCGAAACATATTAGCACGTTATGGCAAAGATATATGATTAATCAGCAACGGGAACTTCACGATGATCTGCAGGACGCTGGATGGCACCGTTCCAAACAGTATGTACTGTGTGTGTGTCTCTGTGCACACTTCATGGTCAACACGTATGTTCATATTCACACACACTCTCTGCTGCAGGCTGCATCGCTGTTTAAACACACTGATGGTTCAATGAACGCTGCGTCCACGCTAACTGTTCCAATCAGCTTTTAATTTGAAACTCCAACAGGAAACACCTTGACGATGACCTCATTAATGAATCCGTCGTTAATTACAAACTGTGACGCACCTTTTTGATGAACTTTCTGCTCCACAGTGAACTCTTCCAGCGGCAGCTCGGACACCCGGACCGTTCAGCTGATGCACCAACCGGGACTGAAAACAACGTCCGGGTTAAGGTCGACTTCCGCAGGTCTTTCAGAATAAGAGGTTACATATTTCAAAGTAAAAGTCTTGATGAGTTATTTTACCAAACTGTCTCTACACGGTGAAATACTTTAAAATAAAAGAAATAAAATGAACTAAAACTGAAAAAGAGAAATAATATCTGATGAATGTGTCACATTGTCTCTATTTAATATCATAAACTTATTAAACTTAGTAACACTTCTGTATAAATAGAAACATGTACGAGGTGGCAGATTTGAGCGTACATGTGACGTTTATTAAACGTTCTTTATTGAGTCAAACAGCTGAATCGGCTCATTTACATGCACCAACACTTCACAGCACAGTTTACATACAGCACACGACATCAGCTTCACAATAAAAGACCTGTGTCTCATCGCTCTGACTGATCTGGATTATTTCAACTTTTATTATTGATTATTGACGTTTCCTCTCTGTTAAATCTTTATTGACACGCAGTCTGTTTCTGTCTCAGCCAAGCAGTAAAATTCATGCAAAGATTTAAAAAAACAGTTCCGTTAAATATTTAGTTTGTGGTTTCAACAACAATCAGAAGAAACAACGACGTGCAGCGATCGATAGAACATGGATCGAACATTGGTCGATCATGGGTCGATCAGATATATACAGACGGGGCGAGCAGCTGATCATGATGAAGAAATATGTTTTTAAGATTAAATTCTTTTTTTCTCATTTTAGAACTTTGTTTTTTTTTTATTTGCTGAATTAAAGTTATTTTTTCACACAGTTAATAGTTAAGCTGAACCAGCTCTAAATGCGTACCACCAGTGGCTGTGGTACTGGTGGTACTGTTATGTGCATTCAGTCTCCAGTACAGACCATCAGTATCGGTAGCCTCCAGTACTCAGAGGCAGCCACAAGTATCTACTAGTAGCCCCCAATACTAACTAGTAGCCACCAGTAGATACCAGTATGAACATTCACCAGCAGCCAGCAGTACTTGTAGTACTGTGTAGAAAGCAGTATGTGTATTCAGTGTCTAGTACTCAAAGGTAGCCCGCAGTAGATACGAGTAGCCATCAGAGTCCTCCAGTGTCCAATCACATCCCTCCTCAGAAAGAGTGGGTGGGGCCAGGTGGCCATCCAGCGCCACCCACTCGGCTGTGACTGGGTGGCTGCATGAGGCTCTCGCTGCTGATTGGTCCGTGGAGAGAGGTGCAGGGTGAGTGGGAGGGGCTTAGCTCACTGCATCCAACCGTCCACAGACAGGGATACTGACTGAACACAAACATATATTTATATTTATATTTATATTTATATTTATATTTATATTTATATTTATATTTATATTTATATTTAAATCCAGCAATGGAATGAAATCAGTCATCACATTTTAGCTGTCTGGGCAGTGCCTCACCTGGAGCTGTGAGGAGGAGGAGGCTGTGAGGAAGGAGCGTTACTCGTCAGGGGAAGGGAGGTGGAGGAGGACAAAGAGGAGGAGGAGGAGGCAGGACGAGGGGAGGAGCTGCTCCATCCATCCGATAACACCTGAACACCTTCAGACAGACAGACTGACAGACGACAGGTGACAGAAACCCTCTGAGCATCACTTCAATGAGAACATACACATACACATTTTATGTATGTTAGCCTATATAAAATAAATACATGTTTTGCAATATACAGTATAATATAATGCGTGCATATATAATATAAAGACATGTTTGTATATAAACTGATAAATTCCGTATGTATATAGTGAATAGATTTATTATTTATTTCATCTTTGTAGAAAACATATCTGTCAGTAAATCTCTAATATATAAATACAAATATAAAGTACAACATTAAACAGAAATATAAACACACACACACACACACACCTGAGGAGTGTGAGCGGTGCGGCAGGTAGGCGGTGGGATAAGGTGTGTGTCGCCCTGGGTAACCGTGGTGTTTGTAACCGTGGTGATGATGTGACGTCAGCGGGAGGCTGCTGCTGTAAGGAAAAGCTCCGCCTCCACCCGCTGAGCACAATGACCAGCCTTACACACACACACACACACACACACACACACACACACACACACACACACACGTTTAAACTCTATAAGCCGTACATATATTTCAGTGATGACATGCAGTCTTTCTGTGTTCTGACTCACAGGGTTGAATCCCAGCTCGACTCTCCAGTGACTCTGGTAAGCCCCGCCCGCCTGGGTTCCTGTGGAGAATAAATCAAACACTCATCAGGACACAACCTGTGTGTGTGTATGCGTGTGTGCGTACCTCGGTAGTCCCTGTTGGTCTCAGAGTTTGAACTGTCGTTTGATCATACCGCTCTTTAGCGTCCAGAAAGGCCTTCGCAAACGGGTTGTATTTGATCTTCAGAGCCGTGATCTGCAGAGAGAAACTCAGCGTGTTACTGAACAATCAGCTGTTCTGTTCTTTCATTTCACAGTTCAGAGGTTAAAGTGCGCGCGTACCTCTTCGTTCTGGTAGGCCGTGACGGCGATGAACTGAGTCTCTTTGAAGGAAACGTTGGAGACCAGACGATGGCGAGAGCCGACGCACACAATGTGGAGCTGAGGCTCGTACTTATGGAGAGAGTTCAACATGATCTGAAGACACAGAGACATCCAGCATTCAGTCACTTCCTCTACATGCACTGCACATTTTAATCTGTTGGTGGCGGTGTCCGCCAGTCCAACCAGCCATGACCTACAACACCTACAACACCTACAACACCTACAACAACCGCAGAAAGCTACAACGACACGAGTCCAAGTTTGAGATCACGTCACTAAACAGTGGGAACCACTCAGCTCTCACTGTTGGAGGAAGTGCGCTGGTTTCTTGTGGCTCCTTGTCCCTCGTGGTTCTTGGTGGTTCCTTGTGGTTCTCGGTGGTTCCTCGTGGTTCTTTGTGGTTCCTCGTGGTTCTTTGTGGTTCCTCGTGGTTCCTATAGTCTCCAAAAGTATAATGCGATCCAGTGGAACCAGCTCCTAGTTCTGGTTCTGGAGGTGGAGCCCTTCTCCACATTTAAGAGTCGTCTTAAGATGGAGCTGATAGTTTGAGCTGGCTCAGGTGAGCCCTGAAGCATCTCTTAGTTATGCTGCTGACATCTACCTGAGCGTCGTTACAGACCGCGTCCACGCTTTGATGAGATGTTGATGATCCCTGCCGGCTGTGCCCGACACAAAGCTGACATCCAACCGACAGACAAGTCCGATCGATGGAGGCCTCACCGCTTCAAGGATCTGCTGCGAACGTCTCAGATCCAGAACCACAGCACACCTTCAGAGGTCTGAGTCCAGACGGGTCAGAGCGACATGATGTTAGACAGGTGGTCATGATGCTGAGGCTGATCGCTGTCACCCAGCAGACTAACGTCCAAATCCCTGCAGCACTCCATCGGGTCAGAACCGGTCCAGAAAGTTATCAAAGTCATTTGTACTTTTGAATCCAGGTGGAGTTTGTTTTGTTTGTCATGGAGTGGAGCCATCTTTGTCTTTTGGCCCAAACACTCTTTTATCCATCTGTCGTCCATCTCTCCATCAACCCCTCCACCACCTCCTCCCCCTCACTAACGAGGCCCAATTAACCAATCCGAGCTCTCCAGGCGGACACACAAAAACAAACTGTTTTCTATTCAGATTGAGAGGCTGGCTTCACATCTGACCCCGGCACTGTGTGTGTGTGTGTGTGTGTGTGTTTGAATATAGTTTACCTCTGTCTCTCTCTCGTCCATCTGAAGCATGATGGGTAAATTAATTTCCCAGTAAAAAACATAATTACCATAATGTACAAATAAGCTGAGCAATTATTTCATTATGACCGAGCTCTCTGTTCCAACTCTGCATTACTGTGTGTGTGTGTGTGTGTGTGTGTGTGTGTGTGTGTGTGTGTTTGGACAGGGATAATGGGGTAAATATAAACAACATTATTGCCAATTTTGTAGTGCTGTGTGTGTGTGTGTGTGTGTGTGTGTGTGTGTGTGAAGGCCTCTCTGAGTGGTGAACGGCTCTCGACAGGAAGTGCATTAAACTGCCGCCGGCCAATTAAGAGCTGTTTATCCCGTTCCCGTGGTTACGAGGGGGCGAGCAGGTGAAGTGAGCGAGCGAGAGGGACTGAAGTGGTTAATTAGAGGCGGTAGTCTCTCGCCCACTCCAATACAATACGAGGAGAGAGAGAGAGAGAGAGAGAGAGAGAGAGAGACGCTCTTGACATGATAATGGACAGAAGAAGAAGAGTGAAAAAAGAAAAGAGCAGAAGAAGAAAGAACTTCTGTCCGTCCGTGTGTTTTAAATAAAGTTTCAACATGGCCGACACACCTGTCCTCCTCCGTTGACCTTGTTGGTGAGTTTGACCTTGTTGAAGGTCACGGCCGCCTTCATCCAGTGAGCTCCGAAGTTGGGTGAGTCAGGGTGGATGTAGATGCCGCCGTGGCCGCGCCCCTCCGCCCGCCCCGCAGCCACCCACTCCCCGTTCACGAACTTCCAGCGGCAGCCGTCGGCCGGCACAAAGTCCAGCAGGAAGGAGTACATGGAGCTGGGGTCCAGACCGGACACGCTGACCTTCAGGACCGGGAACATTCGGCTGCACACACACACACACACACACACACACACACACACATTTCTCTGATTAACACATTTACAGGAACACTGCGTCTGTGGAAACAAAAACAAAAGGAGCCGGACTTTCAGCAGATCACAGACACATGGAGGTCACACAGTGTGAACACGTTTAGAAATGTTCCCAGACTTCTCAGGACTCCGTCAAACAGGAGGCAGAGTGCAGCTTACGTCTTTGTCCTGGATATTGATTGACATTTACAGCAGCCAATCACGAGTGTCAGACAGATGGACAACACTTTGATTTTAACGTGACACAGCTTCACATCTTACTGATCACTGATTTGAAACACATTAGGTTTGAACATTCTCTCCTTGTGTTTCATCTGAAGCTCCATCCAGACAGACAGGCCGCTCTGCAGCAGTAATAGCAGTTGAAGTGGCGTTCTGCAGGTGTAAATGGAGTGTTTTCCCACCGCAGGGCACGACTGGTCAACCAGCCTCAGCTCGGCAGGAAAATAACAAACACGCACAGGCGGCGTTAACGGCTGCTATCGAGACTAATGAATAACCCTGGTTACTGGGATCACTGATCCGGAGTCAGCTTCAAACAGACACACAGAGAGAAACAAAGTGTGAACACTGTGAGTACTGAAGGTCCAAAGAGTCTCACTGAACTGTTCTTTACAGTTTAGATATACTCTATAACTTCTCATCTACGTCTAACTGTTGAAACAAAACGTGGTGAGCAGAGAGACACGATGAGCTCATTTCACCTCGAATTCAACAGCAGGAAGGATTCAGCAGGTGTGAACGACCGCTGTGGAGGAATTTAACCTCTGTAGGGTCACCCCTGAAAGGACCTACGTACTCATGGGCCCACCACACAGGTGACTTCACTGGATTTGGCCCGATAAGACGTCTTCCGAATCGTCTGCATCTTTATTGGCTCATGAAGTCTGGTGGCCTGGCGTCCAATCAGGTGGACCGATGACTTACAGGTGGACTGATGACTTACAGGTTTTTATGAGGGGGTATGTGATGCACATTTTCTTGGTGGGACCTGACCTGAACCACGGAGCTGGCAGGTTGTTTTGTCTTAAATGTGAATCAGTGATTACGAGACAAGAACAAAGAGATCGTCCTGGTTACCGTCCGTTCTTGGTGACGATCATCTCGTTGGTGATGTGCTGAAACTTCCTCCAGAGCTCGGCCTCCTCCAGGGTCACCCTCAGCTCCCTCTCCGTCGGATCACCTTTTTCCCGGCCGGCCTGAAGCTCGCTCTCCACCGCGCTGAGCAGTCGAGACATGCAGTGTTCAGCCGAGCCGGGGCTGCACACCGCCGTCCCGCTGGCATGAACGGAGGCGGTGGCAGCAGAACCGGACTCCCCATCCTCCTGTAATCCCTCCACCTTCATCTGGATCACACACACAAAGACACATTTACTGCTGCTGAAACAGGAATGCTGAGGAACACACGGTGATGTGTGAATGTGGTTCAAAAAAGGCAGCCGTTCCTGTTTGATCAGTTGTGTTGAAATATTCTGTCGACGTGACTTCAGTTTGAAGGACGTTCATTTCAAGACGGACTGAGACTGGATGAACGACAACAAATAAAAAGGGAACAGAGCCGAATCAGCTCTCCTCACGGCAACCAAACACCCCTTTAAATTAATTTAACTTAATTTAATTTAATTTAAATTAATTTGTGTTGTTGACAGTACACCTTTAGATTTCAATACGCTTTGAATTTTTTTGTCTTTGCAAACTTCAACGCTCGGCTGTGACAGCTCGAGTCTGTGATGATTCAGATCTCATCACATCTGTACATTTATTATATAATTACATGTAATAATAATATATAATATTTATATTAGATTTAGATTTTTCTGTATTAATGTTTCAGACTGAAGAATCTTTTTTTTTCTCTTTGAAATCCTTTTTAAAATTTATTTTATTAAAATTTATTTATTGAGACAAATGTTTAACTTTTTAAAATTAAATTTGTGTTTTCTGAATTAAATTTTTTGACAGATTCAGATTATTAATAAAAACAAAATGTACAGTTTGATTTCTTTTTTAATGTTTTTTTTTTTGTAATGTTTTAGCATCACATTTACTCTGTGTGTGTGTGTGTGTGTTTGTTATTACTGTCATTAAAAACAAAACAAATAATGATCTTCATGTTTTATTTTAGTTTATCAGAAATAAGAATTTTGAGGTAATATCAACATTTAATCAGAAACCTACATGAAAGTAATAAAGTGAAGAACAATAAGGACGTGTGTGATAAATGATTTTAAAATGATTAATCATTTATTATTATTTATTCTATTGATAAATATGTGTGGAGTTATTCAATGTTTAAATAATTATGACTGATGTTAACAACATGAAATCACTAAAATACATAAAAAGGATAAATACAAAAAAAAGTATAAAAATGTATTAAAACAAAAAATGACAGAAAAAAATGGATCAGCTTCAATCATCACAAAATCATCAATAAAAACACTAATTTCAAATTAAAGGTGAGCTTACCTGTGACACCCGACTGTGCTGACGAGGTGAAATAATCCAGAAACAAAGTGTCAAGTAAAATAACTCTGATATAATAATTACAGTGATTAATTAACGAGTTGACGTCTTTTGGTTTGTAATGTGAAGCCGCTCATACTCAGACTGAGCACATCCCAAACAATCAGAGGGTATCAGTCCGACTACAGCTCGCTCGACCACTCTCTCTCTCCATCACACACACACACACACACACACACACACTCCACCACTCAAATTTAATTTGACTGAAGCTTTATTGGCCTGAAATTATGATAAAAACACACACGGCCAAAGTGAATCTGAGGAAACAAACATCAGAAAATCAGAGAGAGGATGTCAGACTTTAAATTTAATTATTAATTTACACTAAAATGTAAACAAAGGAAGATTTGTTTGGATCCATTTTACAAACGTCATCTTCGTTTCAGCGAAGAGGATACATGTGAACGTTTACGTGGACGTCAGAACCAGAGCTGAACACACAGGCAGATTTTAGAAACCGTCTGTGTGGAGGCATTTTTAATCCAACATGATGTAACTTTAAAAAACTAACGTCCGTCACTTCCTGTTGATCCACACTGACCTGTGATCAGGTGAACGGTGTCTCTGTCATTCGTACGTCTGTTCTCACACTATGTAACTTTGGGCTCCGGCTCAGGTGTAGCTGCTGTTAGTTAATGTTGAGTTTGTTACCCGGGCTGTGAGCTCAGAGCAGGAGTGTTAGTGTTTGTATCACAGAAGAAGAAGAAGAAGAAGAGGAGATGTTCAGGCCCAGCGGTCAGCTGCCCGCTGGGCCTGAACATCTCCTCTTCTTCTTCTGAAACAATGGCAGAGGAGAAGAGAGTGAAGGTCTGACTGCTGTTGGACGAGTCAGTAATGTCCTAATGTTAACGAGCTTCATGAACAATGAGCGATGTTTTGTTGTTCTGGTGGATCCAGATTAGCCGAACCAGCAGCCCAGAAAGCCCGTTAACGCCAGATGATGACATCACCTTCTGTCGATTTATCTGACTAATTAATTAAGCGACATGGCTTATCAATTATGAAATGAATCCTCCGTCCTGGAGGGTTAAATATCACGCGACGCTGCAGAAGAAAAACAGAGTAAGCTGTTCAGATCAGCATGTAATGGAGAAGAGGTCAGATCCACACGGAAAACATCTGGAACACACGGAGAGCGCCGCCCGTCCGTCAGTCTGCGGAGACACCTGATATCTGCACCGAGTGTGTGTTTAAGTGTGTGTGTGTGTTTTAATCAGCAGCCGGCGACGGGCGGAGATTACAGGCTTTAGAGACTTAACAGGCATAAAGACAACGTAAACGAGGGCGGCAGGTAAACATCGGAAAACCAGATAACACACACACACACACACACACACACACACACATTTATCTTTTTATAAAATGACTGATTTAGATCCATCCTGGATATTTTGGTGACGTGTGAAGAGAGTCACACAGACAGTCTTTTAAATAAATACATTATTATTTATTAAAACACAAATTTATGAGTCAACAGGAAAAACAAACTCAGTAACAGTTTGAAAGACAAACAGTCGCTCTGACACTGATGATGAACGGAACAATAAAACAATCAGATAAAAACTGATTCCAAGTCCTACAGAGGAGGAATGTTGTTTTCTGTGAAGTCAATGTAGCGTCTTGTTGTTGTTGTTGTCGATTTGTTGTCGTCTTGTTGTTGTTGTTGTTGTCGACTTGTTGTCGTCTTGTTGTTGTTGTCGACTTGTTGTCGTGTTGTTGTCGTGTTGTCGTCTTGTCATTGTTGTGTTGTCGTCTTGTTGTTGTCGTGTTTTTGTCGTGTTGTTGTTGTCTTGTTGTCGTGTTGTTGTTGTCTTGTTGTCGTCATGTTGTTGTTTTGTTGTCGTCTTGTTGTCGTGTTGTCGTCTTGTTGTCGTGTTGTTGTTGTCGTGTTGTCGTCGTCTTGTTGTCATGTTGTCGTCTTGTTGTCGTGTTGTTGTCTTGTTGTTGTCTTGTTGTTGTCGTGTTGTTGTCGTGTTGTTGTCGTGTTGTTGTTGTCGTCTTGTTGTTGTTGTGTTGTTGTCGTGTTGTTGTCTTGTTGTTGTCTTGTTGTTGTCGTGTTGTTGTCGTGTTGTTGTCGTGTTGTTGTTGTCGTCTTGTTGTTGTTGTGTTGTTGTCTTGTTGTTGTCTTGTTGTTGTCGTGTTGTTGTCTTGTTGTTGTCTTGTTGTTGTCGTCTTGTTGTTGTCGTGTTGTTGTCTTGTTGTCGTCTTGTTGTTGTCGTGTTGTTGTCTTGTTGTTGTCTTGTTGTTGTCGTGTTGTTGTCGTCTTGTTGTCGTGTTGTTGTCGTGTTGTTGTCTTGTTGTTGTGTTGTTGTCGTCTTGTTGTCGTGTTGTTGTCGTGTTGTTGTCTTGTTGTTGTGTTGTCGTGTTGTTGTCGTCTTGTTGTCGTGTTGTTGTTGTGTTGTCGTGTTGTTGTTGTCTTGTTGTCGTGTTGTTGTCGTGTTGTCGTCTTGTTGTTGTGTTGACTGATTTGCTGTGAGGCATTCAGGGACCCGGACGTCTGAGCGCTCATACATTGCAGCTGTGCTCGATATCAGAACAGAAATGTGGATTAAGGGTCAGACAGGAAACAGTCAGTTGTCTCCATGGTAACCATGTAGAGCCAGCTGGTCTCCGTGGTAACCAGTTCTTAAGTTGAAATATTTAAGGCCTTCGTCAGTTCAAGAGTTTCCCGGGAGCAGGCCATTGCTGATTGGATACACACCTCTCAGTGTCCTGCGTCCTGATTGGTCAGACGAGATGTTTAGATGCACATTTGACATAATCTGGTGACAGCGTCCCTGAAAGACAAAGAGAGGACACCCAGGTCATTTAATACGTCAACAACTCATACACAACATCAGACACTCAGCCAGTGTGTGTGTGTGTGTGTGTGTGTGTGTGTTACCTGGCAAAAGGGATGTATGAAAGGCCGTACCTGTGATGAACAACAGCAGCAATCAGACAGGTGTATATACTGTGTGTGTATGTGTGTGTGTGTGTGTGTGTGTGTGTGTACCAGGTGAATGCCAGAAACTGCAGCACACAGAACAGCAGAGCGAGGCCGTTATTCTTCCACTGCAGAGACAAAGAAACAAATGAACACTGACAGCATCACACACACACACACACACACACACACACACACACACACACACACACACACACACACTTCTTACCCAGAATGCAGCACACAGTGTCAACACCAGACACACCTGCAGAAAGGAATTCATTTCAGTTTAACAGGAAGTTACGTGTGTGTGTGTGTGTGTGCGTGTGTGTGTGTGTGTGTGTGTGTGTGTGTGTGTGTTCTCACCAGCATGATGGCGGTGGCGAATGCTCTCTCTTTAGCACACATGGTCTTCAGCTGCCTGCACGGTCCAATCAGGAACATTGTGCTGGGGTCACACATCACACAGGAAGTGATGTCAGAGTTTCAGATTATCACACAACGTTACGTCTTTGAGCTTTGCATGCTGGGATTTGTAGTTCTGACATTAGCCACCGGAGGGCAATGTTTCCTTTTTTAAAGCTTTAACAGCTGATCAATGACCTCAGGGATTATGGGTAATGTTAGGGAGGACTGTGTTGACCTGGTTTGGACTGGTTCTGTCAGACCAGGTCAGACCTCCTGGGTTCTGGTTGGTTCTGGTTGGTTCTGGTTGTTACCTGGCCAGAGCGCAGATGTTTCCCACACTGTAGAGGACAGCGAACACAGGAAGACCAATACCCGGGATCCACAGCATACAGGTACCCTGGAGACAGAGATAAGCTGTTACCATGGAGACAGACAGGGGTGGAGGCTGTTGCCATGGAGACAGACAGGGGTGGAGGCTGTTACCATGGAGACAGACAGGGATAGAGACTGTTACCATGGAGATAGACAGGAATAGAGACTGTTACCATGGAGACAGACAGGGATAAAAAGAAAAAAAGCAGGTAAGCTGTTACCTTGACTTAAGAGAGCACAACAAGATGGCCTGTTACCATAGAAACAGAAAAGACAGACGGAAACAAAAGCTGTTACCATGGATACCGTTAGAAATAACAGGACAAGCCATTACTTTAGAAAGTCACAGAAAAGACAGACAGACAGGCTGTTACCATAGAAACAGACATACAGACAGACAGGCTGTTACCATAGAAACAGACATACAGACAGACAGGCTGTTACCATAGAAACAGACAGGTGTCAGTCACAGTGACTCACCAGGATGGAGCAGAAAACGCCCAGAATGAAGCTGATCACAAAGCCCTTCATCCTCGTCCCCCAGGCCAGCGTTGACGCCTGATTGGCTCTCTGCAGAGAGGATGTCGTCATCATCATCATCATCATCGTTGTCATGGTTATAACTCACAGACATGAACTGAAACAGTTTCCTTCATCCACCTGACAGGTGATGTTACACCTCCTGTCATATGTGAGAGCTGTCACAGGTATGTTATTAATATTCAATCAATGAGTCACAGACAGGTGGAGGCACAGACAGGTACAGTCACAGACAGACAGGTGGAGGCACAGACAGGTGGAGGCACAGACAGGTGTCCTCAGGTCAGAGTCAATATTCGTTTAAATATTCAGATTTTCCGACAGGTGTGACTGTAGATACTCTGACTACCGTCCTCATCATAGTCACGCACTTTTACTCGTTACAGTTACATTTACTGTTACTTTAAAGTAACGTGACTTGTTGAAGTTTGTTTTTGTCTCGTGAAGCCTCCTGATGAGCATGCTAACAGGCTAACAGGCTAACAGTCTACGTCACCTCCAGCACTCCGGCTCCGTCCGAGCCGCCGTCATCCTGCCCGCTCAGAACCTTCTTTAGTTTGTCCATGAAGGCCCGTCCACTCGCCTGACGTCGGACTGATCACTCGTAGACCTCCCCGGAGCTCCGCAGGTGGAGGTGTGTGTGGAGGTGGAGGTGTGTGTGGAGGTGGAGAGGAGTCAACGGTCCAACCAACAGGTGCGGCACTTCCGCCTGCAGTCCCGCCTCTGGCCACAGCGGGAGAAAGGGGGGCGCTGTTTCCTCCACCAGGGAGGACAAACATGTTTTTGTACGAAACTCTTCTTCTGTGTTTTATTAGCCACACGTTGATCACGTGACAGTTCTCAAAGCATCCTTGGAAAGTAACTAAGTAACCTTGATCAAGTACTGTACTCTAAGCACCTGAGTATCTCCACGTAATGATACTTTATATTGAGTATTGAACTTTTGAATTTGTCTGACAGCTTTAGTTACTCGTTACTTTACAGATTACATTTCCCCAAGTATTCAAGTACTTCCATGAGTCGCATTAAGCGTTCATTTTAAAACTTTATTCAGAGACTGTACGGCTAAAATTGTAAAAATCAAAATTAGTTCAATCATGTTGTCAGCTGCACACACACTCTCACACACTCACACACACGAGTGAGGTTTCTCTGGTTGAACATTAGTTTCACACTTGGCCATTGATGTGGATTTCTACATGCATTTTCTTTACGTCGAGTCAGATGCTGTGTTACTGTTTCTGTTATGGTGTAACGTGGTTTTAGGAGTTATTGACGATGACAGTCCTTGAACAGTGGTTTTAGGAAACACTGATGAAGTCGTAGTCTTCTAATGCTGGTTTAAGGAACTGTTGATGATGTTGCAGTCCTCTGTTAGAGGTTTTCAGGGACCTTGACATCACTGTCCTCTTGCTGGTGCCATTTTGGGGGTTTGGGACGTCGCAGTCCACTGCTTTAGGTTTCAGGTAGGTCTGATGATGTAACGTTCACCTCCTGGTGCTTTTAGGGAACTTTGACCCTGGTGGAACTCCAGTAGACGGGCTGGGGCATGGAAA
This sequence comes from Protonibea diacanthus, assembly GCA_028641955.1. Classification (NCBI taxonomy): domain Eukaryota; kingdom Metazoa; phylum Chordata; class Actinopteri; family Sciaenidae; genus Protonibea; species Protonibea diacanthus. Next base: position 404,847 of record CM053999.1, read on the forward strand.
CCTGAACATGACATGTAGGACAGGACTGTTTCCTCCACAGCCACTCCTCTATACACTGCAGAGAGACGGGAAGACGGTCAGTCAGAGTTTCTTCTTTTGTATGAACGTTCAATTTCAATTAAAGCCTCAGTGTGTGTGTGTGTGTGTGTGTGTGTGTGTGTGTGTGTGTTACCTCTTTGTGGAAGGTGTGTGCACACTGCAGCTCTCTGGTGCCACCGGTTCCTTGGTTCAAGTCGTTGTGACAGATGAGACAAACACTGTCTGCATCGCTCTGCAACACAAAGACAGTCACAAGATGTTCCGAACACGACTTCACTTCAGACCTGATTTACTGCAGCGTGCTCACGCTTTAACGAGCAGCCATTGTGACGGTTTTTACATTTTGCAGTGTAATAACTGAAAACTGGACGTGTGCTAAGTGAATAAAATTACCCATAAACCATCAGTCTTTACGCACCAACGACATGACGTTGCGTCTCCTGAACGTGCCCCGCCTCTCATGCACTGTGACCTCTGGGATTGTGGTTATGAGGGAGGGTCTTCGCTCGAAGGTGGGGGCGACGGCTTCCTGTGGTGATGGGAGGAGACGGCGTGATGAGGAGCGATGCAGCAGAACCCTCGCTGTCACCGGAGCCTGGGTGGACGAGTGGAGACGAGACAGCTGCATGGCCGACAGGGTAGCCTGGACAGAGGGAGACTTATCTGGGTACCGCCTCCGTAGATCAGTGGAGCTCTCACTGATCCTCAACATTAAAGTTCAGATATTTGCTTGTAACTAATGAGTTTAAGGCTTTAATGAACAGATTTTAAGAACAGAATGACTCACTGGTTCAAAAATAAACAAGACTGCAGGTCTAAAAGCCTCATTAGTGGCTTTGAGTGGACATGCTCCTCTTTAACACCCAACTGAACCAAAGAGCTTTGACCCAGCTGAGCTGCCCTCGTTACAGCAGTACACTTGTTGCTAATGCAGCTAAAAATGGACCCTGAGAAGCTCTGAGAGCCTGAAGTGAACAGCTAACAAGACATTTTCCTGCTGCAGACGTTGAGCCTCACTGTTGTTCTTCAGCCTTAGGCTTTCTCTGATCAGGAGCTATCTGATTAAATAAACTGTGGTGGAGTGATCAGACTGGTCCGGCTGCAGCTAGAGTTAAATACAAACTTTGGATGTTCAAATGAACAGTGAACACATGAATGTGACTTTTGTGTTGGGAAACCTTCCCATGGCTACTCAATGCCACATCTTCATGGATGAATGGTGGACTCTTCAAACTGGAGTCCTGTTGGGTCGTAATATTCTTTCCAGGTTGCAGCAGCAATAAACAAGTTAGCACAGACTTTTCTTCCCTGAATACGTTCTTAAGCTCCTCACTGATACCTACAGCATCTTCTGGAGCTGGACATACCCCATATACCTCCATCCTTGCTAGAACTTGCCCTGCCGAGGAAACTCATTTTAGGTATTCTTTTGTTAATTACCCAAAGCTCATGGGCATGATTGACGGTTGGAAAGTAGATTGACTGGTTCGCTTCGGACTGCAGAGACAGATACATGAACTCCTCTTGGGCAGAAGGTCATACCCAACATGAAGGGAACAAGAGTACCACGGCTTGTCTTGTAAATCTTGAGAGGATCTAACAAGTTCTTCAAATGCTAGTGCCGTGAAACAATCTCACCACAAGGTCTGTTAGTAGCTGCTCTGGGTCAGTTGAATTACAGAAACAGGACCCTGTGGTGAGATTGTTTCATATGAATACCATTCATGTCAACATCAAAGTCATAAATATGACTTATAAACCCATCTTTAATGGATTAATTCAGCTTGTTGCGTAGTACAGTTCCAGGTTTCTGTTCTCTTACCGGACACGGCAGCGACGCCCGGCGGTCAGCCCTCAATCGGACCGGTGGCTCGATGCTCCTTCTGCTTCCAGCTCTTCCCCGCTCTGACTTCCTCTCCTCTTCTTCTTCTTCTTCTTCTTCTTCTTCTTCTCCGATCTTCTCCTGCCGTTCTCCACCTCTGTACCGCTGCATCCAGGCATTAAAGATCCTCGCATCTTCCTCCTCATCCTCCTCATCCTCTTCTTCATCCTCCTCATCAGCCTTCTCCTCTTCTTCATCTGCCATCAGAGGGCTCGCGTCCTCTGTGTCTGAAAACACCTCAGCTTCTTCTCTGTCTGGATCCATCGCAAGGATATGTTGATGTTTGTGGAGCTAACAGCTGCAGCTAATGATACTTAATACACATTCAACCAGGTTACAGCCAGGCTAACCAAATGTGTCCACGGTGACTTATAACCAGGGTAAAACAGCTCGGCTAAGTTACAGCTCAGTCAAATATGAGTTATATAAACAAGCTAGTTAGCATATAGCTACAAAGTTACAATTTACAGTCAGGCTTTGTTAGCTAGGCTATACTACTTCTAACTAAATGTCTCAGATAAACTGGGCTAATTTAGCAGCCAAGCTAATGTATCAGAGCAGATGAAGCTACAGTCAAGCTATGTTGGAGCTAGGCTCAATTTTACTAACTCACAAAAAGAGACTGAATTTCAGCACAAATAAATTAAAAATGTTACAGACATGCAGACTGATATAAATATGATGATAAATAAATCTGTTTACTGTGTTAGTTTAAGTTAGCGTGAAGCATTTCAGCTAGCAGTTGGAAGCTAAACAGTTGGAGCAGGGCAGGGATGGACGGGTGGATGGATGAAGAAGCAACGGATAGACGGATTAAGAGAGCAGCAGATCCACAAATCCAGCCTCAACTGTCGACCTCCCTCTGATCCATACAGACACAAAAATGAAGGCCGTCCGCCAAAATGTCCTCGGGTTCTTGCTCGGGTCCACGTTTTGTTCTTCTTTCCTCCTCGTTGTTGGTTTTCCTTGTTTCTTTGTTGCTTTCTGCTGTCACCTGTTAATCCGTTTACTGAACCACAGGACGAAGGAGGGAGATTACCTGGCTTACTGTGTCAAACCAGGTGAAAGGTGACAGTGTGATTTCACTGTGCTTTAAATAGTTCAGGTAACATTTAGCTTAGCTTCACCGGGCTACGTCCATTCTCACTGGAAAGTCTCTACTGTACTAATAAAATGTGAATGTTTGACCTCTCAGGGCTTCCATACTTTGACGCCCTCTCACAGTTCCTCGCCGTTGTTCTTCAGTCTTGTATCCGTTTTTTGTTATTGCAGCAGCCATTTTGACCTGAAACAGTAAACACAGGTGTTTCCAGTCACATTTATTAAGGCTCCATTCCATTCAGGTCAAACAGGGTCAGCGTGCTGCTGTGGAGCACGTCGACTCACCGGAAAGTCTCTTAATTAGTATGATTGGAAACACCTGTGTTACTTCACGACAAAATGGCTGCTATGGAAAAGTTATCGTGACACGTTCAGTTACAACGTTTATAAAGATCGCTCCCACCGTGGACTGTCCTCTGTGGACTGTCCTCCCACCGTGGACTGTCCTCTGTGGACTGTCCTCCCACCGTGGACTGTCCTCTGTGGACTGTCCTTTTTATATTTCATATACTTTATATTTATACTGTTGAGCCTATGCAACGAATTGTTGACAGTAAAGTCTGTCTAAGTCTGTGTATTCATCTGTTATTTCTCAGTGTCTTTGCTTACTCCTTAGTTCAGGTGTGTGTCATTCTCCTGGAGGTACGTCAGGTACGTCATTAAAGGTGTTCTTACCTGCAGCCATGCCTGTTTTTGTATTTGAACTTCTTTGAATTGATTTTTTCTTTGCACGTCAGAACAAACGTCACAGTTTAAATTATAACATTATAATAACAATCATTTATTTTGATGGGGGGACTCGTGCACGCGCACCCGCAACCGGAAGTGTTTGGCGCGCCCCCTTCACGTGAAGGCGGGGCCGCGAGCTCGACTGTAAACACCAGCTAGCTGTTAGCTGCTAGCTGTTAGCTCGCCCGGCTAGCCTGCTTTTAGTGAACACGGACGCGTGCGGCGGCAGCAGCAGGATGGGTACGTGCTGATTGTGTTAATTAATTAATTGAACACGTGTTAATCACGGCCAGGATCTAATTTATCAGGTTAACTGAGCAGCAGGCGTTAGCCTGTTAGCCTAAGTTGTGTTTGTTTAGCGGACACGAGCCAGACTCCGGTCAGGAAAGAGTCATTTTAAAACACTTTGACCTCCAGGCGTCTGAAATGTTGAACATTAAACTCGATCATCCGGATCGTGAGTCAGCGGCAGGGCAAGATTAAATCGGCGCATGTGCAGGACGCCAAACTGTGTTTTAAATTCAGAAAATTAAAATTAAAAACCGTCAATGACGCTTTAAATGGAGCTGACACCAGCCCTCCATAAATAAATATATCCATAATTATCAGCATCTCCTAAACATTAATTAACACAGTTAACCGGAGCCTGCGCTCACCTGTAGCTCTGTGATGAACACCTGAATGTACCGAACACGTGACACAGAGCCGGGTCGGACTTCATCAGAAGATCCACTTTAGTTCAGAACTTTGATGTTAGTGCGGAGTTACATGATCTACATCATAACATATGATAACTGTGAAGGAAAGGAGCTTCAGTGCTTCCTTCATTATCTCCTTCAGCATAGGATACATGGAGCATCCTTTAGGAAAGGAGAGGAGGTGATGCCGCCCCGTTCATACTGTTTGGAACTGTGCCATCCAGCGTCCTGCAGATCATCATGAAGTTCCTGTTACTGATTAATCATATATCTTTGCCATAACTTGCTAATATGTTTCTATATGAGTGGACAGGAGGGTGAGCGACCAATACTATATATATATATATATATATATATATACTATATAGTATGTATATATATATATATATATAGTATGTAGGAAGTATCTCCAGATGAGTAGTCCATTTTCTGGACTTTGTAGTTTTCCACAGATCATGTCAATAGCATTCCGTCACTTCATGACGTAGTCTAGTGTCAGAGCACTTTCAGTGACTTCTCCTAACTCCTTATCACCTCTCCTTCATGTGTTTCCTTATCACCTCTCCTTCATGTGTTTCCTTATCACTGCGTGACGTTTTCCATCAAGGTCAAGGAAAAGTGGTTAGGAAAGGTGGTTAGGAAAGGACCGAGGATGTGTGTGTCTCTGACAGTGTTTGAAAGTTTGCTGGGCTGAGCGGATCATCTGAATTAGGAGTCTGCAGAGACTTTGATGTTCACCTCGGCGAGCTCTGTCGCTGACTCTGAGGAGAGCGCGCTGTCTTCTTCCAGCTCACCCAGTCTGCGTGGATGAAGCTGAGCAGCGGTTCAGTCCTGAAACAGTCTTTAAGACTTCAGAATCAGTTTCTGACAGATCATCAGAAGCTTATGATTCAGCAGCTAAATGGAACGCAGCCGTCCGTCATGTTGTCACCTCCTCCCTCCTCAGGCTCGCCCCCCCCTCTCTCCTCTCTGCGCCTCCTCGTCCCTCCTCTCCTTTGCTCACGGCGCGTGTGGCAGGTCGCATGGCGGCATAGCGTGGTACATTATGGGATGTTGGAGGACTTTGTTTCCCTGGTAACCGAGGCCGTGCCGCAGCTGCTGACGGACCAGCAGAAGAAGTCTGCTGCTGCTGGCGCTGAGAGCCAGGTGGGGCGGGAGCTCTGTGTGTGTGTGTGTGTGTTCAGCACAGTGATCTGACATGTTTCTCTGTCTTGCTGGTGACCCTCTGTGGCGTCGACCCTCCAGGCTGTCCACACACCTGGACAGAGAGCACTCTGTGTCGCGAGCAAGCGGTGAGATGGCGACACTCTGTCTAACAGAAAATACACTGCATAAAATGCACTGCAGAACCAGAGCGTTCGGATGCAGTGTAGAACCGGAGACGCGTTCTGCGCTGCAGTGTAGGGCAGGCCGTTCTGCATGCGGTGTGGGGCGGGCCGTTCTGGATGCAGTGTGAACGGGCCGTTCTGGATGCGGTGTAGGGCAGACGTTCTGCATGCAGTGTAGAACGGGCCGTTCTGGATGCAGTGTAAGAACGGGCAGATTCTGCATGCAGTGTTAATAGAACCGGGCCGTTCTGCATGCAGTGTAGAGGCAGACGTTCTGCATGCAGTGTATTTCTGGGTGACTCTGTTAGTGATTGGATGCGATGATGCCTGCAGAAGAGGATTCTGGGATATGTTCTTGAAATGTGTGTGCTCTCAGCAGTGTGATGAGGAGGTGGACGGATGGTGTGCAGCTCTGTCGACTCTGAATGATAAACTGGCGGGCGTCCATGAACAGACAGCGCTCCTGCAGGTCGGTCAAACAACACCAGCATGATTCAGGAGCGCCTCCCTGCAGGCTGCTGCATTTTATGTTCTGTTTTGTTTCAGGGCGTCTTCAGCAGAGTTTTTGACTCGGCCTCCAGTCCCTCTCTCCGGACTTCCTGTCCAGGATCGAGCAGCTGTTCCCGTGCCGACTGAACAGGTGCTCAGTCCAAGAATGTAAACATGACATCGGGGACTGTCTAAAACCTGGGCGTAGTCTGTGGCGATCCCTGCAGACTGTCTAAAACCTGGAGCGTGGTCTCTGTGACTGTCTAAAACCTGGGCGTAGTCTCTGTAGCGTCCTGCAGACTGTCTAAAACCTGGAGCGTAGTCTCTGTGACTGTCTAAAACCTGGGGCGTGGTCTCTGTAGCGTCCTGCAGACTGTCTAAAACCTGGACGTAGTCTCTGTGACGTCCTCACAGACTTTTAAAGTTTGACTTTGTGTCTCTCAGGCTGCTTCTTGGCTGCGATGCTGGTGGTCTGAGGACTATCTGCAGGGAGGCGGACAGGGAGGATCTGAAGAGGAGCTGCTGACCAATCAGAGCTGTCTGTAACAGGAGGAGCTGACCTCCCACAGTACTAAACCACAAAAGCAACAACACTGGCTGTTTCTTTGTCGTTATGGTTTATCAATGACCTTTTTTTCTCTCAGTGGGTCATGACTCAGAGAAGATCCTCCTCTCCAGCTGATCCACCCCCTCTTCCTGAAGCTGACCAATCCTGACCCTCCTCCCTCCGAGACAGAGGTCCAAGTAGATCCTGTCTGTGCTGTGGATCATCCCGCCCAGCTGGGCGTGCAAGGCTGATTAGGTGGAGAAGGTGGTGGTGATAGCCCGGAGGGCGAGCAGGGCAGTGGGGGCTGAGATTGGTCAGGCCAGCGTCATGCGGTGGAGCATGAGGCGTCCAATGAGAGTTCAGCGGTGGCGATGGCGACTGTGCCGTGACACCTGCGTTCAGTGGACAGGTGAGACACTTACGTCCTCTTTGTCAGACATCAGCTGTGTCAGCGCTCCTGTGCGCTGGCCCTTTGTTTCCTGTCAGGTTGAAGGACTCACCTGGAGGCTTGCTGTGACCAATCAGGAGACACAGGTAAGACAAGCATGCGCTGCGGCGCTTTTACATGTAGCCCTTGCGTGCACACACACACACACACACACACACACACACACACCTGAGACTGAACAAACTTCTCTGTCGCCTTTCTCCACAGTCGACCAGTGGATCAGCCCTGCTCTGAGGTCACAATAGCAGCTCATACAGCATTTCCCATAATTCTCAGCGGGTGGCTCACAAGTGTCCTCAGTGTGGCAAATGTTTCATCTACCGCTCTCAGGTGAGCGTACGTTCACTCAGGTACTTTTCTTCTTCTTCAGTTCACTTTCATGTTTAACGGCTTCTTCTTCCTGCAGGTCATCAAGTCACCTGCGGACCAACAGAATCCTGGTGGCCATAACCACCTCCGACGCCGGTGGGCCTTCCGATTCAACCTGATGGTCACGAGGAAAACCCGCCCTCAGAGCCCCGCCTCCTGAGCCCGCCCCTCCAGGACCCACTCCTGCTTCCAGTGCAATGCCATCTTCAAATCCAAAGCCGAGCTGCTGGCGCACCAGCGCAGCCACCGAGCCCGCCCCGTCTACCACTGTGGCCAGTGTGACAGGAGTTCCACCACCTGTCCAGCTTGACCAATCACCGGCAGACCCACCTGGACAAAGGAGTGTTCAGCTGCAGCAGGTGTGATAAGGTGTTTGAGTCGGCCAAGGAGAGAGACGCCCACCGACTGCAGCACCGGCTGCCGGACCTCACCTGTACGGTGTGTGACCAGACGTTCAGCTCTCAGACTCACAGCTGCTCGCGACACCTGCAGGTCCACTCTGTGGGAGGGCTGATCCCTGCTACAACTGCGCTTCTGTGACCAGACCTTCTCCAGGTAACTTCTGAACTGGCAGGAAGATCCGAGGGAAACTGGTCAGTTGCCTGCAAAGACCTTCCGGGATCTAACGGGATGATCAGAAAGTGTTTTATTAGTATTTCTTTACAAGTCAAAATGGATCAGAGTGCCAACAGCTCGGACGCGGTCGGAATTAGATGTTTAACTGCTGTTGAGGACAGTGTGCTGCGGTTGACGGCGCAGGTGAGTAGCGGAGGTTTTGTAACTCGCAAACTTTTTTGTCCGTCTGTCCAGGAGTGACGCAGCTCCGTATCCACCAGCGCACACACACTTTCCGCTCGTACCAGTGTGACCAGTGCAGCAAGACGTACGGCTCGCTGACCGGCCTCCATTCGCACCAGGCGAGCCACACCACCGAGAGCCGCTTCCTGTGTCCACAGTGCGGCAGCGCTTCAAGACCCGCGACGGGTTGGAGGGCCACCTGAGGACACACACCGGGGAGCGGCCCTACCGCTGCCCCTACTGCCCAAAGACTTCACCGCTCGCTGGCACAGGCGTGCACGTGCGGCGGCACACCGGGGAGCGCCCGTACGTGTGCACGGTGTGCGGTAAGGGCTGGCCGTCAGGAGGAGATCTGCAGAAACACATGAGGACTCACACGGGTGAACGGCCGTACGTCTGCCAGGACTGTGGCGGCCTTCTCCATCTCCTGTCACCTGACCCGAGCACGAATTCACACAGGTAAACGCCGTCAGGCGCCGTCAGAGAGCGCCGCCAGGCAGAGCGCCGTCGGGGCGCCCGGCTCAGGTACAAATGAATAAATGACTCAGTTCTATAATTGCACTGAATGGCTGTACGAACCGCGACCACGTCGATAGCAGCAGCAAACAGCTCAACCAGGTTGGCGAACGAAGCGCTCACATTGTGTCTGAAGATTGAATGCAGTAATCCAAATCGAGTTTTGCGTTATGATGAACATCAAATAACTGTGTGTCTCTGGTCAGGAGAGAGCCCTTCTACGTGTCGGAGTGTAGTAAATGTTCTGGTTGACCTGAAGAAACACATGTTGTCTCACAGCAGCGTTCGTCCGTACGCCTGCGTCTACTGCCCAAAGAGCTACACCCGCAAAACTCACCTGAACAGACACCTGCAGAAACACAGGACTATGACAATGCGAGGTGGTGGTGGAGGAGATCGCCAGCGAGGCAGGCGTCCGTTTGATTGTTGCATGTTGTATTCATCAGTGTCGTCGCCTTCATCGTGACGTTGTGACTCGTGGTGACGCAGCAGTGAGCGCTGCTCGTTGTCCGTGATAATGAAAAGACCGTCAGCAGCTTCTCTATTACAAGTTTAAAGATTCTCACACTGGACTAAATCATGAATCAATCGGTGCTGCGTGGATTCTCTTGTTTCTCTTCTATGGCGTTCACGTCTTTTCCTCCTCTAAGCTAACTCTCGTTAAGCACCTTGTGTACGTGACCATATTTTCAAACCTGAATCTGAAAATGTGCCACACGTATGAACCCGTCACCTATGAACAGAGATTTTTTTTTTGCCGGGTGGTTTACAAAGGAAGAAGGCTCTCCAGAAGAGACTGACTGACTGACTGCGGAACATTAATTTTAGCAGCAGCTAATGTTTGGCTCTTTTTACCTCAGTGCTTGGGAGGCGTCGAGAGCTGGCGGCGAGCGTCGAGTGGCGAGCACACAGAGGAGAACTTACCTCCATCGCAAACATGTCGTCCATCTTTGGCAAACATCGCTCTCCAGCTGCGTCACCGCAGCGATGTGTGGCACTCTGGTTGTTTTGGATGCAGCGTCCATGTTGGTTTCAACACTTTGAACTCATTTACATTTGAAACTGAAGATTCTCTGATGTGACATGAGTTAATCATGTGCATGTATTAAGCCTGCTACTTTCGTGAAGGAAAGTTAAGACAAACTAATGTAAAGACAAACTGTTATTTTCTTTAAAGCTGGTGAACTGATTATTGAAACATTTTTGTATCAGTGCTTTGCGATATAAAAGCTGTAGGCGTGTGTTATATTCTGACTCTTCATTCATCTGCGTGATGACACCAGTCGTGGTAGGATGTGAACAGACTTTATTAGCATCATGTTGTTGCTTGACCAAGCAGAACAGGAAATGTGTCTGAGTAAATGCGTCTCCTCCTACGTTCTCGATAGTTTTCCTCATCCACTTCGTCATCCTGAACAGGTGAGTGTAGAAGCCGTACTTTCCATCCCGGTCGCAGCCTTCACCCCACGACACGATGCCCATCTGAAGTACCAGCGCGCTTGCGGACACGTTCACGTTGATTGTAGTGATGAGTATAGTAGAGGGATTGTACTGGAGAAGTCCTCGGGATAGTTCAGAAATATTATTCTGAATATGAGCGCGGTGTGATTCATTATGTTACAGCATTGACCTCTGTTTGTCCACAAGTTTGTTGTTGTGTTTCTATGTTCATATACTGATTATAAGTGGCTCACCTTCATCACAAACGGTCCACCGCTGTCTCCCTCGCAGGCGTCTCCACGCTGGACATCATCTGGTCTGTAACCTGAAACAAACAGTTTGAAGCTTCGTCTGCTCAATAAATATATCAGTATAACCGTCACATGTTAGTTAGCATGTTAGCATGCTGGCGTGTTCATCGGGTGGGAACCACAAATGCAGAACAGAAAAACGTTTAACACATTATCTGATGGATAATTATACTGTCAATTTATTAATATCTGTCATCAATAAATGTAGAAATACTGTCTAAAATATACTCAAAGTTCCAAATATAGAAGTACTTGTTATAACGTATAGCTGTATCATAATTATTGATGTATTCCACCAAAGTGACAAACGATATATTCAACCTCATAGTGGCGCTTGAGCAGGGGTGTCAAACTGTTCCACAAAAGGGCCGGTGTGGCTGCAGGTTTTTGTTCCAACCAGCCAAGAGCACACAGTTTGACCAATCAACACTCTGAAGACTGGATCAGTTACGATTAAATGAGTCAAGTCTGGTGTGCTGCTTGGTGGAAAAGCCTGCAGCCACGGCCCTTTGTGGGTGGTTGACACCCCTGTTCTAGAGGAAGAGTCAGCATGATTGCAGGCGTGGCTGTTTGGGCAGAGTTGTTGACATGTTGTGTGTTAGGGTTAGCTGAAGTGTTACCAGCACAGAACATGTTGTCTGTGATCCTGACTGATGTGGACATGCGGCAGGTGTCCTGCTCCACGATTGGTAGATGGATTTGCTGGAGGCTGAAATTATTGTTGTAATTGGTTGGTTTTCTTGATTACCTACAGCGATCTTTACGACCATATAACGCTCAGTGTCGAACTCATTGGAAAAATGCGGTCGAACGACTCGTCGAAACTCACCTGGTCAGCTGATGGGTAGAGTTAGTGTGTTTGCCATGCAACGTATCCACTGGTGGTGAGCAGATGGGAGTGAATCTCTGTGCTGAAGATGACTGGCGCTCATGGCGCAGCAAGCGAATATCCACGGTTCAGGATTCATTCGGTTGTTTTGGTGTTGCGGACGTTTTATGAACCAATGCGATCTTCTGTTTTATATCAAACATAATGGTTGCAGTAAATATATGATGTCTGCCATGATGAACAGTGAAGTAAACTGCTGCCAACTGTAGCTGCTGTTGGCTAATGTTAGCTCAGGTTTATTGCTTGGAGAAACATAGACCATGACTCAGAGCATGAGAGTGATGTGACACAAGCGTTTAAATTTTCAGCTAGCGATCAGCAAACTACTGTGGACATAATATAGAGAACAGAAGTGAAGAATGACGGACCAAAAGGAGAAGTGATAAAAATACATGGACAAGTTAAAATCTGAACGTTTTTAAATGGACGGTGAAACACGGTAAATAAGGCTGAAAGATGACGCTTGACGCCGGGTATGATATATGTTAAATCGATAATATACGACTGCACCACTGTCATATATGTGAACCTGTTGATCTTTAAACATGCAAAAATTGTCAAATGACGTTCTGATCGAAGTAATGTAATCCGAAGTAAATACTTTCGAGTACAGCGCCGTTCAATTGCGCAGTGGGATTACATCGACGCTGAGTGTGGTGTTTGGTTTGGGATGATGATTTCTGCTCAGCAGCAGGAAATCGTAACCTCATGTGTTTTCCCAAGCGGACCAAACATGATCTTTGGTGAAGTTCTTATTTGGTGATGGATGCAGTGAAGACGGTAGATCCTGTGCTGATGGTTATTCACACAGCAGCTCTGTGTTGTTATGCGTTATCTGTGACATCTGCTGTATGATCATTATATCATTGTTGTATGCTGAGTTTGGGACCAGTTGAATATACCGCGGCATATATACCTGCGTGTTGATATAACCGTTCTGGTGGCAGCTGGTTCGTTTTCTGGTGGATGCCATGGTGCCGAAGGCCACCTCGCTCGTTGCCCCCCCAACGATGGGTGCATTCTCTGTTGCATCCGCAGCTCAACCTCATACAAAATATCTTTTATTTTCCAAACAGAAGTAGCTGTCCCTACTACCCCAGCCAATCAATGAGTCAGTCAAGCAGACTTTAAACCAGTTAACACCAGATATAAAGAGTTAGACTAAAGCAGTTTCTTATGAAAGGCAGTGCTGTTATTCTGAATATCACTTTAGCTGGTCGGATAATTGTGGTATGCTGGTATTCAGTATAACAACCACGACCCGGAGTCACAAGCTCCATTCAGTAAGTGTAAGTCACAGCAAATAGCCAGCCGGCCAGTTTTCCCTGTTTCTTCCAGTCAGTCAACCATGATGGGCCGATGACTCACCAGCCTCTCCTTCTCCGAAGGTGTGAGGGCTGAACAACAACTTCTTGGCGGGCGTCAGGACAGATCGCTCCATGGCTGCAGTCTCTGTTGTCAGGTCATCATCAAGCAAGGGGTCATCTGGGAGACAGACAGGTGGAGAGACAGACAGGTGGAGAGACAGACAGGTAAGAGTAGATGAGAGTTTGTTAGGGAGTATGGTACTGGTACTGGTATGGCACTGGTACTTGTGGTGGAGTTGTACTTGTAGTACTTACCACACACAGAGTCCAGGTTGCAGTAGTGAACATCACATTTCAGAAATCTGCACGTAGCACCAGGGGCCCTCTGGGTCGTCTTCTTCTTCTTCTTCTTCTTCTTCTCCGATCTTCTCCTGCCGTTCTCCACCTCTGTACCGCTGCATCCAGGCATTAAAGATCCTCGCATCTTCCTCCTCATCCTCCTCATCCTCTTCTTCATCCTCCTCATCAGCCTTCTCCTCTTCTTCATCTGCCATCAGAGGGCTCGCGTCCTCTGTGTCTGAAAACACCTCAGCTTCTTCTCTGTCTGGATCCATCGCAAGGATATGTTGATGTTTGTGGAGCTAACAGCTGCAGCTAATGATACTTAATACACATTCAACCAGGTTACAGCCAGGCTAACCAAATGTGTCCACGGTGACTTATAACCAGGGTAAAACAGCTCGGCTAAGTTACAGCTCAGTCAAATATGAGTTATATAAACAAGCTAGTTAGCATATAGCTACAAAGTTACAATTTACAGTCAGGCTTTGTTAGCTAGGCTATACTACTTCTAACTAAATGTCTCAGATAAACTGGGCTAATTTAGCAGCCAAGCTAATGTATCAGAGCAGATGAAGCTACAGTCAAGCTATGTTGGAGCTAGGCTCAATTTTACTAACTCACAAAAAGAGACTGAATTTCAGCACAAATAAATTAAAAATGTTACAGACATGCAGACTGATATAAATATGATGATAAATAAATCTGTTTACTGTGTTAGTTTAAGTTAGCGTGAAGCATTTCAGCTAGCAGTTGGAAGCTAAACAGTTGGAGCAGGGCAGGGATGGACGGGTGGATGGATGAAGAAGCAACGGATAGACGGATTAAGAGAGCAGCAGATCCACAAATCCAGCCTCAACTGTCGACCTCCCTCTGATCCATACAGACACAAAAATGAAGGCCGTCCGCCAAAATGTCCTCGGGTTCTTGCTCGGGTCCACGTTTTGTTCTTCTTTCCTCCTCGTTGTTGGTTTTCCTTGTTTCTTTGTTGCTTTCTGCTGTCACCTGTTAATCCGTTTACTGAACCACAGGACGAAGGAGGGAGATTACCTGGCTTACTGTGTCAAACCAGGTGAAAGGTGACAGTGTGATTTCACTGTGCTTTAAATAGTTCAGGTAACATTTAGCTTAGCTTCACCGGGCTACGTCCATTCTCACTGGAAAGTCTCTACTGTACTAATAAAATGTGAATGTTTGACCTCTCAGGGCTTCCATACTTTGACGCCCTCTCACAGTTCCTCGCCGTTGTTCTTCAGTCTTGTATCCGTTTTTTGTTATTGCAGCAGCCATTTTGACCTGAAACAGTAAACACAGGTGTTTCCAGTCACATTTATTAAGGCTCCATTCCATTCAGGTCAAACAGGGTCAGCGTGCTGCTGTGGAGCACGTCGACTCACCGGAAAGTCTCTTAATTAGTATGATTGGAAACACCTGTGTTACTTCACGACAAAATGGCTGCTATGGAAAAGTTATCGTGACACGTTCAGTTACAACGTTTATAAAGATCGCTCCCACCGTGGACTGTCCTCTGTGGACTGTCCTCCCACCGTGGACTGTCCTCTGTGGACTGTCCTCCCACCGTGGACTGTCCTCTGTGGACTGTCCTTTTTATATTTCATATACTTTATATTTATACTGTTGAGCCTATGCAACGAATTGTTGACAGTAAAGTCTGTCTAAGTCTGTGTATTCATCTGTTATTTCTCAGTGTCTTTGCTTACTCCTTAGTTCAGGTGTGTGTCATTCTCCTGGAGGTACGTCAGGTACGTCATTAAAGGTGTTCTTACCTGCAGCCATGCCTGTTTTTGTATTTGAACTTCTTTGAATTGATTTTTTCTTTGCACGTCAGAACAAACGTCACAGTTTAAATTATAACATTATAATAACAATCATTTATTTTGATGGGGGGACTCGTGCACGCGCACCCGCAACCGGAAGTGTTTGGCGCGCCCCCTTCACGTGAAGGCGGGGCCGCGAGCTCGACTGTAAACACCAGCTAGCTGTTAGCTGCTAGCTGTTAGCTCGCCCGGCTAGCCTGCTTTTAGTGAACACGGACGCGTGCGGCGGCAGCAGCAGGATGGGTACGTGCTGATTGTGTTAATTAATTAATTGAACACGTGTTAATCACGGCCAGGATCTAATTTATCAGGTTAACTGAGCAGCAGGCGTTAGCCTGTTAGCCTAAGTTGTGTTTGTTTAGCGGACACGAGCCAGACTCCGGTCAGGAAAGAGTCATTTTAAAACACTTTGACCTCCAGGCGTCTGAAATGTTGAACATTAAACTCGATCATCCGGATCGTGAGTCAGCGGCAGGGCAAGATTAAATCGGCGCATGTGCAGGACGCCAAACTGTGTTTTAAATTCAGAAAATTAAAATTAAAAACCGTCAATGACGCTTTAAATGGAGCTGACACCAGCCCTCCATAAATAAATATATCCATAATTATCAGCATCTCCTAAACATTAATTAACACAGTTAACCGGAGCCTGCGCTCACCTGTAGCTCTGTGATGAACACCTGAATGTACCGAACACGTGACACAGAGCCGGGTCGGACTTCATCAGAAGATCCACTTTAGTTCAGAACTTTGATGTTAGTGCGGAGTTACATGATCTACATCATAACATATGATAACTGTGAAGGAAAGGAGCTTCAGTGCTTCCTTCATTATCTCCTTCAGCATAGGATACATGGAGCATCCTTTAGGAAAGGAGAGGAGGTGATGCCGCCCCGTTCATACTGTTTGGAACTGTGCCATCCAGCGTCCTGCAGATCATCATGAAGTTCCTGTTACTGATTAATCATATATCTTTGCCATAACTTGCTAATATGTTTCTATATGAGTGGACAGGAGGGTGAGCGACTATATATATACTATATATATATATATATATATATATATATATACTATATAGTGTATGTATATATATATATACTATATAGTGTATGTATATATATATATACTATATAGTATGTAGGAAGTATCTCAGATGAGTAGTCCATTTTCTGGACTTTGTAGTTTTCCCACAGATCATGTCAATAACATTCACCGTCACTTCATGACGTAGTCTAGTGTCAGAGCACTCGACTTCTCCTAACTCCTTATCACCTCTCCTTCATGTGTTTCCTTATCACCTCTCCTTCATGTGTTTCCTTATCACTGCGTGACGTTTTCCATCAAGGTCAAGGAAAAGTGGTTAGGAAAGGTGGTTAGGAAAGGACCGAGGATGTGTGTGTCTCTGACAGTGTTTGAAAGTTTGCTGGGCTGAACGGATCATCTGGGTCGAGTCTGCAGAGAGACTTTGATGTTCACCTCGGCGAGCTCTGTCGCTGACTCTGAGGAGAGCGCGCTGTCTTCTTCCAGCTCACCCAGTCTGCGTGGATGAAGCTGAGCAGCGGTTCAGTCCTGAAACAGTCTTTAAGACTTCAGAATCAGTTTCTGACAGATCATCAGAAACATGAAGTTCAGCAGCTAAATGGAACGCAGCCGTCCGTCATGTTGTCACCTCCTCCCTCCTCAGGCTCGCCCCCCCCTCTCTCCTCTCTGCGCCTCCTCGTCCCTCCTCTCCGCCTGCTCACGGCGGCGATGTGGCAGGTCGCATGGCGGCAAAGCGTGGTACATTATGGGATGTTGGAGGACTTTGTTTCCCTGGTAACCGAGGCCGTGCCGCAGCTGCTGACGGACCAGCAGAGAAGTCTGCTGCTGCTGGCGCTGAGAGCCAAGGTGAGGCGGGAACTCTGTGTGTGTGTGTGTGTGTGTTCAGCACAGTGATCTGACATGTTTCCTCTGTCTTGCTTCAGGTGACCCTCTGTGACGTCGACCCTCAGGCTGTCCACACACACCTGGACAGAGAGCACTCTGTGTGCGAGGCAGCGGTGAGATGACGACACTCTGTCTAACCCAGAAAATACACTGCATAAAATACACTGCAGAACCAGAGCCGTTCTGGATGCAGTGTAGAACCGGAGCCGTTCTGCATGCAGTGTAGAACCGGAGCCGTTCTGCATGCAGTGTATTTTCTGGGTGACTCTGTTAGTGATTGAATCGATGATGCCTGCAGAGGATTCTGGGATATGTTCTTGAAATGTGTGTGCTCTCAGCAGTGTGATGAGGAGGTGGACGGATGGTGTGCAGCTCTGTCGACTCTGAACGATAAACTGACGGAGCGTCCCGCAGACAGACAGCGCCTCCTGCAGGTCGGTCAAACAACAACACCAGCATGATTCAGGAGCGCCTCCCTGCAGGCTGCTGCATTTATGTTCTGTTTTGTTTCAGGACGTCTTCAACCAGAGTTTTGACTCGGCCCTCCAGTCCCTCATATCGGACTTCCTGTCCAGGATCGAGCAGCTGTTCCCCGTGCCCGACTTCAGACAGGTGCTCAGTCCAAGAATGTAAACATGACATCCCGGGGACTGTCTAAAACCTGGACGTAGTCTCTGTGACGTCCCTGCAGACTGTCTAAAACCTGGACGTAGTCTCTGTGACGTCCTCACAGACTTTTAAAGTTTGACTTTGTGTCTCTCAGGCTGCTTCTTGGCTCGATGCTGCCCCTGGTGGTCTGGAGGACTATCTGCAGGAGGCGGACAGGGAGGATCTGAAGGAGCTGCTGACCAATCAGAGCTGTCTGCTGGGGCGAGCGACCTCCACAGGTACTAAACCACAAAAAGCAACAACACTGGCTGTTTCTGTCGTTGTCGTTTATCAATGACCTTTTTTCTCTCAGTGGGTCATGACTCAGAGAAGATCCTCCTCTCAGCCTGGTCCCACCCCCTCTTCACCAAACTGACCAATCCTGACCCTCCTCCCTCCGAGACAGAGGTCCAATCAGATCCTGTCTGTGCTGTGGATCATCCCGCCCAGCTGGACGTGGAGCTGATTAAGGTGGAGGTGGTGGTGATGACGGAGGACGAGCAGGACGAGGTAGAGGAGACTGTGATTGGTCAGACCGCGTCGCCAGTGGAGCATGAGGCGTCCAATGAGAGTTCAGCGGTGGGCGATGACGACTGTGCCGTGACACCTGCGATTCAGGAAGTGGACAGGTGAGACACTTCGTCCTCTTTTGTCCAGACATCAGCTGTGTCAACGCTCCTGTGCTTAACCTTGTTTCCTGTCAGGTTGAAGGACTCACCTGGAAACTTTGCTGACCAATCAGGAGACACAGGTAAGACACGCACGCACGCGCACACACACGCGCGCACGTGCACACACACACACACACACACACACACACACACACACGAACTGAACAAACTTCTCTGTCCCGCCTTTCTCCACAGTCGACCAATCAGATCAGCCCTGCTCTGAGGTCACAGCCAACGCTCTGTACAGCATTTCCCATAATTCTCAGCGGGTGGCTCACAAGTGTCCTCAGTGTGGCAAATGTTTCATCTACCGCTCTCAGGTGAGCGTACGTTCACTCAGGTACTTTTCTTCTTCTTCAGTTCACTGTGTTTAACGGCTTCTTCTTCCTGCAGGTCATCCGTCACCTGCGGACCAACAAGTCCTGCGGGTCGGCCATAACCACCTCCGGCGCCGTGAACCTTCAGATTCAACCTGATGGTCACGAGGAAGAGCCCCGCCCTCCAGAGCCCCGCCTCCCTGAGCCCCGCCCCTCCAGGACCCACTCCTGCTTCCAGTGCAATGCCATCTTCAAATCCAAAGCCGAGCTGCTGGCGCACCAGCGCAGCCACCGAGCCCGCCCCGTCTACCACTGTGGCCAGTGTGACAAGGAGTTCCACCACCTGTCCAGCTTGACCAATCACAAGCAGACCCACCTGGACAAAGGAGTGTTCAGCTGCAGCAGGTGTGATAAGGTGTTTGAGTCGGCCAAGGAGAGAGACGCCCACCGACTGCAGCACCGGCTGCCGGACCTCACCTGTACGGTGTGTGACCAGACGTTCAGCTCTCAGACTCAGCTGCTGCGACACCTGCAGGTCCACTCTGTGGAGGGAGCTGATCCCTGCTACAACTGCCGCTTCTGTGACCAGACCTTCTCAGGTAACTTCCTGAACTGCTTGGGAAGATCCGAAACTAGTCCAGTTGCCTACAAGAACCTTCCGGGATCTAACCGGGATGATCAGAAAGTGTTTTTATTAGTATTTCTTTACAAGTCAAAGTAGGATCAGGTGTAACAGCTCGGACCGCGGTCAGATTAGATGTTTAACTTCAGCCTGCTGTTGAGGACAGTGTACTGCAGTTGACAGCTGCAGAGTGAGTAAGCGGAGGTTTTGTAACTCACCAAACTTTTTTTGTCCGTCTGTCCAGGAGTGACGCAGCTCCGTATCCACCAGCGCACACACACTTTCCGCTCGTACCAGTGTGACCAGTGCAGCAAGACGTACGGCTCGCTGACCGGCCTCCATTCGCACCAGGCGAGCCACACCACCGAGAGCCGCTTCCTGTGTCCACAGTGCGGCAAGCGCTTCAAGACCCGCGACGGGTTGGAGGGCCACCTGAGGACACACACCGGGGAGCGGCCCTACCGCTGCCCCTACTGCCCCAAAGACTTCACCGCGCTCGCTGGCCTGAACGTGCACGTGCGGCGGCACACCGGGGAGCGCCCGTACGTGTGCACGGTGTGCGGTAAGGGCTGGCCGTCAGGAGGAGATCTGCAGAAACACATGAGGACTCACACGGGTGAACGGCCGTACGTCTGCCAGGACTGTGGCAAGGCCTTCTCCATCTCCTGTCACCTGACCGAGCACCGGAGGATTCACACAGGTAAGACGCCGTCAGGGCGCCGTCAGGGCGCCGCCAGGCCAGGGCGCCGTCAGGGCGCCGCTCAGGTACAAATGAATAAATGACTCAGTTCTATAATTACTGAATGGCTGTACAGACACGACCACGTCGAGTAACAGCAGCAAACAGCTCAACCAGGTTGAACTTGAAGAGCGCTCACATTGTGTCTGAAGATTGAATGCAGTAATCAAATCGAGTTTTTACACGTTATGATGAACATCAAATAACTGTGTGTCTCTGGTCCAGGAGAGAAGCCCTTCTCGTGTCCGGAGTGTGGTAAATGTTTACGGAGGAAGTTTGACCTGAAGAAACACATGTTGTCTCACAGCAGCGTTCGTCCGTACGCCTGCGTCTACTGCCCAAAGAGCTACACCCGCAAAACTCACCTGAACAGACACCTGCAGAAACACAGGACTGCTGACAGTGAGGTGGTGGTGGAGGAGATCGCCGACGAGGCCTGAGAGCGTCCGTTTGATTGTTGCATGTTGTATTCATCAGTGTCGTCGCCTTCATCGTGACGTTGTGACTCGTGGTGACGCAGCAGTGAGCGCTGCTCGTTGTCCGTGATAATGAAAAGACCGTCAGCAGCTTCTCTAATACAAAGTTTAAAGATTCTCACACTGGACTAAATCATGAATCAATCAGTGCTCGTGGATTCTCTTGTTTCTCTTCTGTGAGCGTTCACGTCTTTCCTCCTCTAAGCTAACTCTCGTTAAGCACCTTGTGTACGTGACCATATTTTCAAACCTGAATCTGAAAATGTGCCACACGTATGAACCCGTCACCTATGAACAGAGATTTTTTTTTTGCCGGGTGGTTTACAAAGGAAGAAGGCTCTCCAGAAGAGACTGACTGACTGACTGCGGAGCATTAGCCTGATTTTAGCAGCTTAGCTAATGTTTGGCTCTTTTTTTACACTCAGTGCTTGGGAGAGGCGTCGAGCTGACGGCGGGCGTCGAGCTGACGGCGGGCACACAGAGGAGAACTTACCTCCATCATAAACATGTCGTCCATCTTTAGCTGCTTGTCGCTCTCAGCTGCGTCACCACAGCGATGTGGTAACTCTGGTTGTTTGGATCGGCGTCCATGTTGGTTTTCAGACACTTTGAACTCATTTACATTTGAGAAACTGAAGATTCTCCTGATGTGACATGAGTTAATGTGTGCATGTATTCGCCTGCTCGTGAAGGAGCGTTCAAGACAAACTAATGTAAAGACAAACTGTTATTTTCTTTAAAGCTGGTGAACTGATTATTGAAACATTTTGTATCAGTGCTTTGCAAATATAAAAGCTGTTGTGTTTAATATTCTGACTCTTCATTCATCACACGTGATGACACGAGGTCGGCGTGGTAGGATGTGAACAGACTTTATTAGCATCATGTTGCTTGACCAAGCAGAACAGGAAATGTGTCTAGTCGTCGTCTCCTCCTACGTTCTCGATAGTTTTCCTCATCCACTTCGTCATCCTGAACAGGTGAGTGTAGAAGCCGTACTTTCCATCCCGGTCGCAGCCTTCACCCCACGACACGATGCCCATCTGGTACCAGCGGTTCTCCGCCGGATACTGCACACACAAACGAATGATGAATTAATTAATACTGGAGAAGTCCTCAGGATAGTTCAGAAATATTATTCTGAATATGAGCACGGTGTGATTCATTATGTTCACAGGCAGCTGACCTCTGTTTGTCCACAGAAGTTTGTTGTTATGTTTCTATGTTCATATACTGATTATAAAGTGAAGCTCACCTTCATCACAAACGGTCCACCGCTGTCTCCCTCGCAGGCGTCTCCACGCTGGACATCATCTGGTCTGTAACCTGAAACAAACAGTTTGAAGACTCGTCTGCTGTCATCATGTCAGTATAACCACGTCCACCATGTTAGTTTAGCATGTTAGCATGCTGACGTGTTTCGTCTCGGGTGGGAACCACAAATGCAGAACAGAAAGAAACGTTTTAACACATTATCTGATGGATAATTATACTGTCAAATTTATTAATGTCTGTCATCAATAAATGTAGAAATACTGTCACAAAATATACTCAAAGTTCCAAATATAGAAGTACTTGTTATAACGTATAGCTGTATCATAATTATTGATGTATTCCACCAAAGTGACAAACGATATATTCAACCTCATAGTGGCGCTTGAGCAGGGGTGTCAAACTGTTCCACAAAAGGGCCGGTGTGGCTGCAGGTTTTTGTTCCAACCAACCAAGAGCACACAGTTTGACCAATCAACACTCTGAAGACTGAGATCAGTTGATTAAATGAGTCAAGTCTGGTGTGCTGCTGCTTGGTTGGAAAGAAAACCTGCAGCCACACCGGCCCTTTGTGGAACAGTTTGACACCCCTGTTCTAGAGGAAGAGTCAGCATGATTTATGGACGTGGCTGTTTGGGCAGAGGTTGTTGACATGTTGTGTGTTAGGGTTAGCTGAGGTGTTACCAGCACAGAACATGTTGTCTGTGATCCTGACTGATGTGGACATGCGGCAGGTGTCCTGCTCCACGATTGGTAGATGGATTTGCTGGAGGGCTGAAGGTAAATTTCTTGCTGATGGGTTCCAGGTTTCCTTCAGGTTCCCCCAACCGGTCACACGACCCTTATAGCCCTCAGTCATCAGCCTGTTGGAGGAAAAGTACGGTCAGATGACTCAGTCAGAAACCACCACGGTCCATGACTCGATGGAGTGGGAATTCGTGTGTTTCTTACATCCTGGCGACCTTCCTGGTGGGCAGGCAGATGGGGTGGATCTCATTGCTGAAGATGACTGGCCGCCTCATGTGCAGCAGAGCGATGTCCCGGTTCAGATTCTCCCTCCAGTTGTACTTTGGGTGCACGATGATTTTATCGATGGCCACGATCTTCTCGACACCTTCCTCAAACCTGTAATGGTTAGTAAATACTCTGATCATCCTACCTGATGGACAGTGAAGTAAACTGCTGCCAACTGTAGCTGCTGTTAGCTAATGTTAGCTCAGGTTGTTAGCCGGGCTGCCCAGACTGTGAGCTCAGAGCACGGGGGAGTGTTAGTGTGTGAACCACAGACGTTTTAAAAGAGTTTTTCAGGCCCAGCAGTCAGCAGCTTCTATGGACATAATGTCAGAGGAGCAGAGAGTGAAGAGGACGCTGACGGAGGAAGCTAAGAAGAGAAAAGGAGAGAGTGAGCGAGCAAGAAGCCGCCGGACAAGAGTAAATCTGGGACTGACTTTTAGTGGTTGGTGAGAGCTTGGTGAAATAAAAGGCTGAAAGACAGACGCCGAGCTGGGCTGACTGCTGTTGGACTTGTCAGTAATATTAGTTGCTGCTGTGTCTGCTGCTGGTGACCTGGTTGATGATTGGCTGACGACATTTTTTGCGGTCAGTCGTACCTGGCTGCCTTGCGGCTGTAGCTCTGGCAGGCGCCCCAGGCGTCCAGTCTCCTCAGAGCGCGCTCAGCCTGCTGGCGGACGCTGGCTCCGCCCAGCACGGCATGCAGCGCCCGGCTGTAAATGGACACATACTCAGGCACCTTCGGGTGGGGGTGGGTGAGCTTCACAAACTCCACTGCTGCTGAAACCTGAGGAAGCAGGAGGTCAAAGGTCAGCCTTGTTGCACAGTGGAGATTCAGATGACTTGTAACGTTTAAAGAACGTTGTCAGAACTGCTCATTTCCATCGGATCGTCTGACTCGTTAGCTTAAATGTTTCCTAAAGTAATGACATCATCCGACTGCTCGTCACTCACAGCCTGCTCCTCATTGGCTGATGCGGACAGCAGGATGAAGGGGAGGATCATGGGAAGGCAGCCGATGGCGTCCAGCTGGCTGTCGGCAGATGAGAAGCTCAACATGTGCCTGGAGCGTTTTTCTGCAAATGTCAGCACCTGAAAAACCAACAAGTAAAAGAAGTGAAAACTCAACTAAGCTGGGAGGAGACTGCTCCACCAGGGGGCGCTTGTTTCACCTGACGGGGTGATGTCGGTCTGCTGTCCTGCCAGTCTGCGAAGAATGAGCGGTGGGAGGACTCGGCGTAGGTGTCGTGGTGCGAGCCGGGCGTCGTCAGGAAGCCGACGTAGTCCGCCAGGACGGCGGCTCGAGCGTCCGGCTGAGACACATCTGTGAAACGACCGGAGACGAGAGACTGGACCGCCCGGAGAGAACAGAGGACGTTCAGGGTGTTATCACCGGACTGAAGACCTGAAGACCACAAACAGACCTCTGAAGACCTGAAGACCACAAACAGACCTCTGAAGACCTGAAGACCACAAACAGACCACTGAAGACCACAAACAGACCACTGAAGACCTGAAGACCACAAACAGACCAGTGAAGACCACAAACAGACCAGTGAAGACCACAAACAGACCAGTGAAGACCTGAAGTGTGTTCTGCTTCATTCTTTGCATCAGTACCTTGGTGATAGTGGACTGAGCCTTTGGAGGACTTCCACAGGTTCAGTTTGTCGTGGAGGATCACGTTGCCGACCACGTCAGGCCGCTTGGCGCCGGACGAACAGGCGGTCCGACCGCTGCCGGCTGCAACACACAAACAGAACCACGTGTACAACGTGACCCAAAGAAACGACCCGTGGTGGACTTGAAGGGTTCCTCACTGGTGCTGGAGAGGCTGAGGATGCTGGACGGGTGTCTGAGTCCGGGCGGGTTGAAGCCTGAGATCCAGCCTCCAAAGTCCCTCCTGATGTCCTCGATGTCGTAGTACCAGTGGACCGGCATGGACATGGAGTCAGCCGCACACATCGACCACAAGGCCTCACTGACCGACTGCCGCACCTGAGCCATCTCACCTGAGACACACACACACACACAGAGATGAGTGAAATATCATTACATATCACCTGTCTGTCTTCACCTGTCTCTGAGGACTATTACTTGTGCTCACCTGTCACGGGTGCTAAAATTACGTCATTATAGTTACAAAACTACACCGGAAGTACCTTGGGATCACGTGTCCAGCTGTACGGTGGCGGATGTGGGTCAATTGGGATCAAAAACGAAGCGCGAGGACGGTGGAGGAGTGTAGGCCCTGAGCTGAGGCTGACAGGCTCACAGGTTAGCAGGTGTTATTCAGCTTCAGCGACAGTTTTGTTTATGTGGAAACAAACAGGTGAAACAAGAGTTTCACGCAGTGTCGATGAGCGCACGTTACGGTTGAAAAGAGCGGGAAAACGTGCCTGGAAAACAAAAATCAGGGCGAACTAACACGGAAGTAAATCTACGGCGGCCGCTGTGTTTACGGTAGTTAGCATCGTTAGCTGCTCGGAAAGCTAACAAAGTCCAGAGCAGCTGAATGAACCGAACTCTGACGTCACTCTCCGGTCGCACGGAACTCACGAGCTCACGTTAAGCTCACCGCGTGGTTCAACTCGTCTGCCGGGCACCGGGCACCGGGCACCGGGCTCTGCTCCCCGCTCCGTGTCGGTCCTCCCGCTGAAGGACGAGCTAACAGGCTAACAGGCTAACGTGTAGATGGAGATGGAGCTGGATCCCCAAGATGTCGGTAAGGACCGGGACAGGGTCTGCTCTGGACCGGGACCAGGGGGTCAAACTAACATGTAAAAATAAAGTTACAAACAAATGTTCTCTAATAATTTTATTTTTATTGTCACAGTTATAATTTTTGAAATGACAGTGTCACCTAATCTAACTAACCCTAAAGGTGTGTGTGTGTGTGTGTCTGTGCTCTTCAGAACGGGCCAAGGCGTTCTGGGCTGAGGAGGACGTGGACGAGGTGTTCAGCAGCGTGTGTGCGTACGTGGCACACCTGAAGAGAGTCCTGAAGAAGAACACGGCCACAGATAAAGGTTGGACCTTTTTAATCCACCTGTCATCATGACTTCCTGTTGATGATGATGGGCACTTCCTGTTGATGATGATGGGCACTTCCTGTTGGTGATGATGGGCACTTCCTGTTGGTGATGATGGGCACTTCCTGTTGTGTCAGAGTATGTTCAGGCGCTGAAGCTGCTGGAGTCTCTGGACTGTTCTCCTCCGGCCTCCGCTCAGGACTCCTCTGTGTTTCAGGTGGTCATCGGCTCAGGTGAACGCTTTTATTCTGAAACTTTCCAAAAGGAAGAGAGCAACTTATTCTGAAAGACAGAAGAGGAAGTAAAGGACAGTAATGTCCAGTGTCAGACTCTTATTTTGGTAGTGTCTTCCTGCACAGGTGAGCTGCTGCCAGCTGTCTCCTCCCCCTCAGCACCCCCCCCTGCAGGTAGAGAGGAGCTGCTGCCTCCTCTGACACCTGAGGAGCTGCAGTACGAACCCCACAGCTGCTGCAAGGTAACACACACACACAGAGTAACACAGAGTAACACACACTCTACACACACACACACTCACTGTTTTTTCCGTCCAGGCCTGCCTGTCCAGTTTACCCAGCATGCCTCAGTGCACGCCAGCGTTCTGGGGTCAGAACCCGCTGAGGGTTCCGCTGCTCTGCGGCTTTAAGAGGCTGACCGCCGTGCCACTGATGTCATTGAGGGGGGCCGTGGCTCCTGACGACCAGGGGGCGGAGCCTCAGGCCTGTGAGGACGTGGAGCACTGGGACGTCGTTTATAAAACGCCATGTGGGCAGAGCCTCCGTAACCACGACGACGTGATGCGCTTCCTGTTGGCCACAGGCGGCTACGACATGCTGCAGGTCAGCTGGTTTTTATATAGTTCCATATGTCTGAACCCTGGGATGACACCTAGATTTAAGATTTTGCGCGGTATTCGGCAAGGGTGCCCAATCTCTCCGAAATTATTTATTCTGACCACCCAGTTACTAACAGTGCTTGTTAATAACAACCCAGAGATACAAGGCATAAGATTAAGATTAGTCAGTTTGCTGATGACACATCTATTTTTTTAAGGGATAAACTCATGGTAGATAAAACCCTTAATATCATTTCAGTTTTTTCCAAAGCATCAGGATTATCCCTTAATATAAACAAATGCAAATTGCTTCCTATTCATACATGTGATGTTCCCTCAATTGCTTCAATCAGAGTCGAATCTGAAGTAAAATATTTAGGAATAACCATATCCAAAAACCTTATTAGAAGTGTACAACAGATATGAAGAAATCTCTCAGCCACTGGCTAACTAGAGATCTCACTATTTTGGGAAGAGTTGTTTTGTCTAAAGCAGATGGGATTTCTAAACTGATCTACCCTTGTCAATCATTGTATGTCTCATCTAATAATATTAAAAAAGTTAATTCAATTATCTTTCAATTTTTGTGGAAAAATAAAATTCATTATATCAAAAGATCACAACTAGTTAAAGAATATAACAAGGGTGGTATTAAAGCTTTAGAATTTGAATCAATGGTTGGCACCTTTAAACTAAATTGGTTAAAAGCATATTTATCACAACCAAATTCCATGTGGTTTCATATCCCAAGGTCCTTGTTTAAAAGAATAGGAGGACTCGAATTTCTTTTAAAATGTGATTTTGACATTAACAAGGTTCCTGTTAAGTTGTCAAATTTCCACAAACAGATTCTTCAGTATTGGAAGATGATATTTACCCATAATTTTACTCCCCATGGATCAACTGTGTGGAATAACAGAGTGATTACAATTAATAGGAAATCGATTTTTAAATGTGATTGGTATGAAAAGGGCATCTTGTTTGTTACTGATTTTTTGGATAGTAATGGAAACATAATGGATCATAGAGCCTTTCTAGACAAATTTAATTTGAGGTGTACTGAAAAAGAATATGAAAAGGTTTGTAGGGCCATCCCCTTATCTCTGCTTCAGCTAATCCAAAACACCCTATTGTATTCAAATGTTAACCCTGTATTACCAAATCTAGCGATAAATGATTGCAAATTGAATGACAAGAAATGTAATAACAAATTCATCAGTGCTGTTCTTAAATCCATTTTGTTTTACGACTACAATAGGGGGATACAAGAGTCCAGCATGGCTAAAGCACATTCTAAATTCATCAAATGGCCTATTTCACCTAAGGTCAAAGAGACTCACTTCAAAATAATTCACAGGGTTTACCCAGTTGCAGATTTCCTCAAAAAAAAGTTTAGGTTTGAGGTTGATCCCTGTACCTTTTGCAATACAGCTGAGGAAACTTTGGAACATCTTTTTTTTTTCATGCCCTGAAACGACAAAATTTTGGGTGGACAACAGAAACTGGTTATTACTGAAGGTCGTCGACATTCCGACTTTTGATATTTCTCATATCCTTTTCTATTTTGATGGTCTGAACCCAACAGTCGCTGATATGATAAATGTGATACTACTCATGGGTAAATATCATATTCATTGTAGCAAATGGAGAGGCACCAAACCCTCCTTTGAATGTTTTATTAATGACTTTAAGGTATATTTCTCATCTTTGAGGAAAATGCACTGTGGAAAAGCGAGAAAGCTGTATGAGGATGTGTCTTGCTATTTGTTGTTTTGATTAATGTCTCCCATTGTCATCACATTTTTGTTTTGTTTTCTCCTGTATATCATACAAATATACTTAAAAAGGCCCGACCATTATGTACCCCCCTTTATTCTATTTTGTTTTATTATTTCTTTTTTGCATTAATATTGCTCAACAGCTGATTTCTTTAATGCTGTTTTGTTCGTATGGATGTACATATCCTCTGCTTGTGTTTTGTGTGTATTTTGTTCTTTGTATGTTCCTAAATTTAAATAAAAAAAAAAAATAAATAAATAAAAAAATAAAAAAAAAAAAGGTCAGCTGGTTTTAGACGCTGGGTTCATCCTGGGCTGTGATTGGCTCCCCGGTGCAGGTGACATCTGTGCTTGTCTCCTGCAGGTGGACTTCTTCACCTTTAACCCGTCCGTCCGGTTGGACCCGCCCCTGTCAGCCGGCCCCCGGCGCCCGGAGCTTGACCTGAGCCGGGGTGTGGAGCCCACGCCTGTGGAGCTTTGCACCGGGGACGGCGGGGCCCGGCCGGCCGACTTCCGCTACAGGAAGGAGCGCTGGCCGCACGGCTGCTTCCTGAGCCAAGGCACGACGCTGTTCACCGCCTGCTGCGACTGCACCGACGGCTGCAGTGATGCCGAGCACTGCGCCTGCGCCGCTATGACCGGAGCAGGGCGCAACTACAGCTACCACAGGCTGCACGAGCCCGTACCATCAGGGTGAGAGTCCATAACGTTCCTCCGACGACAGAAACGTTTTCCAGACGTCCACTGAACCCTGCCGTGTGTTCGCAGTGTGTACGAGTGTGGTCCGTGGTGCGGCTGTGACCGCGCTCGCTGTCAGAACCGGCTGGTCCAAAGAGGCATCAGGGTCCGCCTGCAGGTCTTCCCCACTGACGACCGTGGCTGGGGTGTGCGTTGCCGTGATGACCTGGACAGCGGCACGTTCGTGTGCATATACGCAGGTGAGACGGCGCGGCGCTGGACGAGTCAGAGGGTCCGTTGGTTGGAACGTGTGATCGATGTTTGATGAAATGTTCAGGTGTTATCCTGCAGAGGGTTCCGAGTCCCACTGAGCCGCCTTCCCCGAAGCTGACGAGGACGGACCTCCCTTCAGACGACGAGGTGGAGGTCGTCACAGAGTGGCTGGCCCCGCCGGTGCTGGAAGGCCAGAGCAACCTGCTGGAACCCACCTCGCCCCCCCTCCACGTCCCGGTGATCCAGAGACCTGCGGACGCCAATGCCACAACCGCCACACCACAGGACCGGGACAAGGTCAGCCTGGTTCTGGTTCTGACGTGTTTACTGCTAATTAGCTCATGTTAACAGGCTAAACTGAGATGGTCTGTTATATCAGTCTTTAGCTATAGCATTAGCATCCTTTAGCCTCAGTTTACAGGTAGCATTAGCATCTTTTAGCCTAGCATCTTTTTTTAGGAGCAGACGGTGTGATTTGTTGTTCAGACGGTGTTGGTGGGAGGTCCGGAGCCGCCGTCTCCTTCAGCAGGTGGGTCAGGTGAGCAATCACCAGCTCAGGAGAAGGTGGTCCAGGGCGTGAACGGCACGGAGCCGAGGAGCCAGAAGAGCTTAAAGAGAGTGATGAAGGTGGAGGACGTTAACTTCCTGGACGCCAGCAAGGAGGGAAACGTGAGCCGCTTCCTGAACGTAAGACGCCAACCAGTCCAAAATGGAGGAAGTGAATCTGTGGAGGAAATGATGAAATGAGGTTTGACCTTTGACCCCATCTCTGTTCCCTCACAGCACAGCTGCCAGCCGAACCTGTTCATCCAGAACGTCTTCACCGACTCCCACGACCCCGCCTTTCCTGTCATCGCCTTCTTCACCAACAGGTGAGGAGGAGGAGGGACATGATGATGATGATGATGGTCGTTCATGTTTGTAGTTCTTTGGTAACTGTAGTTTTTCTCTGTCAGGGTTGTGAAGGCCGGCACCGAGCTCACCTGGAACTATTCTGCCGACGCGCACAGGAAACAGGAAGTGCCCTGTCACTGCGGCAGTGACGGTTGCCGTGGACAGTTTAGCATGGAGGAGAACCTGTGTGACCTGTGTGAGGTGGAAGGTGAAGCACGCTGAATCCTCCGCCTGAAACCAAACGTCTTTTTTTCAATAAACAAAGTTTTACATTTAATATTCGACTCGTCTGATGTGTGAACAGGTGACAACATGATGTTCATGCTCCAGGCGCATCCAACAGGGAGCTTACACAAGCTAACGTTAGCTTAGCAATGAAGTATGCTAACGTCAACAAACAACCGCCACTCACGACAACGCAGAGCATCATCGCTGTTTTCTGTTTTACATTTAGCCTCAGTTTACAGGTAGCTTTAGCATCATTAGCCTCAGTTTACAGGTAGCTTTAGCATCATGGATTTGCTCTAAATATAAATGTTTATTTTCCAGCGTTCAGTCTTGTGTTTGTCTCGTGTTGTTGGTCAATTTGAGCGACAGATGCTAACTGCAGTTCACTGAACGACCACAGATCCAGATCAGGGGCGTCCCCCTCTACCTTCACAGACCTCCTGAAGACCTCCAGCTCTTCAGAGCTCCTCTACAACAATACCAAGAGCTGGACATGACACATCTGAAACCCTTTCTGATCACTGTGTACACTCACTGTTCCCTTCTCTGTAAGTCGCTTTGGATAAAAGCACCAGCTAAATGACCAAATGTAAATATAATATAATGTAAATGTAAAGATTCATTTTGTAGTTCTAAACATATTTACTGTTTTTACTCGTTGTCTCTCCCATGACGTCACTCCTCTCTCCTACAGCGTCCATTACAATAACATGCACATGACCAATTATGCAAATTTGGTGATGACGTCATTTAGCCACTTTCCTTACTTTATTAATTACATTTACACGTGAAATTATTCTTCCGCATTTAACCCATCCAGTTGGCACCTGTCGGAACACACACACAGGATCACACACATAGTGGCAGATGCCTTATACACAGACTGGAGCGGTGGGCAGCGATTCGATGCTCCCGGGGAGCAGATGTTGGGGGTACAGTGCCTTGCTCAAGGACACTGACTCTCAGTTGTTGGGAAGTTTGAGTCTTTTTACTGACCCAAAACAAACCATGCTGGACAGCTCTGGCGGTCGTTCCCACAAGTTCCCATCGACTTCACCAAGGTTGCAGAAGATCACAGAGTCCATTGCTGTGTCTCAGTTCAGGGGCTGCATCCTTCGAAGGCGACTCCTTCTGAGGGTCCTTCGAAGGCGACTCCTTCTGAGGGTCCTACGAAGGCGACTCCTTCTGAGGGTCCTTCGAAGGCGACTCCTTCTGAGGGTCCTTTGGAGGCGACTCCTTCTGAGGGTCCTTTGGAGGCGACTCCTTCTGAGGGTCCTTCGAAGGCCGCATCAACTGTTGTTAAATGAGACGGTCTGGCCTTCGAAGCTTTTCCTGGTTGCGTTACCAGCTGCACACCTGCCGTCAGTTGGTACTTTTAACGTAGCCGTTGAAAAAACGTAATAAAATATAAGTAATTAGTAAAAGTATAGGTAGTAATAAGTAAAAGTAATTAAATATTAAAAAACAATATTTACATTTAAATGTGAATTCCTCGCCACTTGATGCCGCTTGGTGTCGCCATTGTGGTATGTTTCCCGGCACTGAACAGCGGCGTGCAAAGGATCTTGGGATATGTGAGGCTGCGAAGGATAGTTGCGGTGCATCCTCGAAAAAGAGGGAAAAGAAGGCCGCATTTGAAGGAGCCTTTCAATTTCAACGTAAACGGCCTTCAAATGCGGCCTTCGAAGGATGCAGCCCCTGAATTGAGACACAGCACATGGTCTGCTTCATTTGTCAGGATCTGAGACCTCATCCGTTGGTGGGAAACAGGGTGTAGCCATCATTTCAGAAGTGAGGGGGACAAATTGTTCAGAGGTCCACAGAGTGATTCATCGTCCTCTCACATTTAACTGCACCTCTCATTAGCAGCTAAAGAAGCACAGAACCAGGGAACCCAGTTTAGGTCCACTGTCCTCCCTCAGCCTGCTCTTTCTACTGTGGACACACAGATTCAGAAACGTGCACAGCAACATTTTGAAGTAGAATTAGGAACACAGCAGTAGGAGTGAACTTGCTGTGGCCACTTGTAACAGAGACACTGTGGACTTCAGTTTTCATGTGTCCTCACCTGCTGTGAACAGCCTCCATGTCCATCCCTGCTGCTGGCCTCTGGCCCACCTTCTCCCACAAAATAAATACATGATGTATTCTGAAATATCTACAGACCACTCTCATCATGTTGTAACAGATCTGTCACTGTCACTTTACATTACATTTAGTCATTTAGCAGCGCCTTTATCCAAAGTAACTTACAGAGACGGAAACAGGGAACTGACTTTATGGACTCACTGACGCAACTGTCACGAGTTGAAAACTGTTTGTTTCCTCTGTTTAGTTTGACTTTCTGTGAATGTTGAGGATGTCGCAGTCAGTTTTCTCCGTGTGAACCTCCAGCTGAAGGTAATGAACAAGTTTTTACTGTGTGACTCGTTAACAAGCTGTAGGAGCAGAGTTATCTGCTGCTCAGGAGCTGAACACAGAGTCTTTATTAATGTGGAGCTCCACTTCCTGATGACTGAAGCAGCTTTTACTGCCTGAATCAGCCTGTGGAGGAGGCGGACACGAGCCGGACTTCCCGCCTTTGGCAGCGACTCTTTTAGTTTTTAAAGTGACTAATGTAGCGACTTTTTCTGTTGTCGTTGGAGACTTTTGGAGACTGACGTAAAGCACGTGTCGTTCTTAGTGTCAGAGAGCAGCGCGTGCTGCCGCGGACACCTCCTCCGCCCCAAAGCACTCACAGGCGGCCCGGTCCTCGCGCAGCACGCCTCGCGCAGCTGCGGTCAGAGCGGGAGATGGGAAGTTCGAGTCTTTTTACTGACTCTGATCACTGACTCTCAGACGTAGTGTTGGGAAGTTCGAGTCTTTTTACTGACTCTGATCACTGACTCTCAGATGGTAGTGTTGGGAAGTTCGAGTCTTTTTACTGACTCTGATCACTGACTCTCAGACGTAGTGTTGGGAAGTTCACAGTGTAAACAGAAATACTGACCAAACATTCAAACTTCGACTTCACCACATGTATCTGACAGCTTGAGTCACGTTTGACAGCAAATATTTGATGGACAAGTCAAATCTGAAGTCATCTTCTATATTCAACTATCCAGCAGTGTATATTGACTTTGACAGAGTATTTTCACAGTGCAGTATTAATAGTTCAGAGTACTTGTTGTACCACTGCTTCTCTGATTTGATGTTATTGATGACCTCCGGTACTCATGCCTGCTGCTCTTCACTGTTCACCTTCTGTGTTGAACAATAAAGTTCAAACTTGTATTGACTATAGATTGACAGTGGTGTTTTCTAACTGTTTGTTCAGGCTGAGCACAGAAGCTTCTGTCGACTCTGATAGAAAACAGGAAGAGAAAGGATCAGTCAGTGATCATCAACATGGGGCTCAAAGCTTCCTCCACCTGTTTTTACAAATCATGCGGCGCCACCTGCTGGAGCCAAAGTCAACTGCAGGATGTCAGTTGTCTGAACACAGATTCCATTTGAAATGATGAAAATCAGAAAACTCTCTTGTCACATGAGTCTTTGTTAATCAGTGGAGGAGTAGCTGATCTTTGTACAGGACAAATGATGACAGGATGATCTGAGTCCATGTGCACATGAATGATTTGTGTTTCCTCTCCAGATCAAAGTGTGTGTGAGCTGATGTGAAATGCAGACTGGACTGTTGATTCCCAGTGGGATCAGCAGTACGACCAACACTTTAATGTCAGAAGCATCTGATTCAATGTTGGAATCAACATGAACTCAAGGACCTTTACCTTGTGTTTGTCTCTGTGTGGACAGACATAATGTGAGCTCATTCTTCATGATTCCTCCACAGGAGTGGACCGGGGAGAGCTCAGAGGTTCCCAGTGGTCAGTCTGCCCAGCAGCATCAAACACACCTGGACTCCATGTTGTATGGTCTGTACATGGACAACAACTACTTTTACATCTATTCTACTGTTCACAGTCATCTCCATGCTGCCTCTGTAGACAGTGGATTGTCAGTCTGTCCAACATGGATCTGATGTTTGCTTCCATGATTTGACTTTGATTGTGTCATTCATATAATATTCTGTTATTTCCAGCTGCTGGAGGAGAACATTGTCACTTTTGTGAAGAACGAGCTGAAGAGGATCCAGAAGGGTCTGAGTCCAGATGACCCAGAGAGCTCAGAGAGTCAGAGGGAGGATGAGGAGGTGTTGGACGGTGAGGATGATGAAAGAGCAGAGGAGGAGCAGCAGGGAGTCATTTTCTGAAGATCACTGCACTTCCTGAGGAGAATGAAGCAGGAGGAGCTGGCTGACTGTCTGCAGAGCAGTAAGAGGATTTCTCTAAAGATTCAACATGATGGATGAATGAGACATTTACTGATGTCTCAACAGATGGTTTACTAATATGTTTACATGGATTCTTTAGGGAATTACATGTCATATTTTCTTCATGAATCACTGAATGATCTTATTTGTTGTGTCTTCATTCAGAGGAGATTATTCTGGAGTTGTCCTAAACTCAAGTATAACCTACAGAAGAAGTTCAGTGTGTGTTTGAGGGATTGCTAAAACAGGAAACCCAACCCTTCTGAACCAGATCTACACAGAGCTCATCACAGAGGGGAGAGGGACTGCAGGAGTCAATGATGAACATGAGGTCAGACAGATTGAAACAACATCCAGGAAAGCAGACAGACCAGAAACAACAATCAGGTGTGAAGACATCTTTGAAGCCTTACCTGGAAGAGATGAACCAATCAGAACAGTGATGACAAAGGGAGTGGCTGGCATTGGAAAACAGTCTTAACACAAGTTCACTCTGGACTGGGCTGAAGACAAAGCCAACCAGGACATACAGTTCACATTTCCATTCACTTTTCAGAGAAGCTGAATGTGCTGAAAGAGAAAAAGTTCAACAGTGGAACGTTGCATCACTTCTTCACTGAAACCAAGAAGCAGGAATCTGCAGGTTTGAAGACTTCCAGGTTGTGTTCATCTTTGGCGGTCTGGATGAGTGTCGACTTCCTCTGGACTTCCACAACACTGAGATCCTGACTGATGTTACAGAGTCCACCTCAGTGGATGTGCTGCTGACAAACCTCATCGAAACTGCTTCCCTCTGCTCGCCTCTGGATAACCACAAGACCTGCAGCAGCCAATCAGATCCTCTGACTGTGGTTGGCATGGTGACCAGAGTCAGAGGTTCACTGACCCTCAGAGGGCGAGTACTTCAGAGATTCAGAGATGAGGAGCAGGCCAGCAGAATCATCTCCCACATCAAGACATCACGAGCCTCCACATCATGTACCCACATCCCAGTCTTCTGCTGGATCCTGCTACAGTTCTGGAGGATCTGTTGAAGACCAGAGAGGGAGGAGAGCTGCCCAAGACCTGACTGAGATGTACATCCACTTCCTGGTGGTTCAGTGCAAACTGAAGAACATCAAGAAGTATGATGGAGGAGCTGAGACAGATCCACACTGGAGTCAGAGCAGGAAGATGATTGAGTCTCTGGGAAAACTGGCTTTGAGCAGCTGCAGGAAAACCTGATCTTCTATGAATCAGACCTGACAGAGTGTGGCATCGATATCAAGAGCAGCCTCAGTGTGCTCAGGAGTGTTCACACAGATCTTTATAGAGGAGAGGACTGTACCAGGACAAGGTGCGCTACCGCCGTCCATCTGACTGTTCAGAGGTTTCTGGCTGCTCTTCATGTCCATCTGACCTTCACCAACTCTGGAGTCAATCTGCTGTCAGAAGAACAACCAACATCCAGGTGGTCTGAACTCTTCAGAGACAAACCTAAACTAAAACATCTTCACCAGAGTGCAGTGAACAAGGCCTTACAAGTCCAAATGGACACCTGGACTTGTTCCTCCGGCCCTCCCTCCTGGGACTTTCACTGCAGACCAATCAGACTCTCCTACGAGGTCATGCTGACCAGAGTCAGGAAGTGACTCAAGAACCAATCGGAAACAGTTAATTACGTAAGAAAGAAGATTGAAAGACTCCCTCAGAGGCATCAACCTGTTCCACTGTCTGAATGAACTGAATGATCGTTCTAGTGGAGCAGATCCAGCAGTACCTGAGTTCAGGAAGTCTCTCCACAGAGAAACTCTCTCCTGCTCAGTGGTCAGCTCTAGTCTTCATCTTACTGTCATCAGAAGAAGATCTGGGCGTGTTTGACCTGAAGAAATTCTCGGCTTCAGAGGAGGCTCTTCTGAGGCACTGCCAGTGATCAAAGCCTCAACAAAGCTCTGTAAGTCTGATTTATTAATAAATACTCTGTTGTCTTTCAATGACCAATTATATATAAATTCTAACTTTCTTTCTGTTGCCTCTCCAGACTGAGTGTCTGTAACCTCTCAGAGAAGCTGTGACTCTGTCCTCAGTTCTCAGCTCCCCAGTCCTCTAATAGTCTGAAAGATCTGGACCTGAGTAACAACAACCTGCAGGATTCAGGAGTGAAGCTGCTGTCTGCTGGACTGGAGAGTCCACACTGTACACTGGAAAGTCTCAGGTCAGGATCCATTGCCCATTCAATGATGACCATTTAAAGACAGTAGACAGTTTTTCTTCTTTATCTGACTGATGCAGCAGGACCCTCAGATGATCTTCATGTGTGTTGTTTTGTGTGTTTTCAGGCTGTCAGGCTGTCTGATCACAGAGAGAAGGCTGTACTTCTCTGGCCTCAGCTCTGAGCTCCAACCCCTCCCATCTGAAGGCTGGACCTGAGCTACAATCATCCAGGAGGCGCTCAGGAGTGAAGCTGCTGTCTGCTGGACTGGAGGATCCACACTGGAGACTGGACACTCTCAGGTATGAAGAGGCCTGCTGAAGTGAAACCTGATTAGATTGAATAAAGGATTCAAAGGAATCCAGATGGTGGTTGGACTGAATCAGATGAATCAATCCCAACCCTCCCATGTGAACAGAAAAAACCAAACTGTGTAAAGTGATGTAATGTCCATGTTTGCATGCTGAAAGAGGATGTGCTGCTCTGACCCCCTCCTCCTTTCAGGGTGGAGCCTGCTGCAAATCCGATGGTTGAGACCAGGTCTGAGGGAAGTGTAAGTGTGTTTTTAATTTGATTCATGAAAACAAACCATCTTCAAACTGTGACATCACTCCTTCAAATCTCGATGTCTCATCATCAATAAATGAACAGATGATAGATTAATAACTGTCTTGTTCTCTCCATCAGATTCCTGTGAACTCACAGTCGACACAGACACAGTACACAGAAACATCAAACTGTCACGAGCAGCAACAGGAAGATGACACATGTGAGGAGGATCAGCCATATCCTGATCATCCAGACAGATTTATGACTGTCCTCAGCTGCTGTGTAGAACTGGTCTGACTGAGTACCGGCTGTTACTGGGAGGAGTCGAGTGGAGGAAAGAAGGAGTTCATGTATCAGTGAGTTACAGAAGAATCAGAAGGAAAGGAGGCAGTGATGACTGTATGTTTGGGAGGAATGATCAGTCCTGGAGACTGTACTGCTCTGATGATGGTTGTTACTCTGTCAGGCACAATAACAGAAGAACATTCATCTCCTCCTCCTCCCCCCCACCTCCTCCTCCTCCTCTCCTCCTCCTGCCCCACCTCCTCCCCCCACCTCCTCCTCCTCCTCCTCCTCCCTCCTCCTCGATCTCTAACAAGTAGCAGTGTATGTGGACTGTCCTGCTGGCTCTCTGTCCTTCTACAGAGTCTGCTCTGACACACTGATCCACCTCCACACCCTTCAACACCACATTCACTAGACACTTTATCCCTGGGTTTGCACTCTGGTGGTCTAGTTCTTCAGTGTCTCTGTGTCCTCTGTAGGGCAGCAGAGTCTCCTCTGTTAGACAAACATTGTCTCTGCTGAACAGATCAGTTGAGTGTGTCAGGATCACAGCTGGATCATTATTTCTGTCCACACCATGTGTCCTGGTTAGATTCTGAGTGGGACCTTTGCTGCATGTCATCCCCTCTCTCTACCCCATGTTTCCTGTCGTCTCACCGTGATAAGACTAACAGTCCAAATAAAACATAATTACATTATATTGACAGATCATTGGGTTCACTGCATTAGGATAGCAGCTAGCACTGCGAGCTGACATCGATCTCTATCTTCAGTGAACATGATCAAAAAAAAAACTATTGAAGTTTATAACTTTAGCTAATACTACCTTTACATCCAAGCTAACTAAAATAGCCAATGTTGCTTGATTAGCTACGTGTAGCTTTAGCTCTAACTTAGATCCATAGATTTAATTAATGTCAGAGGGTACATTAGCGTGGCTCGGCTCCTCGGCCTGCTCTTTCTACTGTGGACACACAGATTCAGAAACTTGTCTTTAGCAACATTTTGAAGTAAATTAGGAACACAGCATTGGATGAACTTGCTTGTGACACTTAACAGAGACACTGTGGACTTCAGTTTTCATGTGTCCTCACCTGCTGTGAACAGCCTCCATGTCCATCCCTGCTGCTGGCCTCAGCCCACCTTCTCCTTCCTCAGCCTGCTCCTTCTGTTGGATACACATTACAAAATATGTGCAGGCAGCAGTGAGCACAAGTTCTGTGCAGAGATGAAGGAGGGTGGGTTTATTCCCAGGAGCCACAAGCTGGAGCCAGGTAAGAGCATTGTTACTTTAGATCAACGTTAACACATACAAGTAAGAGTACTCGTCCAAATACTTACTGGAGTAAGAGTAACAAAGTATTGAGTAGTGTGTAACCTTTGAGTAGCCTGACGTGTGATTTATTCATCAAATAACATGAATGCAATCATTCAATCCAAAGAATAATCAGCAAATTCATAGACTTTGAACCTTAACTAGAAATACATGAAATCTTTACAGCACAAACACATTTATATTCTTATTATTTCTGCAGAAGTGAGTCAAAACAGGGCGTTACTCAACTCAGAGTATTGTTACTGCAGGATAACATTACTCAAGTAACAGTACAAAGTATTTTGCAACAAAACAGCTCTGAAGAGTACAGTTTACTCAACAAGTTACTCGAGTAAATGTAATTAGTTACTAGCAGCTCTGCCTTAACTCGCTAAGCTTAGCTAGAAGTAAGTGAGCATGGACGTGTGTGTTTCAGCTGAACATTGTGTACACTCAGCAGCATTACTCAGCTCACAGCCTGTCTGGAAGCACTGTGTGAAGTCTGTTTCCTCTTGGCTGGTTTGCTGAACGTGTTTCTCCACAAACACTGCGGATCTGAACCACAGCAAAGATACTCGACAACGTTTACTGAACGCCTCTGACCACACACAGCACACAGACTCTTTTGACTTGTGCACTCTTTATTAAATGTAGTTGCTAATTGCTGCTTTATATATATATATATATATATATATATATATGTATAACAATAATATATATATATATATATATATATATATATATATATATATATATATATATATATATATATATGTATATGTATATGTATATATATATATATATATATATATATATATATTCAAACCTGTATATTTATATACACAGGTCTGTTGTTCCTGTGACTGTAACATAACAGTCCTGTCTGTTCTTTCCTTTATGTGTTTAGCTGCGTTCACAGCTGCTCAGGTGTGGGTCAATACGTGTCCACAGCTCATTCACACAGTATGAACGGTGTGATATGAGTCCATAGACAACATGGTCAGTTTATCTTTTCACCTCCAGGGCTTAAGTCTTCTCATGACACGTGTGCATCCTGTCACAGTGTTTCCAGCAGAAGAGTGTTCTACAGGCACTGCGAGTGTTTCTGATTTACTGTGTTTGCTGTTGCAGAGTTACAAATATTAACAGACAAAAACATGTTAAAGGAGTAAATGTGTCCCAGCACAAAGTAAAGCTGTACTGGAGGAAGTATTCAGGTCAGTACCTGCAGTAAAAGTACTAACAGCACACTGTAGAGATCCGAGGTCAACAGGGAGTCGACTTTGCAGTAAGAAAGTGGCAGTGCATGCTGGGAGTCTGCTGGCCTCAGAGTGTAAACTAACAAAACCAGTAACATGCAGTGAGGTCCATGGCTGGGTCGGCAGGATCAGCCAGAGCTAATGTAACAGGTCCCAGGCAGAGTACCACTGACACTGGCAGGGACACTGACTTCATCTGCAGACGAAATCCATGCATCTGTCCTCTCTTGCGAACTTGCTGACTGTTCTAAGAATTTTCAAATGGCCCTTCAATAAGGAGGACTGGATTCAAAGTGTCAAAGTCAAGTTGAATTTATTCTCGTAGAAGGAGTGTTTAACAGTGCAACACACAGAAGGTGTCACAGAGGCTGGCTGTGGAGCTCGGACAGTTGGTTCTGATGGGCTGTCTCAGACCCCCCCATAGATACAGATGGCATCATGTTTACTTTTAATAGTCAGCATTTCCCCAATTTAAATGTCACCACTCTGATCTGACCCTGACCCTCGTTCTAGACTTCCTCTGTTTACACATTAACCTGAACTTCGCCTCATCAACGAAGTCATATGAGAGAAGTGAAACAGAACATGTGAGGTAAGGAACTCGCACACACATCGTATGATTTAAAACATCACAGCATGAACCTGACGTTTATAACACTGGTTGTAGAAGACGTCCTCCTTGTCTGGTGCATTCTTTAATTTCAGTCTCTCCTTTTCAGTGAAATCGCGCCAGTATTCGACAGCCTGCTCCATCCTATTCTGACAGTGGTAGCAGGTATCATCAGGGCGAGCTGGCTAACTCCTGTGGCCTCTGGTACAGTCTCCTGGAAGTCAGTGTCTCTCTCAACAATGAGAGCAGCTGTACAGGTGACATTCCTCCAGATCATCAATGAACAGTATAATCACCCAACCAAATCAGACTGTGATCTGACACGTCAAAGAATCCTAGTACCCCTCTCTCTGACCCATGCGCTGTCACTCCCCCACCAAAAGTCCTCACAAGAAGTTTCTGTCCCTTCCTTTGGATTGAATCCTTTAGTTCAGGAGTCGACCAAGTTTTCCCTCCAAAGTCAGGTTGAAAATCTTCTCAGATGAAAACGTATATCCTCTTCTAATGAAATCACTGCAGAAGCGTGGCAGATTCCCGACATGTCCCGACTCAGACTGTGGAGGCAGAGAAGCGTTGTGCCTCAATGATGCCCATTGAAGACAGCGTGAGAACAGACTACACATGCATGTGTTAATGTCACCCATGGTGGGGCACTGCCTGCCCTGCCTCACTGACTGCACACCACTGAACAAAATAGTTGCATTGTCTGATGTGAAGTTTAACATGAATTCAAAGTGTCAGACTGCGAAAAAATCTGATTTGAATCTCTTTACAGTGACAAAATGTCCATTTAAGAAAAGGACTGTTTGACTTTGTTTGATACAGCCAGATGATAACTTCATGAAACTGTGTTACCATGGTAACTGACACAAAGTGTGCTTTCTTGAACCGGGCTGACTTCAGATGAAATGTCGTCACCTTCTCCTCCAGGTCAGCATGTGTTTTATCTTTATATGCAGCCATTAAACAGCCACTTTATCAGGACTTCTTTCAGGTAACAGATCTGATTAATGATTCACACTCTGAGTGTC
Source organism: Protonibea diacanthus (assembly GCA_028641955.1). Taxonomy (NCBI): domain Eukaryota; kingdom Metazoa; phylum Chordata; class Actinopteri; family Sciaenidae; genus Protonibea; species Protonibea diacanthus. The sequence goes on from CM053999.1 coordinate 446,864, forward strand.
TCTGGCTGTTTCCTGTTCAAAGCCATTCCTCCTGAGCAGCTGATCGCAGTCAGTTTTTCTCCGTGTGAACCTCCAGCTGAGTAACGAACAAGTTTTTGCTGTGTGACTCGTTAACCGCAGGGCTATGCGTCCAGCTCCGCGGTGGAATCAGGAAGTAGAAGCAGAGTTGGATTTGGCAGCTCAGGAGCTGATGTAGTTAAAGATTTGATTTTTGAATTCAGGCCACCGTATATGTAAGTGTGTCACTAAATGAGCGTCAGAGCTCGTAACAGTCCTCCAACAGGAACTAGTGTAAACTGCTTTCTGTCAGTTTGTTCTTAAATGTGATCGATAATCAAATCAAAGAGATTTCCTTTCAGTTCATCTTTCATATTCTCTCAAAGAGGGCTATTGAGACTGTCCCAGTCTTTGACTTTTAATCATCTGCTAAGCTCTGGACTGCTGAAAAGTAACTAAGTACTTGTACTCTTGCTTTATGCTTGTACTGCGCTCCATCTCAGAGGCAGATGTTTGACTTTGGCCTTCAGCACATTTTGTTACTTTTCAGATGAAGATTTGAAACGAAAAACAAAAGATCAGTTTGTAAATCTGATTCAGTGTTACGACATTAAAGAAGCTGAAAGTGTGTCAAACAGTTCAAAGTGGCTCCAACATTAAAGTCCCTATGAATTACACATCAGTGATCCAAAGAACAGAAGAACAGTGACGGGAGGCGTTCTCACTGAACTTTGTTCTCACAGATGAAATATAATATTTGTTTGTCTGGTAAAATTCATTTTGTTACTGGACCTTTAACAGCGAGCTGCTTCTGGACTTTGGACTCCTGATCAAGGTTCAGCTTTATTGTCTTTATTTTATTATCTTTACACAGCACAGGATTTCACAGTGACACACACACACTGAGTGATCTGAACAAGGTACATGTACAGTGTGTGTGTGTGTGTGTGATGTAAGTTTGAAGTGTGAATCCTGAGACCGGATGGAGTCGTGAAGGGCGGGTTGAGGGCTGCCTGGGCTCATGTGCTGTACCGTGTGCTCTTGGCTTTGCTGTGGAGGTCTGAGAGGAGGTTGGAGGTGGAGGCCGATAATGTTGGAGCGTGGTGCGTGATGAGTTGAACATGTTGGGAAGCGAGGGGAACAATAGAGGGCGATGTGTTGGGTTCTCTACTTTTTACAGAGCAGCAACAGAAGCTGCTCTGAGTTTGTGGATTGCAGAGAGTCTTTGTTGGCAGCGTTTATGGATGTCAGTGCTGTGTTGGTCAAAGGATGTGGAGCGCTCCACCACCTCTACAGTTTATGATGCAGGTGGGGTTGTGGGTGGAGAAACCAACAGAACAGAATCATCTCAGATTCACTGATGATCGACTCGTTTGTTCACATGGATCACTGAGGAAAAACTGAACCTGAATTTACTGAATATTAAAGAAACTGAAGCTTCCTGTCAAATTCAATCAGTGAATGGAAACGGTCCATCTGCAGCTTCATGGCGCCATCTAGTGGATGATAGTAGAAGTGCAGCAGCTGATGACCGGATGCTGTGCTGTCCCTCCGGCTACTTCCTGTTGCAGGCTAAGCTAACACGTTAGCATAATGTTAGCACGTTAGCACAGGAGTACACCTACTCCGGTACCGGCTCTTTGCGGATTTTCAAATAAAAGCGGACATTTTTCCAGTCATTTCTGAAGAAAATATCAAAATCCCACAAAGTAAAAATATTTATTATTTTACATGATGTATTCTGAAATATCTGCAGACGCTTTCACCATGTTGTAACGGATCTGTCACTGTGTGATCTGTCACGTGTCTGTTTAGTTTCACTTCTGTGAATGTTGAGGATGTCGCAGTCAGTTTTTCTCCGTGTGAACCTCCAGCTAGAAGGTAATGAACAAGTTTTACTGTGTGACTCGTTAACAAGCTGTAGGAGCAGAGAGTTATCTGCTGCTCAGGAGCTGAACACAGAGTCTTTATTAATGTGGAGCTCCACTTCCTGATGACTGAAGCAGCTTTTACTGCCTGAATCAGCCTGTGGAGGAGGCGGACTGACCGGACTTCCGCCTTTGGCAGCGACTCTTTAGTTTTAAAAGTGACTAATGTAGCGACTTTTCTGTTGTCGTTGGAGACTTTTGGAGACTGACGTAAAGCACGTGTCGTTCTTAGTGTCAGAGAGCAGCGCGTGCTGCCATGACCTCCTCCGCCCAAAGCACTCACAGGCGGTCCTCGCGCAGCACGCCTCGCGCAGCTGCGGTCAGAGCGGGAGATGTTCACCCCTCCGCGTGCAGACTGCAAATGAAGGGCGCATGCGCAACGCGCCTTGGCTGATCCCGCCCTGCAGGGTCAGAGCAGGTTGTCCGGGGGTGGGAGGGGCTGAGGTGTGTTGCTGTGGGCGTGTCTATACCTGCTGAATGTAACTGCTGTGAAACAATCAGGAAATAACGTGAAGGGGTGATAAGGAAACACATGAAGGAGAGGAGTGATAAGGAGTTGGGAGAAGTCGACTGCTCTGACACTGAACTACGTCATGAAGCGACAGTGAATGTTATTGACGTGATCTGTGGGAAAACTACAAAGTCCAGAAGATGGACTACAAAACGCTCATCTGAGATACTTCCTAGATAGTCTGTTGTTACCTGGTATGGTCGCTCACCCTCCTGTCAAACTTCTCCGTCCAATAACAAACTATTGATCATGTATTGATTGTAGATTGACAGTGAAAATTGTTTTCACAACTGTTTGTTCAGGCTGAGCACAGAGCTTCTGTCGACTCTGATAGAAAACAGGAAGAGAGAAAGGATCAGTCAGTGATCATCAACATAGGGGCTCAAGCTTCCTCCACCTGTTTTTACAAATCATGCAGCGCCACCTGGTGGGAGCCAAAGTCAACTGCAGGATGTCAGTTGTCTGAACACAGATTCCATTTGAAATGATGAAAATCAGAAAACTCTCTTGTCACATAGTCTTTGTTAATCAGTGGAGGAGTAGCTGATCTTTGTACAGGACAAATGATGACAGGATGATCTGAGTCCATGTGCACATGAATGATTGTGTTCCTCTCCAGATCAAGGAGTGTGTGTGAGCTGATGTGAGCGTGAGCTGAGCAGCATGAATCAGTTTGAGGACAGAGAGGAGAGTCCCTCCTCTAAAGCACTCTGTGTAGAACATGACCAATGATTAAAGCTCAGAGGTGAGATGAGGATCTCTAACTGTCACGACTCATCTCATGTCACAGCTCCTTTCACATCCTCCACCATCATTATTCACTCAAGCTCTGTGTGTGTTCTGTTGGAAGCCCACAACAGACTCTGAGACCAGACTCTGCTGGACCTGGACCTGGACCTGGACCTGGACCTGGACCTGGACCTGGACCGAACCTGAACCTGGACATGGACCTGGACATGAACCTAAACCTGGGCGTGAACCTGATCCGCTGTGTCCTTCAAGAGTGACCAGTCCATTAGTACGTTTCTTTGAATTTAAAGATGTCCACCCGTCTGCTGCACAGAGGTCAGCTGTGTTATCTTTTATTAAATCTGACTGATTCATGTTTGAGCTGTTATTTATCAGAAGTTTTTAAACCTGAATGTTTATTTTCAGCTTCGTTCTTCACAAACATTTAGATTCTCACATCTGAAAACTGACCAGTAGAACCAGCAGAAGCAGTAGAAGCAGTAGAATCAGTCTTCATCTCTTGACTTCAGTTGAACATTTTCTCCACACGTTCTGACTGTTGTCTGATGACTGCATAGTATAAAACAGTGATTTTAGTGAGGCTAACAGATGCTAGCTGCTATGAAGGCTAGCATGATTCACTGAGTTCCTCCATCAAATCAACATTTTCTAGTTTTTCAGAAGTTTTGTTTTCAGTCGTGGAGAACAGTTCTGCTGGATGACAGGAGAAAACAAGCAGAACATTGTTTTGTCAAATGTATCCAGAACACATTGTTTCACTGTTCTGGTTGCACTGCAGATTAGATCCTGTTGTCTTTGTGTTTCTATCAGGAGGAAGCTGGAAGAACCAGAACCCAGCACAGTGTCCATGAAGAGTGACCGCTCTATGATTCAACCTATATCCTTCAAAGATGGACGTCAGTCTGTTGATCAAAGGTGAGGACTGAAAACTGACAAACAAACATCATGTGACAGGGTCATGTGACCTCTGTGTTGGTCACCTTTTCTTTGAATGGTTTGTGAACTGACGACAATAATTGTTGAAGTTTTAAAGTGAAATTCTTTCTCATTCTTGTTGATCAGACTTCAGCTGTTCAACAGTTCGGTGGTCTCTGTTGTTGTTTTTTGAGCTTCATAATGCTCCACACATTTTCAAAGGGGGACAGGTCTGGACTGCAGGCTGGTTTCTGCATCTTCCATGTAGACGCTGGCCACGATGGGTGATACTGGTGATTGAGACAGAAGTCCAGTGATCCACAAATCTGGTCCGGGCTGAGGTTTGTTCTGCTGTGTAGAGTGTTGTCCTGTAGTAGTCACTGCTTCACCGGTTCAGCTGCCTCTCTGGTTGTGATACATGTAAACAGTGAGGTCACATCGTAGGACACCATGGTTTCATCTGTGTCCACTTTCAGTCCTCCAACCTCGTTTACAAAGTCCATTGAGTTGGACATGGTGAGGAGTGTTGCCAACCATTGGAGCTAGGATGGTGGCTCCATGATTGGTGATGTTGTATGTCAGCGAGTTGATGCTGCTGGTTGCTCCTGAGTGGAGCTCCCTCTTTGTGAAGCCCATACATGCACAGGATGCTGTCACCAGGAGACAGTCTGTCATGTAGCTGTCGCTCTGTGCTTTCTTTCTTTTCTAACTGTTGTAAACACTCTGTAGACTTTTTCTTGTATCTGCTGGTGGGCTCGCCTCTCAGTGGTTCATGTGTGTTCAGGTCACTCAGGAGTGTGGTGACCTTGCTGTGATTGTCAGCTGTGTTAAGGACCACTGAGCATCTTCCTCACTAACAGTTTACACTGACAGGTAGCATCCAGTTAGCTTGTGTGAGCTGTGTGTTGCTGTCCACAGTGTTCTAGAGGTCAACAAGAAGTGGAGGGACTAAACCAGACAAGCTGCTGAACCAACACAGTAAAGTGAAAGCTGCACAGAAATGCAGACTGGACTGTTGATTCCCAGTGGGATCAGCAGTACGACCAACACTTTAATGTCAGGGGAAAGCATCTGATTCAATGTTGGAATCAACACTTGAACTCAAAGGACCTTTACCTTGTGTTTGTCTCTGTGTGGACAGACATAATGTGAGCTCATTCTTCATGATTCCTCCACAGAGTGGACCAGGAGAGCTCAGAGGTTCCCAGTGGTCAGTCTGCCCAGCAGCATCAAACACACCTGGACTCCATATTTATGGTCTGTACATGGACAACAACTACTTTTACATCTATTCTGTTCACAGTCATCTCCATGCTGCACTCTGTAGACCAGTGGATTGTCAGTCTGTCCAACATGGATCTGATGTTTGCTTCCATGATTTGACTTTGATTGTGTCATTCATATAATATTCTGTTCCAGCTGCTGGAGGAGAACATTGTCACTTTTGTGAAGAACGAGCTGAAGAGGATCCAGAAGGGTCTGAGTCCAGATGACCCAGAGTGCTTAGAGAGTCAGAGGGAGGATGAGGAGGTGTTGGACGGTGAGGATGAAGAGCAGAGGAGGAGCAGCAGAGAGTCATTTCTGAAGATCACACTGCACTTCCTGAGGAGAATGAAGCAGGAGGAGCTGGCTGACTGTCTGCAGAGCAGTAAGAGGATTTCTCTAAAGATTCAACATGATGGATGAAGGAGACATTTACTGATGTCTCAACAGATGGACACTAATATGTTTACATGGATTCTTTAGGGGAATTACATTGTCATATTTTCTTCATAAATCACTGAATGATCTTATTTGTTGTGTCTTCATTCAGGAAGTTATTCTGGAGTTTGTCAGCGTAAACTTAAATCTAACCTGCAGAAGAAGTTCCAGTGTGTGTTTGAGGGGATTGCTAAAGCAGGAAACCCAACCCTTCTGAAGCAGATCTACACAGAGCTCTACATCACAGAGGGAGGGACTGCAGAGGTCAATGATGAACATGAGGTCAGACAGATTGAAACAGCATCCAGGAAAGCAGACAGACCAGAAACAACCATCAGACAAGAAGACATCTTTAAAGCCTCACCTGGAAGAGATGAACCAATCAGAACAGTGATGACAAAGGGAGTGGCTGGCATTGGGAAAACAGTCTTAACACAGAAGTTCACTCTGGACTGGGCTGAAGACAAAGCCAACCAGGACATACAGTTCACATTTCCATTCACTTTCAGAGAGCTGAATGTGCTGAAAGAGAAAAAGTTCAGCTTGGTGGAACTTGTTCATCACTTCTTCACTGAAACCAAAGAAGCAGGAATCTGCAGGTTTGAAGACTTCCAGGTTGTGTTCATCTTTGACGGTCTGGATGAGTGTCGACTTCCTCTGGACTTCCACAACACTGAGATCCTGACTGATGTTACAGAGTCCACCTCAGTGGATGTGCTGCTGACAAACCTCATCAGGGGGAAACTGCTTCCCTCTGCTCGCCTCTGGATAACCACAAGACCTGCAGCAGCCAATCAGATCCCTCCTGACTGTGTTGACATGGTGACAGAGGTCAGAGGGTTCACTGACCCTCAGAAGGACGAGTACTTCAGGAAGAGATTCAGAGATGAGGAGCAGGCCAGCAGAATCATCTCCCACATCAAGACATCACGAAGCCTCCACATCATGTGCCACATCCCAGTCTTCTGCTGGATCTCTGCGACAGTTCTGGAGGATCTGTTGAAGACCAGAGAGGGAGGAGAGCTGCCCAAGACCCTGACTGAGATGTACATCCACTTCCTGGTGGTTCAGTGCAAACTGAAGAACATCAAGTACCATGGAGGAGCTGAGTCAGATCCACACTGGAGTCCAGAGAGCAGGAAGATGATTGAGTCTCTGGGAAAACTGGCTTTTGAGCAGCTGCAGAAAGGAAACCTGATCTTCTATGAATCAGACCTGACAGAGTGTGGCATCGATATCAGAGCAGCCTCAGTGTACTCAGGAGTGTTCACACAGATCTTTATAGAGGAGAGAGGACTGTACCAGGACAAGGTGTTCTGCTTGTCCATCTGAGTGTTCAGGAGTTTCTGGCTGCTCTTCATGTCCATCTGACCTTCACCAACTCTGGAGTCAATCTGCTGTCAGAAGAACAATCAGCATCCATGTTGCCTAAAGTCTTCAGAGCCAAACCTAAACTAAAACATCTCCACCAGAGTGCAGTGGACAAGGCCTTACAGAGTCCAAATGGACACCTGGACTTGTTCCTCCGCTTCCTCCTGGGACTGTCACTGCAGACCAATCAGATTCTCCTATGAGGTCTGCTGAAAGATGCAAAGAGGAGCTCAGAGATCAGTGAGGTAACCACTGAGTACATCAAGAAGAAGATCAATGAGGATCTGTCTCCAGAGAGAAGCATTAATCTGTTCCACTGTCTGAATGAACTGAATGATCGTTCTCTAGTGGAGCAGATCCAACAGTACCTGAGTTCAGGAAGACTCTCCACAGATAAACTATCTCCTGCTCAGTGGTCAGCTCTGGTCTTCATCTTACTGTCATCAGAAGAAGATCTGGACGTGTTTGACCTGAAGAAATTCTCTGCTTCAGAGGAGGCTCTTCTGAGGCTGCTGCCAGTGATCAAAGCCTCCAAGAAAGCTCTGTAAGTCTGATTTATTCATCAATAAATACTCTGATATCTTTCAGCTGGAGAAACAAAAAACTTATTCCTTGTCTCCTTTCTGTTGTTTCTCCAGACTGAGTGTCTGTAACCTCTCAGAGAGAAGCTGTGAAGCTCTGTCCTCAGTTCTCAGCTCCCAGTCCTCTAGTCTGAAAGATCTGGACCTGAGTAACAACAACCTGCAGGATTCAGGAGTGAAGCTGCTGTCTGCTGGACTGGAGAGTCCACACTGTACACTGGAAGCTCTCGGGTTAGGATTCACCTTTTTCTAAAGAGTTATCTGGCATGTTAAATGTCAAGGCTTTTTTAATTTTATGATTTTGTATTAAATGTGGCACCAATTTTGTGTGTTTTCAGGCTGTCAGGCTGTCTGATCACAGAGGAAGGCTGTACTTCTCTGGCCTCAGCTCTGAGCTCCAACCCCTCCCATCTGAGAGAGCTGGACCTGAGCTACAATCATCCAGGAGACTCAGGAGTGAAGCTGCTGTCTGCTGGACTGGAGGATCCACACTGGAGACTGGACACTCTCAGGTATGAAGAGGCCTGCTGCAGCCACAGACAATCAGTGTGATAGAGGAGGAAGAGCTGGAAACATTTTCTCTGTCAAAGCTGGTGACAGATCTCAACTCAATCTTTGTCTGCGGTCCAATAGTCAAAAAATGACCTCCTCTGTCCTTTCCTAAACACTTTTCCTCGACCTGGATGGAAAACGTCACGAGGTCAAGGAAAGATGTGAAGGATCATTTATAAGGACTTAGGAAAAGATAACCACAGTGCTCAGAGAGTCTGACTGCACTTTCACTAGGCTACGTAATGATGTGATGTGGATGTTGTTGATGTGGTCTGTGTGAAAACTACAAAGTTCAGAAGATGGACTACAAAAAGCTCCATCTTAGATCCTTCTCCCTGTGCGTTCTCACCGTGTTGTTTCATGCAGGATAAACGTGGACGAGCCGGTGAAAAATCGGACTTCATTATCAACGTCAGAACTGAAACAAAATGGAATATTGTGGAGGAGCTAGCAAACAGCACATGGAGTAGACGTGCTTCCTGAGGCTCCTCCATGTCAGTCATTATATTTCATATTTTTACAGTGTCACATTTGATTTCACCTGCCTCAGAAACTTCTCTGATCACAGTTATCGGGACTCTTCCCCCGACGTTATCATGAGAAGGCGCTCATACTGCGACTGGTTGAAGTTGAATATTATTATTATTTTCCTGGACTACACACCAGATGTGGTGCAGCAAGTTCAGCGAGGTGTTGAGCAGATTGCAGGAGCTGAAGGTGGAGCATAGTCTCCTCTTTCCAGTGAAGCTCCACATCAAACACAAGGGCCGCTCCAGGTTTTCACTACACCGGATGGAGCAATGTCATTTCTGAACACTGACTTAAAGAACATATCCCAAAACTGTGATGCCACTCTGTGTGTTCAAACAGAGGCTGATCAGGTTCCATGTTCATCTCTTTGTAGTTCAGAGAACTCAGCTGGTCTGTATGAGACTGTTGTTCTGGATATCAAGGCTCTAACTGGAGCCACAAACCACCAGGAAACACATGTTGCTTTTTAAAGGCAGACATGGATGCAGTATAATGAGGGGCTTGGACAGGGGAAGAGGGCATGGCCTGGGCAGACACATGGGGAATGGACAACGCTGCAGCTTGAGTGGTAGCTACAGAGGCAGCCTGAACAGGGGCTAAGCTTTGCTGTCTTGGTGAGGCAGGGGAAGGCTTTGGGAGGCCTGAGGTAGTCCTCTGGGGGAGCTAAGTTAAGAAAGCTGAATGAGAATGGACATATGTCAAGTCTGGAGGAGCAGGAGTAAATATGGTGGAGGGAGGCAGGTTGTAAAAGGAGTTGGCTCTATTTTCATGAAGAGATAAGGGAGGAGGAGCAGATGCTCCATCAGACAGACAGACAGACAGACAGACAGACAGGCAGACAGCTTTGGTTGACAGACATAGACAGTGAATGAGAGTGAGCGAGCGTCGGCCTCGATAAAGTTGTTAATCAGAGAAATAAAAAGCTCTCTCCTGATTGGTCGTTGCACTGCGTTACTTTCTTGTTGCTGCCACAAGGAATTGTGGGACGGCATTATCTCCTTTCCTTTGGTAAAGGATGGTCCAGTGTCTCCTCTGCTGAAGGAGACAGGAAAGGAAGCAGTGAAGCTCTTTTCCTTCTTCAGAGAATTCAAACAGCTCTTATCATGGCTGACACTTAAATCCTTCTGGGTCATTTCACTCAGTGAGGAACCTTCCTGAACAAAAAGACTATTGGACCGGAGCCTTTGAGTTTGGTTGGTTCTAAATTGAGTTACCTGCAAATGTTGAAAGTGAAACCTGATTAGATTGAATAAAGGATTCAAAGGAATCAGATGGTGGATTTGGACTGAATCAGATGAATCAAATCCCAACCCTCCATGTGAACAGAAAAACCAAACTGTGTATGAGAGTGATGTAATGTCCATGTTTGCATGCTGAAAGAGGATGTGCTGCTCTGACCCCCCTCCTCCTTTCAGGGTGGAGCCTGCTGGAGTCCGATGGTTGAGACCAGGTCTGAGGAAGTGTAAGTGTGTTTTTAATTTGATTCATGAAAACAAACCATCTTCAAACTGTGACATCACTCCTTCAAATCTCTGATGTCATCATCAATAAATGAACAGATGATAGATTAATAACTGTCTTGTTCTCTCCATCAGATTCCTGTGAACTCACAGTCGACACAAACACAGTAAGCAGACACATCAAACTGTCTGACAACAACAGGAAGATGACATGTGTGGAGGAGGATCAGTCATATCCTGATCATCCAGACAGATTTGACTGTCCTCAGCTGCTGTGTAGAACTGGTGGTCACTCTGATGGTCACTCTGTCTGGCACAATAAGAGATTCACCTCCTCCCCCACCTCCTCCTCCTCCTCCTCCTCCTCCTCCTTGGTCTCTCACAGAGTAGCAGTGTATGTGGACTGTCCTGCTGGCTCTCTGTCCTTCTACAGAGTCTGCTCTGACACACTGATCCACCTCCACACCTTCAACACCACATTCACTGAACCTCTTTATCCTGGGTTTGGACTCTGGTTCTGGTTCTTCAGTGTCTCTGTGTCCTCTGTAGGACGGAGAGTCTCATCCTGTTAGACAAACATTGTCTCTGCTGAACAGATCAGTTGAGTGTGTCCAGGATCACAGCTGATGTTATTTCTGTCCCACACCATGTGTCCCTGGTTAGATTCTGGTGGGACCTTTGCTGCATGTCATCCCCCTCTCTGTACCCCCATGTTTCCTGTCTGCGTCTCCTACGTGTCCGTAAAGACAAAATGTCCAAAACAAAGACAGAAAACCTGAAATAACATGTGTCATGATGTAATGGAAAATGTGTATTACATGATTGTGTGTTCTTTTATAACCATAAAGAGTCATGTTTGATCTCAGAAATATTCTAAAAAGTATAACACTGTGTGCCTAACGGTCTTGTTTGGTTTAACTCTGTACCTTGCATTAGAAATCTTTCACTCACAACACTACACACAACACAACACAACACAAGAAGAATAACATGTACTTATATGTCCAGAGAGGTCCACAGGGCACCAACACCTCACCCCTGGGGGAGGAAAGGGGATGGACCAGATTCACCTTCACTAATCTCAGTGCTGTTGTGGAACGACTCTTGTCCAATCAGATGACTCGCTGTGAACTACCTGTTGTGTAATATGATACCTGCAGTTTGTAGGCTTCACTGTACGTATAGATTTCTGTATCAGGACAAAAGGAAATGATGATTATCAATGGGTCACATTGATCATATCAATCATTGATTATTCCATGAATGGGACTGTGTGAATAAAGACTTTATACTGCTTAATAATCATTATTTTGTCTCAGTTCTGTGTAACAAACTGAATAATTACACAGAGATGATAACCTATGCTGAATGTTGGCGCCCTCTGGTGGTCAGAGTCACGCAGTACAACACTATCTTCCTGTCACTGGTTTCGAACAGGAGCTCATTGGTGAGCGTGTGCTGGCCGGGCTTTGACCCACGAGGCTCGGCCCGGAAGAACTTCTATTGTGAGTCTGATAAAACTGTATTTAATCTCCAGTCGGGAGTTTACACAGTTCGGTCAGGACCAGTGTCGCCCGGTAGGTGGCGGGAATCCACCTTCATGTCTTCCGGTGCCATTAAAAAACGCAGAGGAAGAAGCCGGGCTAACGATGTCGTCCTCCGCGGAGTTCCGGATGGATCAGCTCCCTTCAGACCCGCTGCTGCACGTCCTGTCCTTCCTGGGCTTCAGAGACCTGGTCCAGTACGTAAGAGACACCCGGTCCGTCCGGAACACAGAGACAGCTGCGTCCTTTAACGGCAGGCAGCGGGGCGCGAGCCGGCGCTAGCTGCTGCTAAGCTAAGCTAAGCTAAGCTAACAGGCGGCTAACAACAACACGAACAGACACGAGCTAGTTATCATAGCCTCTCAGCTAGCTCACAGACAGCTTCACACAGGCGGTGTTTGTCTTTTAATTAAAGTAAATCAGTTTTAACAGCGGAGCTAACGGCTAACTGACAGCTAGCATCGAGCTAGCATGGCGCCTTGTCTTACTGTGAGCCGCCTGCTAGCCGCAGCTAGCCAGCTGATGCTAACAGCTGCTAACAGTTTGTTTACGTCTGTCAGCTGTTGTGACTCATTGTGACAGACTGTGACTGATTACTGCAGTACTGCAAGTACAAGTACACAGACAGTACATGTCACTTCATTATGTACTGACAGGATAAAGTACTTTACCACTGTACTACACGGAAAGACAAACACTTAGTTAAAGTACTCAGCTCTGTGTAGTTAAAGTACTCAGCTCTGTGTAGTTAAAGTACTCGTCCTGTGTAGTTAAAGTACTCGTCCTGTGTAGTTAAAGTACTCGTCCTGTGTCTCCTCAGCTGTAGCTTCGTGAACCGCAGGCTGAACGAGCTGTCCAAACACAACCCGCTGTGGAAGACGCTGAGCTGCAAACACTGGCTGCTGACGGAGTGAGTAACTGTACTGCAGTAACTGAGAGCCGAGCCCGGAGCCTGCCACATTAACATGAGCTCTGTGTGTGTGTGTGTGTGTGTGCGTGCGTGCGTGCGTGCGCTCGCTCAGTGCCGACCGGCTGCAGAGCGGCGTGTCCTGGTACTGTCTGTTCAAACAGTACTACCAGGATCTGGGCCAGTACATCCAGTACTACCCGGTGCTGAAGAGAGCCTGGGAGCAGCTGAAGAGCTTCCTGCAGCAGAGGTGTCCTCGCATGATCGCGTCGCTCAAAGGTGACGACACGCCTCCGTCAGGTGATCATCATGAAGCGTTCACTGCTCACTGTCGTGTTTGTTTTACTCACCAGAGGGCGCCACAGAGGTGGAGCTTAACGACATCGAGGCTCAGATCGGCTGCAGGCTTCCGGACGATTACCGCTGCTCGTACCGGATCCACAACGGGCAGAAGCTGGTGATCCCGGGGTCGGTATCCGTCTCACCGAGGCTCCCTGACTGACTCAGGTGGCCTCTCGGTCTAACACCACCCGTCTGTCTCCGCAGGCTGATGGGCAGCATGTCTCTGTCTAACCACTACCGGTCGGAGGTCCTGCTGGACGTGGAGACGGCGGCCGGAGGTTTCCAGCAGAAGAAGGGGATGAGGCGCTGCCTGCCGCTCACCTTCTGCTTCCACACCGGACTCAGTCAGTACATGGCGCTGGAGCCGGCAGAGGGACGCAGGATGTTCGAGAGCTTCTACCCCTGCCCCGTCCGTAACCTTCCTGTCTGCCTCACCTTTCAAAATAAATGTCCAGTCCTGAGTTTGAACACGCCGGTCTAAACTCTGAACACACACTCTTTGTGTTTCAGGATCAGACAGCTCAGGATCCTTCAGCCATCGACATGTTCATCACAGGTACGGCCACGATAAGAGATAACCAGCTACGAGCGCACCTGCCGCCTGCCTGCAGACATGTTTAGGGTCAAACTGTGTGTGTGTGTGTGTGTGTTTTCAGGTTCCTGCTTCTTGGAGTGGTTCACAGGCTACGTGCACAACGTCGTCACAGGAGAATATCCAATCATCAGAGACCAGATCTTCAGGTAGAGATCCTCCTTTCATTGTCTCACCTGTGATGGACTGTGCTCCTCTCTCACGCCGTCCACGTCTGTGTCTGCAGGTACGTCCACGATAAGAGCTGCGTGGCGACCACCGGCGACATCACCGTCTCTGTGTCTACCTCCTTCCTGCCAGAGCTTTCCTCCGTCCATCCACCGCACTTCTTCTTCACCTATCGGATCAGGTGTCTGTCTGTCTGTCTGTCTGCCTGTCTGTCCTCTCTCTGTCTGTCTGTCTGTCTGTCTGTCTGCCTGTCTGTCCTCTCTCTGTCTGTCCTCTCTGTCCTCTCTCTGTCTGTCCTCTCTGTCCTCTCTCTGTCTGTCCTCTGTCCTCTCTCTGTCTGTCCTCTCTGTCTGTCTGTCTGTCTGTCTGTCTGTCTGTCTGTCCTCTCTGTCCTCTCTCTGTCTGTCCTCTCTGTCTGTCTGTCTGTCCATGCTGACTCATCGTGTCCTTTCAGAATAGAGATGTCGAGCAGCGCCTTGCCTGAAGCCGCCTGTCAGCTCGACAGCCGTTACTGGAAAATCACGACCTCCGACGGCAACGTGGAGGAAGTTCAGGGCCCCGGCGTGGTCGGTACGCAGCTCGTCGTGATCATGTGACCACCTGTACGGCTGGACTGAGATCATCTGATGTCACCTGCTGAATTTGTGTCTGTGTGTGTGCAGGAGAGTTTCCTGTCATGACGCCCGGAAAGGTCCACGAGTACGCCAGCTGCACCACCTTCTCCACCCCGTCAGAGTACATGGAGGGTCACTACACCTTCCACAGACTGGGTAACTTCCATAATGTGTAGCTCTCTAACAGTGAAGCAGGTATAGCTCTCTACCTGTGAACAGGTAACAGTTGTGATGTCATTCTGTTGTAGCCAATAAGGAGGAGGTCTTCCACGTGGCCATCCCTCGCTTCCACATGGTGTGCCCGCCCTTCAGAGAGCCGCTGGTTCGCACGGTAACGTGACGATTTGTTACTTTGAATGAGTGAATACGTTGTGATGTCATGGCGTTGTGATGTCATGGCGTCACGACATGACGGCGTCTGGCTCCCCTGCAGCAGAGGACATCGACCAGTTACGTGCCTCGCTTTGACGACCACGACGATGACGGCGAGTACTGGGACGGGGACGGGGACGACTTTGGCGACCTGAGACGGATCAACGTGGCCGCCCTGGACGGAGCGTGGTGCCCTCGACACATCTGACCTCTGACCCCGCCCCCCCACTGCCGTGTCGTCAAGGAAACCAGACAGACTGTCAGTTATTCAGGTCTGATTGATGACACTGAAACCTGAATGATTGACAGCAGGGCATTCTGGGACATGTAGTATGGGACAGCACGGTGTTTTTTGTTGTTTGAACGAAGGCGGGACGCTGACGCCTCATTGGCTTAAAGGATTATTGATCATGTGACACGTCAGGGACACGAGACGGCCGAATTCTTGAACTCGGGGCGGAGCCTCGTGCTGCTGCTCCACGACTCCACGCCGCGGACGGTCGGGTTCCTCACGGAGCTCTTTTCTGCTGCAGGAACCGAGCACGTGACTTCACATCCAGTGTGCCTTCCCATGTGAATAAACTCAGCTGACATTCATGATCCCCAGAGGATGAACCCTGTTGATTTAACGTAGGGCCATCGTCTTTACACTAACGAAGCTTACCGCTAATTAACACTCGTCAGCATGCTAACACTAAACTAAGATGGTGGATGGGGTTGCCCTGGTTACCGTGGTGAGGTTCCTGCCGTGGGAAAGGTTTTGTAGAGGTCGTTAAAGGTCGCGCAGCAGACTGACGATGAGTCGTCACGTTTTTTTCTTTAACTCATGTTTTCTTTGCGTGGCGTCACTCTGACGTGATTGGTGGGTTTGTTTTTATATGTTTTGTTTAAATAAATAAAAATAAAATATTCACCGCTGCTGATGCTGCAGACTGTTTCCTGTCACGCAGAGGAATCAGGTACACACACACACACACACACACACACACACACACGTTATGCCTCGGTTTATTGATCACCGTTTATCTGCAGAGACACAAACAGACAGTCAAACTACAAACTCAGGATGATCTCTGAGCCGACACAGATTTCTTTCAGTCACACAGCATGTCAGAGTTCTGAGTATGATGTCGACAGAACACGTGATAAAAAGTTTCGTTAGTTTGAAATGTGCAGTTCATGTCCTCATGTCCTGCGGGCCTGTTTTGGCCCCCGCGCCGCGTGTTGGACAGCCCTGCTCTGACACTGAAGATTAAAACATTGTAACAGGAAGACGAGCTCAGTCCTCCTCCTCCTCCTCCTCTTCTTCCTCCTCCTTTATCACCACCTCCGTTCTCCTTCTTTTCCTCCTCCCCACTCTCCTCTCCTCGTTCTCCTCCTCCTCGTTCTCCTCCTCTTCGCCTTCCCCTCCTCCTGCTGCTGCTCCTCCTTCCTCCCCCTCCTCCCGGGCGTTGCAGCGGCTGCAGTGCCTCCTGAAGCCTCCCAGGAAGTGCGACCTGAAGCAGCAGAAGGGGCAGGCGTAGCGTCCGGGCCGGTGAGCCGCCCTGACGTGCTGCTGCAGCCTGCTGGGCAGGAAGAAGGACGACTTGCAGTCTTTACAGGCGTACGGACGCTCCACGTCGTGACAGCGCACCACGTGACTGATGGCGAAACCTGCAAGGACGCGAACAGGGAGAGATGAACCCTCAGGTGGAAGAACAACATCTGTGACTCATAAAGACTGTAGTCCAATAATAAACTAGCTCACTGGTTCCCCTGACCACCACAAGAGGGCGCCACAGCGTCGCAGATGAAAACTTTTAGAGTCAGTCGGTTAAATCTCGTCGTTTCAGGATCACTGAAGTTTGTACCATTGTTGGAAATATAAAAAAAAGAACCAGTGAGTTAGTTTAACACCTCAACTGTCTGAATCACTGAACTGTGGGTAATGTATGCACAGGTGATTCTTTTCTTTAAAGGTGCAGTGTGTCAGATTTTGTGGCGGACCCCATCAAAGAGAAGGTGTGATGTGACACAGCGGACCTTTAAACATCGCGTGAAGCGTCCGTACCTTTGAGTTTGGTCTTCCAGCCACAGATCAGACACACAAAGCGGTTGGAGATGAAGCGGACCACTTTGGCCGTGGCCTCCATTTCCTCCTTCAGCAGCTCCCCACTCAGCCCGGCCACGTCGTCATCGTCCACCGTCGCCACGCTGCTCTGCGGCTGTTTGGGGGCGGGGTCCCGTTTGATGGCCTGGGTGGCGTACGCTTTGGGGATGTCGTGTTTCCGCACCACGTGGTTGATGCCCAGACCTTTCAGCTTGCTCTTCCAGCCGCAGATCAGGCAGCGGTAACCGGCGCCGTCGAACATCAGCACGCTTTCATTGGCTTCGCCTTCCGCTTTGAGCGACTGCGACCGCTGGGAGGCGCCCTCTTCATCGCGGCCCTCTCCTTCCTCCTCCTCCTCAGCGTCACTGCTCCTCTTTCTTTTAAGAGCGTCTTTCCCCGCCTCCTCCTCCTCTTCGTCCTCCCCCTTGTCGCTCCCGTCGTCCCCTCCTCCGCCCTCCCTCTCGTCCGTGCAGTGTTTGGAGATGATGTGTTTGTACAGCTTGGTGAAGTCTCGGCAGGTGTAGAAGCAGCCGGAGCAGTGGAACAACCGGGCGGTGCTCTGGTACATCACGATGTTGCCGAGGCGACCGACCGCCACGCCGTCCAGACAGGAGGGGTGAGAGGCCGCCATGTGGGACAGCTGGTGGGCGTGGCTCTTGGAGAAGTGGCCGCAGACGGAGCACTGGAGGTGAGCCGCCACGCCGCCGCCCACTTCACCACGAGTCTGAATGATGACGGACATGGCGGAGCTGCACAGGGACAAACACAGTTATAGTCAGTCAGATCAGACATGTACCCATCGACAGGAGAAACGTCTATGAACTGAATCTGTTTGAGGTTTTTATCATGAAAATAATCTGCAGACACTCTGAACCAGAACAATCGTTTGGTGACGTCTCGGATCTCGTTGGGAAGCTCAGACTCAACAAATGAACGTTTAAACACCAACAGTCTGAGTGACGCTTACAGCGGTCAAACTTTTAAGCCTTCCTCGTTAGTGTCATTAAAAATGAATATTTTATGTCTCATTAAATCTCTCACTGCCGACTTCAAAGAGCAGTGTGATTAACTGAAGTATTAGTATGATCTTCTTTCTGCTCTGCATGTGTGGTTCCCACTCTTCAGTGTCAGACCACACGACGGTCTCGTCCATCGCTGTGTTGTCCTTCTTTAATGTCCCTCTGGAGGTGACGAGCTCTTCACGAACAGTGAACGGATCGGGTCTGTCTGTGCCGTGATGACATGTCAACAGGTCTCGTGCTGGCCCTGAACGTCTTCTGCTTTATCGTGTTTCTTTCCGCTGTGCTGAATCCACGCTGACCTCCTTCCCATCACCTTCCCATCACCTGATCCTCTTGGTGTCGATGTTAAAGTGCCTCGTGCACGGTGCTTTGACTGACGTGTTGACTGAAAAAAGGACAGCATCACCTGAGAGGAGTCAAAGCCTGTCTGCCATGCACGGTATGAAAGGAGCACCGCCTTTTGTTTTATTCCAGAAAATACGGTACCTCATGAATCTACCATTCCTGATGCTTCATGGACTGAGCGATCAGTTATTAAAATAATAATAAACATTCATTCACACACAAACATAAGTACGTTTATTTTGGACTTCCTTCGTGTTTCAGGACTCGTTCAGTCTTCACTGTGTCACTGTGACAAACGCTATCAGTGTACCAACGATGGCAGAGCGGAGCGCCGCTAACAGGCTAACAGCCTGAGCTAACGCGCTTGGAGACGTTGTTTTAAGTGGTTTAAGTTGAACCCAGCTGTCTCTCCCTCCGGACCTGTCCGTGTCTGACGCAGTTTGAGGCCTCGTAATTCATTAGAATTCTTTAAATGTTCTAAATCTTCCGTTTGGACCGAACTCACCGACCAGCTGCAGCCCGCCCGCTCAGACGCCTGATGCCTCACTTCCGTATTTACCTCCAGCACAGCCAATCACAGGCGAGCTTCAGGCAGTCCGGTGATCGACCAATCACGACAGTCCCGTTAACTGAGATCGCGTCCTCTATGTAATTATCGCGAGACTGAGAGAGATCATTAATTTAAAGGTTTTAAAGCTACAAATGAGTTCTGTAGTCTGTTATGTAACAGCATGACACAGCAATAAAATATTTTTATATATGATTAATATACTGCTGAGTAACTGGGTTATAACGTGTGTGTGTGTGTGTGTGTGTGTGTGTGTGTGTGTGTGTGTGTGTGTGTGTGTTTATCCAGGGCACAGTAAGGTGATTAATGAAGTTATATTTGTCTGGAGAGGCCTGCTGTGGAGGGAGGAGAGAGCAGAGGACTACATGTCCCATCAGCCATTTCAGCATGACGTTATCTTTCAGTCAGTGTGTGTGAGAGACTTGACGTCCCACAGACTGTCTAAAACCTGGACGTAGTCTCTGTGACGTCCCACAGACTGTCTAAAACCTGGACGTAGTCTCTGTGACGTCCCGCAGACTGTCTAAAACCTGGACGTAGTCTCTGTGACGTCCCGCAGACTGTCTAAAACCTGGACGTAGTCTCTGTGACGTCCCCGCAGACTGTCTAAAACCTGGACGTAGTCTCTGTGACGTCCCCGCAGACTGTCTAAAACCTGGACGTAGTCTTTGTGACGTCAGAGTGATGTAGACGTCTGCAGACTGCCTCTGTGTCGACTCTTCATACTTTGCGGTGGGAGGAGATGATGGGAGAGGGGAAGTCAGGGGCGAGCGAGGATTGGTTAGAGAGGAAAGAGAGAGAGGAGGGAGGGGGCTTTTATTTTGGTGGGTCGAGGCAGAGAGAGAGAGGAGTCTGTGTTTGAACTTGTGTTTTCAGTCTTTGTCGCTGAAATTCACTTTCACACACAGACACACACACATTGGGCGAGTGACGACGACATGCTCTGCTTAAAAGGTGAGAGAGGATGCACAGTGAAGTTTAACATGAAGAGTTTGCAGATGTGTGTGTGTGTGTGTGTGTGTGTGTGTGCACGTGTGCATGCTCAGATGTAGGTCATTTTGTCGGCTAGCTGTCAGCACACACACACACACACTGTTATCTCCATAACCTTTTCTTTGTGTGTGTGTTGGTAAGAAAGAGGGTCGATCTTTATTTTGAGCAGCTGCTGCCGTCCTTTGTGCTTTTTTTTCTCTGTTACTATGGTTACTGCACTGGTACTTGTAGTACTTTGTGTACTTGTGCAGTTGTGATATTTGGTGTTGAATATGAATCTTTGTGGCTCGTGGCAAAAGTTTAAGTTTTGAGTCTGGAGGCATTCTTGAGTTTGACACGTGTGTGTGTGTGTGTGTGTGTGCTGGCTTGTCGGGGCAGGCTCAAACATCCCATTCAGCTTCGAAAACACAGCTGTTTCTCTGCAACACACACTCTCGTATTCATCACAATCTAATGTCCTGCCCGAGCAGCAACCTCCAGAGCTCATAAAGTGAAGGTGACACAGTAAGTACCACAAACTGCATTTCCTCTAACGTCCACTTGAGGCTGGCTCCAGCAGTGAGTCAGTCTCCATAAGTCCCCATGTTCAAATGTCCAACTTCACAGCAGAAATAAACATGTTTACAGCCTGGTACAAAAAACAGTTTTAGACAGTCTGCGGAGACGTCACAGAGACTACGTCCAGTCTTTGTACCATCAGTGCTCTCAGCTCATTTGTTTTAGGACTAGTTCCAGCGGTGGATGTGTATCAGCCTTCGGTGAGCACACACTTTGTTGGACGCTGCCCTTGTATTGTCTGATGTAGAGTTACCCAGTGTGACGCAGTAATGCTGTGTGAAGCAACATGTGGTGTGATGAGGTGAAGACCTGTCTCTCACAGGCCATCTGCAGACCTGGATAATCCCTGTTAGAAGATTAGAGTCTGAGAACGAGCGGAGAGGAAACACAGCAACACACTGACAGACAAATGTCATGTTTCCCGTTGAGATGTCTGTGGACTCGAACTGTCTGTGGACTCGAACTGTCTGTGGACTCGAACTGTCTGTGGACTCGAACTGTTTGTGGACTCGTGGAAGAGTGGTTTGGCTCCTCTGTTTGGTGGTCTGAGGTTTTTATTGTGAAGGAAGGAGAATCTTTTAAATGTGGCTGACTGAACAACCTTTGGCTCTGTCTGTGTTTTGAAGCTGATATGGAGATCTCAAAGCCAAATCTGAAATACTTCGAGCTTTTATTGTGGAGAACTGGAACATTTTTGAGCTTTTGAACATTGTTCCTACTTTTATTGTGAAGGATTTCAGTTTTATTGTGAAAAATGTAATTTTCTTGGTTTTATTTTGACGGTGTTCGTCTGATATTTATCATGTTGAGTTAAAAAAACAAATTTTACTGCGAAGGATCGAAGCATTGTAGGTTTTTTTTGAAGAATTGATGTTTATTTTGAAAATTCTTTTACCACAGTTTGGACATTTATTGTGAAAGGTTGAACTTGACAGAAAAACATGCTTTTATGATGATTGGTTGATAGTTCTTTAGGGCTTTTATTGTGAAAAGATGGTACTAGTTGTTACGTTCACCTGTCCTGAGGGTGGAGCTGCACTTTAAACAGCCAATCAGCCGCCAGGACAGGATGATTTCATATGTGGAGTGTCTGGGCGGCGAGGGGGCGGGGCCTGGCGTGGCGTCGCGCTGCTGGAACGCGGGTCCCGACGAAGAGCGAGATGAGCTTCTTCCACGCAAAATGGCTGCCCTGCAGCCCAAGACGGAGGGCAGCCTGCGTCGGCGTCTTCTCAGCGCCAGAATCCACCAGCACCACGACGCCATCCTGAGGATGAACGCAGGTGGTGCTGGCAGGCCGGTGACACCCTCAGGTGACAAAAAGCCCCTCCCACCTCACCTTCAGTTTCCAGGCAACAACCCTTGGTACCACCGCCAGCACCTTCCACCACGACCCCACGTCCACCCTTCTCTTGCCCCTGAGGGTCATGGGAAACCTTTCCTCACTTTAGAGGCTCATGGGAAACCTACTCCACCATCCCCACCCCGTCACCTGCCACGCTCCACCTGCCCAGTCCTCACCCAGCGGAGCCGAACAGGTTCTTGCCCCCTGACCCCAGAACCCCGCCCCGGCTACACCCTGCCCGTCCCCTCGCCTCCCAGCCCCCCGGCCTCCTTCAGGGAGCCGGAGGTGCCGCCACAGTACTGCTACCGGCCCAGCAGGAGGTGCAGGACCAACTTCTTCTGCTTCAGACCACGCCGAGGGAGGAGCGTCAGGCAGGAAGCCACACAGACCACACCCCTTCTACAAAGAGGTACTGCTAGGAATTCTGGGTAGTAGGTTATGTCAGACTATGGTTCTAGTTAGCCTGGTTTGGTTGTTTCTGCTCCTGCATTGTCCCAGCTTTGCTTTGGTGGACATTGTTTTGGTCCCACAGTTGGCTTTGTCTGGTCCTACATGGTCCCAGCTAGCCTACTTTGGTTCTGTTTGCTGTCCATTGAACCTCTATTTAGTTCCAAATGATCCCTCTAGCCTGGTTTTGGTCCCACTTAGCCTACTTGGCTTTTTGTGGTCCCAGCTACCCAGAGTTGGCCCTGTTTGGTCTGAAATGGTCATAGCGAGCCTGCTTTGGCTCTGTTTGGTCCAAAATGCTTCCATCTACCCACATTTGATTCTTTTTGGCCCTGCATGGTGCCAGCTTGCCTACTTTGGTCCTGTTGGGTCTTCATTGGTTCCAGATTTGGTTCTGTTGGGTCCTGAATGTTTTTAGCTAAACTCTGGAGTTTTGAATGATCCCAGCGGGTCTTGTGGTCTCTGTGGTTCTGGACGGCCCGGTTAGCCGTCATTTATGTGTGAATTTTCCTGGATTTGGGTCTGACTGGTTCCAGTGGACTTTTTTCACAGCAGACATCGATTATAATTAACTAATTATTCATACAAGTTTCACCTTTTTGTTCCTCGACATGTCAGAACGTCTGCTGTGTCGTGTCGGCCTGGTTCGTCTCGGTTGGTCCAGTTTCACACACAGTGTGTTAGTGTGTGATCAATAATGTATCACAGCTCCACTCTGATATGATTCTCAGATAACACTCACACACAAACACACTCATGTTTTCCGTTAATTAACTCCCCTGTGTTCATAATCTGTGTGTGTGTGTGTGTGTGTGTGTGTGTGTGTGTGTGTGTGTGTGTTAGAGAGAGAGAGCAGGGATTAGCTGTAGCTCCATACGCTAGGCTAATGGCTAATAAGGCTTTACCATGCAACAGCTGCTGCCTTTTAGCGTCAACTGTTAGCGTCACCGCTGCTGCTTGACTGGTTCTGGTTCGAGTTTGGACCACAGTGTCATGATCCTGATTGCTCAGGAAGTCCCGCCCTTACACTCCTCTGATTGGACGGCAAAGACACAGACCTGTTTTTGTGCCTCGAGTTCAGAGTTGAACATATTCAAACTAAATATACACGCTGTGACATAATGACGGTGTGGCCTACTTACTGTCTAATTAATTAAACTAATTAAAACAGTTGAGAGGTGACAGGCGGACAGACGGAGGGACAGACAGACAGGCTGTCAGGCATGAAGACAAGTAATTAGCTGCTCCACTGGCCCAGATAGTTGGCACACTTACAGACTGGAACTGTCCCAGTTTGTGACTGGTGATGAAGGTGAGGATGAAGGTGAGCCTCGTGCATTAACATAAATATTAACGTCAGTATTGTTGGAAGGTTTTTCCATTCCAAGACGGTTCATTTGGTTTGAGAGATGCTGCCGTGGTCGAGCGACGTACACGGTGAATGAGCAGAGGGAGCGCCGGTATCGAGTCGGTGAATCAGAGAGATAAAAAGTTCTTTTTGGTTCTGATAAACACACGGCCACACGACCCTGAAATATACGATAGATCCAGTCGAGGTTCTATCGTATTCTAATCAAAGTACCATCCACTCTGACTCTGGAGGTCCGGGACCTGACCGGTACCACCGAATTTTAAGACCCGACCTGTGACGTGAAGCCACGCTTTGATCCGGTGAATGCAGATCGAATGCTCGGTGAATCGTAGACGACGTTCTGAGAACGTTCTGCATCGTTTCTTGTCTCACACTGACCCAAACGTCTCAAAGTGTCGGATCACGCAGCAGAACCAGAACCAGAACCATCTCATCAACGATCAGCTGAGTCTCCTCTCCTCAGCTGAGTCTCCTCCCTTTGAGATGACCCACAGGTCATCTCAAAGTCCTTTTTCAAGGACCTGTGGGACCATCTCAAAGATTTAAGGACCCTTTTCAAGGATCCATGGCGGTGCTTCATTTTTCTGTAAACAGCTGTTTGAAAATTGAGAAATGTCCTCACAGAGATAGAAATGTGAGAGCAAAGACTGCGAACACAAAGAATAAAAGATGAACAGCACACACACACACACACACACACACACACATACACACACCCTTCATCTTCAAAGCATCATGTTTCGTGTGTGTGTGTGTGTGTGTAAATGTAGTGTTTGTGGGTAACCTTCATCACCCGACGACACACATGAAGGACACACACGTGTGCTGGCTTCCTGCCAACGTTGGCGTGTGTGTGTGTGTGTGTCTGGTATAAAGAAAAGGAGAGCAGAGAGGAGTGTGGGAGTTAGAGGCGGAGGTGGGAGGAGAGTCGAGCTGCATTACTGCTGCTGCTCTGTCTGCTGCAGCCTCAGGAGTGTGTGTGTCTGTCTGTGTCTGTGTGTGCGTGTGTGTGTGCGTGTGCGTGGCGTCGTCATGGTTCTGATCGGAGCGGCGATCAAATCCGTCCTCAAATATCTCAGCAAGACCAGAGGTGAGTGTGTGTGTGTGTGTTATATGTTGTGTTTAATGTGTGTTGCTGGGCGAGCGAGCATCCTTTGTGTACATTCATACAGAGAGAGAGAGAGTGACCTCGTAAAATGCTGCGCTCTGATTGGCTGTCTGCTGTTAAAATCGGTCGTAGTTCAGGTCAGCGGCTTAAAAACTGAGTTCAGGGTGTGTTAAACTGCAGGTAACCATAGCAACAGTGCAGATAACTGACTCAAGGACTCCTGGAATCTCCTCAAGGACTCCAGGACTCTGTTTGGGGGATGATAATCTCACCGGTGACCTCTGGAACCTCCTCAGGGATCACTTGAACCATGGGTAACCTTTAAGCTTCCTCAAGGACCTCCAGTACTTTATTCAAGACCTCTAAGACCTGCACAAGGACTACGTGAACCTCTTGTACTGCTGAAGAACCCCAGGTGACCGACTCAAGCACTCCTTGAAACAGTGACCTACTAAAGGGCCTTTTTAGTCTCCATTAGAACCTTTAGAACCCTCTTGAGGAAACCTGCAAGTTCCTCAAGGGATCCTGGTGCTTCATCCAAGACCCTTCTGGTCTTCTGATACTGCTCAAGGACCTTGGGAACCTTTGGAGTCTCCTCATGACACATTTGAGTGTTCTCAAGGACTACTTGGAGTCACAGCCTTGAAATTCCTTCAAAGATCTCCTCAAACAACCAATAAACTCCTTAAAGAGCTGGTGGTACTTTTGGAAGGACCCCTTGAATCCCTGAAGGACTTTGGGGACACGATGTTGGACAGAGCTGAACCTAAATCATCCTTTCACATTGAAATATTGTTTTTATAACTTCGAGCAGGTCACCTGAGTCTGCACACGCCTCGTTCATCCGTGTCTTCAGCTCTGGGTCGTGACTGAGTGAGTTCTGCCGGGTGAGGAGCTCGGAGTAGAGCTGCTGGTCCAGAACCAGCTGAGGTGGTTCAGGATCTGATTGGTGGACACTATAGAGTCCACCTGGCTTGAGTTGTTTATTCGGATCACCTTCCTGTAAGTGTCACGGGGGGCGTGGTTGTGTGGTTTCACCTGATTCTTACCTGTGCACCTGGTGGACAGGTAACAAGAGGGTGAGTTAGGCTCCGGTACTGTCTGTTGGCCGTCTCGTCTCTATATTTTTCTTTGGATTCTTTTGCGTTCGTGACGCTGGAAAAGTGTCTGAATGAAGTCGTTGCATCGAGGATGTCGTCATGCTGAGTCGCGTTTGATTGGTTCGCTCGTTAAATGTAGACGTCATGACTGAATCCTTGTAACTGAGATCAAATCCTGACTTTCTAGCAGTCTTCATGGTCTTCATGTCAATGTGTGTTTGAGTAAAACATCCCACATTTCTTCCATGAGGCAAAAAACTTTACAGTCTGAGAGACTGTCCTGATGTTTCAGAGGCAAAACTGCAGAGACTTTAACTTCACGTCTGTCCACAAAATACCACAGCTAATCAACCTGCTGTCCCTTCAAAATAAAAGCCCTGTGGCACTGTGTTGTCTGCGAGGTGACCTTCAGGAGTGCTGAGTGCTGCGACACTGATCATCACTCTTTCTGTGTGTGTGTGTGTGTGTGTGTGTGAGAGAGAGAGAATGTGCTGAAACCAGATTAAACACAAACCTCACACACACACACACACACACACACACACTGAGCTGTGCTGTACTCTCTCTGCAGCAGGGGACGGAGACAGCAAGTGGTCCGTTCACTACAATACCCAGAAGCCCCAGCAGGGCCTGCTGTTCATCCCGGGAAAGAGACGGTCCGGCAGCGCTGATGATCTGCAAGGTGAGTCAACAACAAGCTGATAATTAACAAGAACACACACACCGGTTTGCTTTGACTTCAATGTGGATTAATCCGCCGCTGAAAGTAGTCCCCGACAAACGCAGTGTTTCCTTCAGTGATCAGCTGCTGAGTCACAGACGTGTCACGGATTTATCTTGACACATTCAGAACTTCTCGTCCACTTTGGCTCAAAATTAAAGATGGTTTTTATTCAGCTGCACTTCACCTTTAACGTTAACATGAATTTGATCATTTGAAGACACTGAGTCTGGACGTCTGAAGTGAAAATCACATTTATGTTCTGAATTTTAAATATCGGCTGTAATGTAACAATCCAAAGCAAAGACTCTGTGAGGACGAAACAGGCTCCCGATGAAGTCTGAAGGATACCAACCTGTTTTATGTTTTATTCACGACCCCCTATATACTATTATATTTTATTATACTCTTATTATTTTGTGTCATTATTTTAACTGAAAATACGAGTGAAGGGAGGTGGAGAGAGTTTGTAACAGTCAGACAGGGTGGGAACCACAAATGCAGATCACAAAGACACGTAGCAATCACTTGGAGGAAATATATTCATATATATAGTTTCCTAAAATATTTAATGTCAGGCTGATGCGTCGTCATCCATGATTAGGAAGTAACACGAACCAATCGAAACAGAGTTATTTAGTATGTGAACAAAAAGAGGCGTTTCATGGTCACCGCTCATCTCGTGGCTGGTTCACGGGAAGATTCTCTGAAACATGAACTGAGTGAACGAAACTTCAGTTTGTTTCACATGTCAAAGTCTGTGTGTGTGTGTGTGTGTGTGTGTGTGTGTGTGTGTGTGTGAGGATTATAATGAGCTGACTGACACAACACACTCTTCTTCGTCTTGGAGTGCCTCGAACCTTTATCTTTGAAACACTGATTTTACTTGTAACAGAGTATTTCTACACCCTGACACTCCGCCTGAGGTAACAGATCTGAGTACTCCCCCCTCGTCTGTCCGTGGGTTTCACTCCCTGGTGGTCGCGCTCGGCGCTTTGCGTCACATTTTGATCTGAGAGCTCTTATTTTGGTGATTTTCACTGTGGAGGGCTGAGAGCAGAGTGCAGAGAGCTGCAGTGCTGCAGACTGCATCACAGCAGCTGCAGTGCTTCATGTCACCCCCACCCACCTCCACCCTCCAAATCACAGACAAAGGAGCTCCTTTCATCTCAGTTCGATCAATTAAAGCTGATTTAAACTTCAGTGATTTATCGATTTAGAGGAATCAGCATCAAACGCTGTCAGCTGATCTACTGATTGACTGCAGTCTGACTAACAAACAGGATGTTTCATTGATGTTTCATTGATGTTTCATTGATGTTTCATTGAGCCAAAACAATCAATAACTTGACTGTATTATTGATCAGCCTCGTCCTTTGTCTGAGCGTCTTTAATGTCTCGTCTTGCCTCTGTTCTCTTATGTATATGTGAATGTGTGTGTAGCCTATAACAGGCTGACTCAGCATGGCTACAGCCGACCCGTCAGCTCTCCGACCCACCCACCGAGCCCGTCCTCCTCTGGGCTCGACCAATCAGAGGGCAGCACAACACGCAGACGGTGGAAGGACAAAAGCAGGAAGATGGTTAGTGACACACACACACACACACACACACACACACACACACACACATACATGACATTATTATGGATACAGTGTTGCCTTATGAATATTAACGAGGCTGAGCAGACTGCAGTGGAGGAAGTACGAATACGTCCTTCATACAGGAGACGTGTGCATGATGCAGCATTACTAACCAAATGTACTTCAAGTGTTTCATGCTGTTTAATATCAGTGATGAACATGTAAGCAGTGTTTCTGTTGTTGTTGAGGTGATTTTAAAGAAACAAATCTGTTTGTGTCAGAGTGTAATCCCACTGTGTAACTATGTTCAGCTGTACTCGAGTATTTGTTACAGCCAATCATCAACCAGGTCACCAGCAGCAGACACAGCAGCAGCTAATATTACTGACTAGTCCAGCAGCAGTCAGCCCAGCTCGGCGTCTGTCTTTCAGCCTTTTATTTCACCAAGCTCTCACCAACCACTAAAAGTCAGTCCCAGATTTACTCTTGTCCGGCGGCTTCTTGCTCGCTCACTCTCTCCTTTTCTCTTCTTAGCTTCCTCCGTCAGCGTCCTCTTCACTCTCTTCTC
Source organism: Protonibea diacanthus (assembly GCA_028641955.1). Classification (NCBI taxonomy): domain Eukaryota; kingdom Metazoa; phylum Chordata; class Actinopteri; family Sciaenidae; genus Protonibea; species Protonibea diacanthus. The sequence goes on from CM053999.1 coordinate 475,516, forward strand.
CTCTGCCATTATGTCCATAGAAGCTGCTGACTGCTGGACCTGAGACTTCCAAAACAATCAGTGAAATAGTTGGTGGTGTGAGTGTTGCGTAGTGTGAGAACAGATGTACGAATGACAGAGACATCATTCACCTGATTACAAGTCAGTGTAGCATCCACAGGATTAAAGTGAATTAATCATCAGCTGCACGTCACATTAAACTGTTCGCTGGATGTTCCTGTCTGGTTTGAACTTCCTGCATTTTAATGGAGAATCACTTTGTTTTGCTGCCACCTGCTGGTCAAACTGCTCACAGTCAGTTTGCCATCATGCTGAAGTGTCTCCTTCTCATCATTTATACCTCTTTCACTCTCTTTTCTGTCCCTCCTCCCTGTGTCATCCTGTCCTCTGTGTCTCCGTCCCCTCAGAAGTCCAGATTCATGGACTTTTTCTCTCAGTCTTGCTTCTCAGTTTGTTTCAAGTTTTCAGTTTGGAGGAGAAAGGTAAACAAACATGGATCAAACTAGACTAAAGTAGAATCCTAGTCACTCCCAACCGGACTTCACTAGACGCTACTGGGGTTAAAGTAGAAACTAGAGAGTGTTTAAGCTTAAGCTACAGGGCTAAACTAGGATTGAGCTTCAGTTTAAACTTGATTTTTTGGGCTTAGCTGAACAAACATGTCAGTTAACAGTGTGTCTGTGAATTCAGTCCTCAGCTTTCTCGGATGAAGACGAGAGGTTCATTCTGAACAACATGCGACCCCTGACCCCTCTGGTTCTCAACCCAGTCCAACCATCCTCCTGTTGGGATGTCTTTACCCCCGCCTATGAGCCAACAGTCGATGCGGAGATGGAGCCAACGCCTCGGCTTCCAACACCAGAGGAGAGGATGAGGCAGCAAGCTGAGGCAATCGGAGCTGACATAGTCCCTATCAACATCACCGGTAGGTGACCGGAGTCAGGTCAGAGATGAATATTTAGGACTCTTAGCTTAGTCTCAGTCTTGAGATCAATCGTAGACACAGACACAAGACTGAACTCAGAAACTTGATCTGAATCTTAAACTCAGCCTGGACTTTCACTTTGTGCTCAACTCCAACGACTTCAGTTTCCACTCGGACTTGGAGCCTTAAAGAATCTGTTGTTTCTCATATTTCCTGCGTTTGTTGTTTTCGTACATGTGCACACTTCAGGAGCAAGTTTTGATCGTCAGGCCAGTTTTCGAAGAGTGGTTTCCAAAACTGACTCGTTATCCCGGCGTCCCCGTAACCTGAGCCGCCGCAAGACAGTTACCGGGATACCTGATGACGCCAGCCAGAAGCTGGGTATGAAGTCCATCCATTCATCAACCAATCACTTCCTGTCTCCCACCTCCTTCATCTCATCTGCTCTTACCTTCTGTCTCTCCAGACTCGCCTTTGGTCTCTTTGGTTCTTCCCGGTCAGTTCTCCACCGTGGGTCGACCCGCCTCCTGTACCTCGGCCAACCAACTGAAGAAAACAGGGGAGGACATGGAAGCGAAGGAGAAGAGAGGAGTCAGAGAGGAGGGGCAGTCATCAGCAAGGAGGATCCGAGCCCCAAGAGGAGAAGGGATGTCCAGCCTCATGGCCTCGCTTACCTCCTGCTCACCTGATGGCTCGTTGGAGGTTCACAACCTGCCCCGTCTGCCAACGAACTCATCTCTGAACTCTGAGGCCAGCTGTAACAGCCCCCCCTACAGGACACTCAGTGCCTCCTCATCTTGTTGCCAGGTCAGTTCAGGAAATCTCTGTCACATGTTGCTCAGTAACTAAAACAATAGAAACCTTCTCTCCATCTCTTTTCTTCTCCATCACAGGATTTGGAAGGTATCCCCAGCGACGTCCAGCCCCTGCTGCCATTTGAACCCACTGCCAGAGTGCTCCCCCAGTCTCCTTCCTCCCCCTCTGCTCTTCCTTCCTCCCACCCTGGCACCCCCAGTCATGAGTGGTCCCACCCCAGTGAAAAGCCCCTAAGTTCCCCTTCCTCCCTCCGCTACCTCTCCTCTTCCTCCATCGCAGACTCTGAGTCTCAGTTTACCTATGAGGCTCCGGATGACCAGAACTCCACCCAGCAAGGCACCCAATGCTCCTCCGATGGTGGCTCCTATAGCGGGGAGGCGTGGAGCTACCAGCCCCTCTCCCCCAGCTCAAGTGTTCACAGCAGCCAGGCCAGGGACGACTGGAACAGTATCACCCAGGAAATGAGATGTGTTTCTGGGGAAGGTTGGAACTGTGATCCCCTGCTCTCCTCCGGTCGTTCTTCTCCCTCTCATACTGACAGCACCTCTTTGTGTTCAGAGAAAATGACCTCCTCTCCTTTGCTAAACCGGGACAAAAGGAAGAACAGCACTTCCTCCTCCAACTCTTGCACCCGCAGCATCTCCCTCCGCAAGTCCAAGCGCCCGCCTCCTCCACCGTTGCGCTCAGACTCTCTGAGGCGCCGTCCAGCTCGTAGCAAACCCCCCCGCTCCTCTGGTGGTGCCTGCCAGGAGCACACCGCCCAGCAGACGCCCACATCGTTTCCCCAGACCTTCAATGACCCCTGGGTGCCCAGGAGCAATGCGAAAAGACGACAAAGTGGATTTAACTGTGGGACAGTCACAACCTTTGAACCTTTGAGTCCAGACTGCCAGACCACAACCTCTGTTGACTCTCCTCCTTCTGAGCACCTACCACCAAGCCCCGGTCACTCCCATGCCTTCAGCCCCGGGTCTCCAGGCTCAGAGGAGGAGGGACTTAGATTTACTCTCAACCCACAACCGCCTCCCTCTTCGGGGGCTGGCCTGCAGCGCCTTGCTTCGCCTTCGAGTGGCTACTCCAGCCAGTCTAACACCCCAACTCCTGGTACCCCTGTGTCTTCCCCCCTCACCCCGTCCTCCCCTCTGACAGCGAGCCCCGGAGCCTTCTCTCTGCCCCCGACCTCCCCCTTCTCCTCTCTGCAGTCGTCTTCCTTTCCCCTGTCGTCTGCCATCTCCTCCCTGCCCAGGACGAGGTCTCAGGGCAAAGGAAGGCCCAAGCCACCAGTGCCAGAAAGGAAGTCGTCACTCTTTTCCTCCCTCTCCTCGTTTTCCTCCACCTCCTCCCTCTCGTCCTGCACCTCCTCAGACTCCTCTGCCAAGCATCCTCTTCTCCCACCTCCTCCTCCTCTTCCAGAATCTTCCTCTCCTTCTGTCTTCTCCTCTCCCATTCGTGAGTCTCCTCCTCCAGTTCCGCCCCTTTTCCTGCCTGCTTCACCTTCTTTCACCAAACTTTCTGCTGCTCCACCTTCATCTCTTCCTCCTCCACCTCCCTTGCCTCCTCCACCTCCTCCTCCACCTCTCCCACCTTCAACCCTCCCCACTCCTCCTCCTCTTCCTCCTTCTGTTCGTCCTCCTCCTCCCCCCTACTCCTATGCCATCAAACAGACCTCCCATCATGCTCTGGCATCTGTCATCTCATCATCAACCAACCTCCCTCCTCCTCCAACTTCTCCACCTCCTCCTCCATGTTCTCCTCCTCCCCTTTCAGAACTTCTAGACTCACCACCAACTGACCTTCCTCCTCCACCACCGCCTCCTCCTCTGCCTACACTCCTCCCACGAGGATCAGAGAAGTCTCCAAAAGGTTGTGTTAAGGTGGCGACTCCCCCGCTGGTGACTGCCCAAGCTTTGCAGGGCGTCAAGCTTCGCTCCATCAAGAGCCACGATGGCCTGCTCACTAGCATCACGCTAGCCAGTGTTGCATCTATTGTCCATGATCGACCAAGCAAAGAAGCTCATCCAGACATTACTGTGTTAGCTAATGCTAATCTTGACGGCTATACCAACACTACTGTTAAGCTAGATGGAGCTGCATCACAAAATGCTGAACGTGATCTAGCTAGTCATGAAGCTTTAATGGGTAATGCTAACCTTTATAGCCAAGTTATGGCTGATGCAAAGCAAGCTGGACATGCTTCTGACAACTTAACAAAAAGTGATGCAAGGACACCCAACGATGAGTCACCTTATGCTAATCTTCAGAGTCTTCAAGACATTGTTGTTAGCTCCGCTAACCAAAGATGCTCCGGCTCCACGTCGACCAATAAAACTCCTCAAGACATCCAGAACAGTGAACAAGAGACGTACGCTACACTGGCAAACAATCCAGCCTCCAGTCCTGATGGTTATGATGCTGACCACATCGACACAGCCAATATGCAATATATTTCTTTGCAACAGGTCACAGATATGTTAGCAGATGCTAAGCTAACTGATCCTGCAGAGAAAGTGGAAAACACAGAGGAGTCTTCATACTGGACTCTCTCTGGAACAAAACAGTCTTATAGAGAAGACAGAGCGATGCTGTCAGAGAGCAAAGATGAAGTCAAGAATGATTCAGGATTGCTGAGTTATGGTGCGTCACCGCACAGTGATTTAAAACAGAGTAATCGGGTCTTTCAGCCCGGCAGCCCAACGAAGCTAAAGTCTCCAGAGAAGCCGGCCCTGCCAAAGAAGCCCGATCTTTGTATTCTCAGTCTCATGTCGTCCCCTGAAGCCAGACGGGCACCAAGCGTGTTGAAGAGCAACAAACAAATCACAACGCCTCCTCCTGGCCTCAACAGCCAATCACAGCCTCCCGCTGATTCCTCCGTCACACCTTTGCGTACACGTCTGACCCACACTACACCTTCACCAAAGCATTCGACTGCATGCACCACTGTTGATAAATCTGCTTCACCTGCACACTTGACAAATGCTGCTTCTTCCCCGGTGAGCTCAACACCTGCTGACACACACTCACCTGTGAGCTCCCCACAGAGGCAGAAGCCACAGGTTTTGTACAAGAAGCCTGATCTGTCATTGACCTCCCCCAAAACAAACAAACCACTCTGTGGATCTAGAAATACAGAAGAGGCATCCAAAGGCACCACAGAGACCCGTGGCACCGTGGAGATCATGGGCAGCACAAGGGCTGAAGACCGTTTAAACAGGGTCATGGGTTCCTTGGAGAACTGTGGTACCTCGGGAGTTTGGGACACCAGTAGCACCTTAGGGACCATGGGCATCTATGGGAACTGTGGCCCCTCGGGGTTCATGGGTGTCTCAGAGACTTGGAGTATCACAGGTTCTCCAAACAATATCAATGGGACTTTAGAGAACTGTGGTGTCTCAGGAACATGGGGAACTTCAGACACTTGTAGCATAGTGAACTCGACAGCCTATAGAGCCACGACCACCCAAACTGGAGGCACCCAGCACGGACTAACGAACCCTTATTGTGCTGGGATCATCAGGACACGACCTTACAAGGAAGATGAGACAACATGTCATAAGAGGTTGATGAGTTCATCGCTGGCTGAAGATGAAGAAGACAACGAGAAGGAGAGAGTGGAAGAGAGCGGGATGAAGACGACGATGATGATGATGCCATCAACCACAAGGAAGAAAGACAAAACGAGGAAGAGGAGGAAGAGGAGGCCAGGCAGGCAACTGTTAATGATGTCATCAACAATGCAGCCCTCCCCTTCATCATCATCATCATCATCATCATCGTCTTCGTCGTCATCGTCTTCATCAGGAGATGAAAGGGATGCAGCAAAAGAGAGAACAATGCAAGCGAGTGTGAGGACGAGGGTGACGAAGGTATGTGATCAAGACACGAGTGACTCTGAAAGCTCCTGCTCTCTGACTGGTCAGAGCAAGTACTCCCTGAGCAGCATGCTGTCCACAGACAGCCTGCGGGAGGAGCTGCTGCTTCCAGACCTCCTGATACAGGAACCAGAGGAAGGAGAAGAAGGGCGGAGCAAGGAGGGAGCAGACCAGAGAGGGCAGGAGGTGAAAGAGGCCGGGAGACCTCCGGATGGTAAGTTGGGTTTACTGAAGTCGGTCTTCTCTTAACACCTCCCAGTTTGACTCGATTGTTTATTTTCAGTGAGCCAATCAGAAACCAGGATGGTTCATTCACTCTGTTACTCAGCCACCTAATAAATAAACCAAGCGAGGGCACGGCTGGGAGATAGTTTGCTCCATGAACTTTGCTTTGACCTTTAGGTTAGCCGGTCTGATCGCTGCATTGCCCATCACAGTGTGACGTCAAAGATGATTTTTAACCTCTTTGACAGTTTGCCATCTAAACTGAAGTCCACCCATTCAAATGAATGGAAGGACTTTTGGTGCAGCGCCTGAGTTGGTCTGATTTGGGCCTCAGGGTTCTCTGTAGATGCATAGGCCCAGTTAAAGTGCTCAAATTGGGCCAGTACTTACCCTAACAGAGTACCAGCATGTTCTATATCTGACCAGTTGCATACAGACACTTATTACTCAGTACAGACATTCCAGTGAATGTAGGTACGCGTGATAAAGTTTTGTATGTGATGGGTAAAATAGTCCCAGTTTGCGGCTCAAACCAGCTGTTATTTAAGGAAAAATATGGTGGCCTAGTTCAGTCAGAAAGCTGCTGAGTCGGAGTTCACAGGCAGCCTTTTATTCAAACTCATGAGCGGCTAAAAATAAAAACTCTGGGTCTGAATTTTCTCTTTGTGTCTCCGTCCAGCTGATCTGTTCGTCAGTGTTTCAGCGGATCAGATGTTCGTCTCCGGTCGACCACGAACCACAGAGGATCTGTTCGCTGTCATCCACAGGTCGGAGCGCACAAACAAACACAAACACTGTTACTGTAACAACCAATCGACCACGTTCTCATGTGTCTGCTTGATTCCTCCCTCTGCCTCTGTGAGCAGTGCAGTATGGGAAGGCACAGCGTGAATGCCTTGGTAGGCAGGCAGGGTATCGCTGCAGGTAAACTGTGATTGGTCCCTGGATTTCTAGCAGATAGAGTTTTAGGTAGGTTTAACTAGAGAAATGACCTCCTGTGTCCAGTTATCCTTCCTTGTTTGCTTAATCTCTCCTTCATGTAGTCTCTTCCCTCCTTCCTTGTTCCCTAGATGGGAAGCCAAGACTCGACAAAACGTTGATGTTCTTGCATCAACAGAACGAGACAATGACTCGTCTTTATCTGTCTGTTTCAGGTCTAAGAGGAAGATGTTAGGAAGAAGGGATTCAGAAGACAACAGACATCGTATCTCCTCCTCCTCCTCCTCCTCCTCCTCCTCCTCCTCTCCTCCGGTTTCCCCCACTGATCTCCTGCCCAACCCGGTGCGACTTACGTGCCTCAAAAGTCAAAGATCAGCAAGAAGCGAAAGCTTCAAGGCTCTCCTGCTGAGGAAAGGAAGCCGCTCGTCTTCTCGAATGTCTGCTGTCGAGCGGCTTCGCATAGTCGCTGCTCCTTCGATCAGTACTGACGTCCCAAACATGTCGCCGACAGACCAGCCCACGAGCTCGGACACGTGTGATATTAACGCACACCTGACTCTGGATGTGCCAGTGTCCCCCACGTCGCTGTGTAGTCAGAACTTGTCCATGATGTTCAGATGGAGGCGAAGGGATGTGATGCAGAATCACCTCCTCTCCTCCTCTTCTTCTCCCTTCTTCTTCCTCTCCTCCCCCTCCATGAGGCCTCGCTCGCTCACTCCTCCCTGCTCTGCAAGCCGACGCTTTGCCGCTCGCTGCCGCCTCTACGCCGCCCCCATGACGGCCATCTTTGAAGTAGAAAGTGAGGAAGAGGAGGAGGACGATGACGTTTTTATTGAATCTCCAGGAGGAGAACTGAGCCAGAGACTGATTGATATTTCTTGATGGACAGGTCGAAGTTTATACGTACAGCAGGAGGAAGATGGAAGATGGTTCTGATGCCTGAATGTGACGACGTCCTACAGATCCTCATCAGGTTCACGGACACGTCGCACTGCCTCAGCAGACTGGACTGGACTGCCACGCGGCCTGAGTCATTTAGATTCTACAAACTGAAGCACACTGGAAACTCTCTGATGATAAAGGACGTGTCACACTGTCAGAAAAGTACAGGAGCCTGGAAAGGACATCAGTCATGATCTCAAGAAAACAAACCCAACACCTCGACGTAATGAACTTCAGCTTAAACGATCTTTTGTCTTTTCCTTGATTCGGCTTTGTTTCTTACTTCCTGCACGGATACTGAACGTACACAAAGCGTTACATTGTCTCGATCGAGAACGTGAAATCTGAATTTAAAATCGTGCATGTCCGTCTGCTCTTTGACTTCCTGTAGCGACAAAACTGACCAAAGAGGAAGTGGAAATATTTAAAAAAGTGATCTGAGATTGTGACGTGAGAAGTTTCCTTGAGATCACAGAATAAATGTTATGATAATAATTATAATATAACAATAATATTAATAATAATAATGTTCAAGCTGTTCAACAACAATCTGCCAATTTTATTGGCATTAACTTTGAAGTTGGTACCAAATCAGCCACTTCTGATTTGGGTTGTATAAAATAATTGAGGCGGGGAGGCCGAACTTCATGTTTGATATTTTAAAGAACAAGATGCATCCTTCATATTTTCTTTATGCCCTCCCCAGGACAGTGTCATTAAATATTAGATAATTCAAAGCATGAAGAATTTAAAGGATTTAAACGTTCAGTATTTCAGCACATAAAGTGAAATATTATCAAACAGACGTTGTATTAATGAGTCCATCACATCCAGCAGATGTTTCAGCCGCTCTCTCTCTCTGCGTCGGCTCTGTTTGGTTTTATTTGTCAGGATACAGAGAAAGCTTCAAACACACGTCGCTGATAAAATCCCCGGTGTTCCTGCGCCCGGCTCACATTAAACCAGTTTTAGATCAGCCAGTTTCTAAAGATGTGAACAAAGTGACACCCACTGGATGTTTGTGTTGTTTATCACCATTCTTATTATTTCTTTGCTGAGCTGCTGCTTCATTTTTATCCCACTTCATGTGTAACGCCCAGCTGACACTGTAATAATGTCCTAAACTGTAAATAATCCTGTTTTTCATCGTCATCTCTGTCAGTTATGTTGCTGCTGCTTCACTTCTTCTCTGTAGCAGTTTTGAAGCCTCCGTTCAGGTTTTAGTTTTCTTAAAGTAGGAGATAGTGAAACGACGTAACGTGACGTCAGAAAGACGATTTAACTTTTTCTAACTTTGAACTTAGGAACGTACTTATCTGTGCGAATGTAAGAGGTTCAGATTTACTCTATTAACCAATAAAATGAATAAAACTCCACTGAATGAAAAGTTGACGTGTTTGTGAATGTAGGTGCAGAGAAAAGGAGGAACGTATAAAATAAATAAAGTGTATGCATATGAGCTGATGGAGAAACAGAAGCAATAAAAGACAAACTGATTTATTCATTTGATTTCTTGTCTTTTTATTTTGAAACAGTCGTGAACAAAAAGGAGAAACTGTAATGGAAAATGTGAACAAAGAAGGTGAGCTGAGATTCAAAACACCGTACAAGTTTTTCTTTGAGAGGCTTCAGCCATCACAAAGGCTTCATAGGTGATGAAGCACTTTTACATAGCAGTGGATCATTGTTAAATCTTGTTAAAGACCTGCACAAGAACACTGTGATCCCTCTCAACAAACTGTAACCTCCTTAGAAACCCTGGAACATCCTCCTTAACTACAGTCATCTCTTCAAAAGCCCATTTAATCTCTTCAAGAACCTTTCAAAACATTCCTGGAACCTTGTCAAGAACCTTTCTCAAACCCTTGAACAGAAACAAAACAAACATGTTTGAACATTTGCAGCGATTCAGCTTCAGTTCTCTGCAGTCCAATGAGTATCAGTGTATTGGGGTGCTGTTTGAACCTCAGACCACTGGGTGGTGCTGTGGATCAGTTCTGGTGCTGCCCGCTTTGTTTTGCATGCACAGTTTTCAAAAAGGTTCTTGAAGAAGGTTTAGGATGTTCTTGGGTTGTTCTTTAGAAGTGTTCTCTCGGGAGTTCTTGAAGAGGTCCAGAAATATGAAGGGATGTTCTTATGCAGAATCCAAAGATCTTTGATTTGATGAAGTCCTTTGGACTCATTTCAAAGGTTCTGAGGAGATTTCATTCTTTCTTTTTTTCTTTTTTTTTTGATAGATTTAAATGGTTCTTGAAAATATTTCTGGGGTGTCTGAGGAGGTTCAAGTGGTTCTTGAAGATATTTGGTTCCCTGTGTGTCAACAGTTCTGAGAAAGGTTCTTGATAGGGTTTCAGGGATGTTTTGGAAGGTGAAAAATGTTCTTAAAGAGATTAAATGGACTTTTGAAGAAGTCTATGCGGCTACTGAGGATGTTTCAGGGAGGTTACAACTTGTTGAGAGGGATTAAAGTGTTCTTATACAGATTTCAGAGGTCCTTAATAAGGTTTGACAGTGTTCTTGTTCCAGAGGTTCTGATTAGTTTTTAGGGTCTCAGGGGTTTTTGAAAATATTTGAACGAGGTTGAAGAGGTTCTTGGTAAGGCTGCAAAAGTTCTTGAGGATGTTCCTGAATTCGTTACCACGGTTTAAGAACTCCTTGAGGTGCTGACACCTCAAGGAGTTCTTGAGCTGGTGGTTCCAGATGTTCTGATGATTCTAAGAGGTTTCAGATGTGCTTGAAGAATTCTGAGAGGTTCTTTAGATGCCCCAAAGGGTCCACGAGGAGGTTTCTTTGGAGGTTTTGGGAGGTTCTATAAGAACTCATGAATAGGCTCCTTTAAAGGATTCAGGTGACATATTAAGGTTCTCAATGAGTAGTGAGGATTGTGGAGGAGGTTCCAGAGGTTCCTACCTTACTTCTCCACCCAACCTACCTTCTTGTCTTTCATGCATCAGGCTGATCACCCCTCGGATTAGTTTTGTGTTTTCTCAGTTGTTTAGTCTTTAATGAGCTCCCATAAAACCATCACGCTGTTCTAATGGAGATATCCGAGAGAACACACAAACAGATTGTTCCTCAAACTGCCAGCAGCTGTGTATGTGTGTGTTTTCGGGTGGAAGAGGTCAGATGAAGCAGTCAGACAAATATCTGTATTGTCAGGATGATGCAGCAGTGTGTCTGTCCTGAAGGAAAACCGAATATCAAGTGCTTATTACTGATATTATTATGTATTTGCCTCCAAAGAGACACAAGACATTTTATTTATTAGGCTTTTTATTTATGCCGCCCAGTCGAGGACTGAGACCAGAACACGTGTGGCTGCCGGCGAACACAGAGCAGCTGCACGGCGTTAGTTCAGTGTCTGATACATCCGAACACAACAACCTGGGTACAAACACAGAGAGGGTTAATCATTAAGACACATCAGAGCTGTGAAGTTTCACATAGTTTACCACGACACCGTCTGACCTTTGAACTCCCGTCTGTGTTTAATCTGCCTCGTTAAAACGTCTCAGAGGTTTTAATTGTCTGATTGATTGTGGAGCCAAAAACATCAGCAGCTTTATTTCTGTTACTCTGTCATCTTTAGTTTGTTGAAGTGATCAGACTTCATATCAAAGATCAAATGGATGAAAATGAAGCTGCAGAGTGATCACTTGTTTCACACCTGCGCACACCTGGTGTTGTTTTTGGCTTTTCAGTTAATCACATGTTTGGTTAAGAATTCGGATAAACGCTGTGTGTGTGTGTGTACTTTTCTGTCGTCGTGGTAACAGTTTGCTAACAGCAGATGTGTGTGTGTGTGTGGAATGATAACACTAAGTGAACCTGGCAGAACGGAACGCTTTCACCGAGTGTGTGTTTAGTTTTTCTTACATCTCTCGTCACAATGAAGCGGCAGCACTAACGTGTTTTTATCTCGTTTATTCTGTTAACGAAGGAGCTTTTCTTTCTCAGGGTTTTACTTACCTCAGACAAAGAGAAATACTGAACCTCTCACTCCTCTATATTTATCTACAGTTAGTAGTTTACATATATACACATCAGCTTGTGAGGTCCAATGTATTATTAAAGATTAAATCCTCACAGGTAGACGGCTAACAAGAACGCCTGCAGTCTTGGGGTGCCATTATTTAACCATCCGAAAGAGTTAGCTCAGTCTGCAGGTAGCTGCTGTTAGCTCAGTTTGTTAGCCGGACTGTGAGCTCAGAGCACCGGGGGAGTGTTAGTGTTTGTACCACAGAAGAAGAAGAAGAAGAAGAAGAAGAAGAAGAAGAAGAGGAGATGTTCAGTCCCAGCGGTCAGCAGCTGGGCCTGAACATCTCCTCTTCTTCTTCTGAAATAATGTCAGAGGAGCAGAGAGTGAAGAGGACGCTGACGGAGGAAGCTAAGAAGAGAAAAGGAGAGAGTGAGCGAGCAAGAAGCCGCCGGACAAGAGTAAATCTGGGACTGACTTTTAGTGGTTGGTGAGAGCTTGGTGAAATAAAAGTACGATATATTCCCGTTCTGCCCCGTAAATCTGACACTCCGGACCTTTTAAGTAAAAGATCTGATTAGTTGAGCAGATGTTTCCGGAGGCTGTAAGTTTCACAGCAGTTCTTCCTCAGACAAATCAAATTTCCATAGCTGTCCCTGCCATCATCAGTTAAATGTCAGCTGATGTGACTGATGGATATCAGACTGGGGCGTTAATGTGCGACCATTTCAGTTTCAAAGTCACCAGACTTCATCTCTAACAAGAGTTTTCACAGCCGTCTGTCAACTGAAAGAAAATACATTGACTATGTATTTGAAGTTGTTGATCATGTAAAGGAGGTTAAAGAAGTTCAAGGAGTTCTTGAGGACATTCAAGGTGCTCTTAAGGTGCCCACCTTCTCAGGAGGTCAAGGCCCAGCAGTGTTTGATGAAGACAAAGGTGTTCAAGGAAACTTCAGAGATTTTCAAGTGTGAGAATGCTTCACTGGGTCTTTTTAGATGTTTTAGTTGTTCCTGTGAACCTTTAAGGATGTTGTAGACGTTAAGGACAGGTGCCTTGAGATAGTTTGAGAGGTTCTTGAAGGGGTTCCAGAGGTGCTTGAGGTGGTTTCAGAGATTCCAGGTTCTAGTGATCTTTGAGGAGTTTCTGGAGGCATCCTTCCTGAAAATATTTAGTGTTCCCTCAGGAGACATCAGGGGCTGGTGAGGTTAAAATGGACGTTTAGTGGATGTTTAAGGGGCTCTTGGGGAGGTTCTTGGAGATGTTCCAAAATGGGGCGTGTAGTAAATGCTCCAGTCGTATGGTACAGGCCTGGATGTGTACAAAGTGGAGTTAATGGCTGTGAGAAAAGTTTGCACTGACCTGCATAAATAAACAGCTTCCACTGTGAGATCCAGGGCGTCATTCCTCTGCAAACCCCCCTAAACCCTGTGCAGGTTTATAAAACACACACACACACACACACACGTATGGTGTTTATACACGCACATATACATACGACCTGACAGTGTCCCCCCACACACATTCCTGTAAATCCTGATTCCTGTTAAATCGCCACTATTAGACACTAATGTGTTTACATTACGTGATCCAACACACACTCACACGTTCAGAGCAGCTGAGTGATTCGATATCTGATACAGCAGATGAACAAATAAGGGTGGAACTGTGAGAACAGACGGCCATTCACATCAACAGGAAGGTGTGTGTGTGTGTGTGTGTGACAGGTTGGCTCTGTGCTGTTAGAATGATTCTCACCTGTGTCGTGATGCTCCTCAGACTGAGAGGTCCACAGGGGAGGGAACGTCTTGTTGGACCTCCTGCACCTTCTGTATCAATGCTGGAACCTCCAAAACCCCAAAGAACCCATCCAGTGTTACAATGAAGTCAACACACCCTGATAACATCCACAGAACTCCCTCAGTCTGACCGCTGCACCTTCTCATCGATGCCGGGACCATTTCACCTCCTTCAAAGAACTCAAACTCCTCCAGGAACCCCTGGAACCTCCTCAAGCACTTTTCAAAATGACCTCCAAACTTTCTTCAAAGACTTCTGTGAGCCCTCTTTGTCCCCAAAAACTCATGGGATGTCCTCAAAGACCCTTCAGAGACACCTGAACTGTCCCTCAAAGACTCTAAATGATGTCTGAACTTTCCTGAATCCAAGAAACTCTGAAATCTTCTCTGTGAAACATCCTGACTCTTGATGCCCTTAAAACCTTCTCAGGTGGAACGTCTTGTTGGATCTGTGGAACCTCATTTAAGACCTGAAGCCTGGACCAAGTGGAACCTCCATCTAAAAGACCTCTGGAAGCTCTTCAAGGGTCTCTGCAATCTTCCAAACAGACTCATTCTGAAGAAGAACCTCCACTGCTGTGACCAAGTTACCTGAAACAGAAACTCACCTGGGCCACTACAGCTGTTTGATACAGCCCTGTCATCAAGTCCTGGACCTGGACCGGGACCTGGACCTGGTCCTGGTCCTGGTCCTGGACCTCCTCAGTCCTGGTAACAGACCTGGTATCAGTGGTTTCACTGGATACTTAAAGAAGAGGCGTTGTTAATTCTCTCCGCTGAGAGGGAGTGCTGCGCCGCACATCTGTCAAACTTTTAGTGCGCGCGCGTGTGTGTATGCGCGTGTCAGCTCTCCGCTTGCACATGCACGCGCGGACCTCCCTCCTCCTCCTCCTCCTCCTCCTCCTCCTCCTCCACTCCTCTGTATTTCCGTGATCCCGGCAGAGTTGCGCGTGTTGGAGAGCAGAGACGGATGATCCACAGAGGAGGGCGCGCGGGGCTTACAAACACCTGATCAATAATCACCTGTCATTGCCCACAGCCTGGACCAGAGTCTTCTCTTCAGTCCGCAGAGACATGAACCCGTCAGCTGCTGCCGGAACTGATGATGATGAAGGTGCTCCCACAGCTGCACGCGCTCCACCAGCAGTGATCCGCGCCGGTCTAAAGATGCCACCGGGCCCCGGCGCTCGGCACGCAGCTCAGATCAGACTAACCCGGGATAATAAAACACGCACACACACACACACACACACACACACACACACACACACACACACACACACACACACACACACACACACACATAACTCCAAGCAGAGATCCAGCCTGAGCGGGACGAGCCGGGACGAGCCGGGAGGACGCTGGATCAGTGCGCGGTGCGCGGAGGAGCGGAGGCGCACCGAGACGCGTCGAGGCGCGGAGGACAGAGGTGAGTCCGGGATGGAACAAACCTGTCTCCGTGCTGCACACAGCCCGGCATGCACCGCGCGGCTCCGTCCTGTTTTTACGGATCAAGTTTCTTTAAAAACAAAAGATGAAAAAAAATACACATCTGCTTTAGTTTCATTGCTGAAACAAGAACTCATCAGTAATGAAGTTCATTAAACTCTTCCATTCTCAGAGCTGATGTCAGTAAGTCGGCATGTCTTCCTTCAGGTCGCAGTGATGCTGCTCGCGGCTCCCGGTGCTGTCGGCGCTCCTCGTCCTGCTGCTGGCCGCTGGACGATGCACCGCGGCGGCCCTGCTCAGCCGAGCGGACGGACGGCTGGGGTGCAGCGTGCTGGAGCTGGTCGGCCGGAACCCGAGGAACGAGGACGGAGCCGGCGGCGGGCTCAGCGGACACAGCGGAGTGAAAGCCCGGAGAGGCGGGTCACCGCGGGGAGCGGGTCAGTAACACGGTCACCACTGCTGCTACTGCTACTGCTGCTGCTACTACTACTGCTACTGCTGCTGCTACTACCACTGCTGCTTGCTGCTATAGCAGCAGCCTTGCGGCTGCACTGCTGCTGCTAGCTGCTGCTGCTGCTGCTGGCAGCGGCTGCGCTGCTGCTGCTTGCTGCTGCTGCTGCTGGCAACGCAGCAGCGTGGGCTGCAGCAACAGCAACACTGCTGCTGCTGTAACGCTGCTGCTGCTGCTGCTTGGCGGCGGCTGCAGCTGCTTGCTGCTGCTGCTGCTGCTGCTGCTTGGCGGCGTGCTGCTCAGCAACAACAACATGCTGCTGCTGGCAGCAGCTCTTGCTGCTGCTGCTGCTGTTGCTGCTGCTGCGCAGCCTTGCGGCTCTGCTCTATGCTGCTTAACCTTGCTGCTGCTGCTGCTGTAGCAGCGCGGCTGCTGCTGCTGCTGCTTGCGGCTGCTGCGTGCTGCTGCTTTGCTGCTGCTGCCGCTTGCTGCTTAGCTTAACATAGTAACAGCAACATGCTGCTGCCTGCTAATGCTGGCTGCTGCTGCTGCTGCTGCTGTGCTGCTGCTGCCTGCTGCTGCGCAGTACTGCTGTTACTGCTGCGGCTGCTGCTTGTGCTGCTGCTGCTGCTGGTGCTGCTGCTGCTGCTGCTGCTGCCCAGCTGCTGCTGCGCGGCTGCTGCTGCCAACGCTGCTGCTGCTGCTGATGCTGCTGCTGCTGCTGCTGACTGCTGCTGCTGCTGCTTGCTGCTGGTAGCAGCTGCTGCTGTGCTGCTGCTGCTGCGGCTGCTGCTGCTGCTGCTGCTGCTTGCGTGCTGCTGCTGCTGGCTGCTGCTGCTTGCTGCTGCTGCTGGTGCTGCTGGCTGCTGCTGCTTGCTGCTGCTGCTGCTGCTGTGGCCTTGCGGCTGCTGCTGCTGCGCTGCTGCTGCTGCTGCAACTGGCGGCTGCCTGCTGCTGCTGGCTGTTGCTGCTGCTGCTGCTGCTGGCAGCGCGTGCCGCTGCTGCTGCTGCTGCTGCTGCTGCTGCTGCTGCGGCAGGCGCGGCTCTGCTGCTGCTGCTGCTGCTGCTGTGACTGCTGCTGCTTGTGCAGCAGCAGCTGCTGCTGCTGCTGCTGCTGCTGCGGCAGCGGCAGCGCATGCTGAGTACGCGGCTGCTGCTGCTTGCTGCTGCTGCTAGTGCTGCAACAGCAACCTTGCTGCTAGTGCTGCTGCTGCTGCGCGGCTGCTGCTGCTTGGCTTGCTGCTGCTGCTGCTAGTGCTGCTGCTTGCCTTACTACTACTGCTACTGCTACTACTACTAATACTACTACTACTACTGCAACTACTACTACTACTACTGCTACTAATACTACTGCTACTGCTACTAATACTACTACTACTGCAACTACTACTACTACTACTACTACTGCAACTACTACTACTACTACTGCTACTACTACTACTGCTACTACTACTAATACTACTACTGCAACTACTACTACTGCTACTACTACTACTACTATTACTGCAACTACTACTACTGCTACTGCTACTACTACTAATACTACTACTGCAACTACTACTACTACTACTGCTACTACTACTAATACTACTACTGCAACTACTACTACTGCAACTACTACTAGTAATACGGCAACTGGTACTATAGTTTAGAATATTAATACACTTTACTGTGGCAGCTTGTGAATGTGGAGTCATTTATGACTTTATTGATTCTTATTTATAATTGATATCAACTAACACGTCTCAGAGACTACATCCACGTTTTAGACAGTCTGTGACAGTCTCAGAGACTACGTACAGGTTTTAGACAGTCTGTGACAGAGTCTACGTCCAGGTTTTAGACAGTCTGCGTGTGAGTCTGTGGGGACGTCACAGAGACTATGTCCAGGTTTTAGACAGTCTGCGGGACATCTCAGAGACTACGTCCAGGTTTTAGACAGTCTGCGGGACATCTCAGCGACTACGTCCAGGTTTTAGACAGTCTGTGGGGACGTCTCAGAGACTACGTCCAGATTTTGGACAGTCTGCAGGACGTCTCAGAGACTATGTCCAGGTTTTAGACAGTGTGCGGGACGTCTCAGAGACTACGTCCAGGTTTTAGACAGTCTGTGGGGATGTCACAGAGACTATGTTCAGGTTTTGGACAGTCTGCGGGACGTCTCAGAGACTACGTCCAGGTTTTAGACAGTCTGTGGGGACGTCTCAGAGACTACGTCCAGGTGTTAGACAGTCTGTGACAGTCTCAGAGACTATGTCCAGGTTTTAGACAGAGACAGTCTCAGAGTTCATTCTGGTCCTTTATGTGACAGAGAAGATGCAGCAGTCTGTTTCACTTGAGAACTTTTGGTTGTTTGGATCAGCGGCTTGAAGTCCACTTCAACTCATCGGGACATTTACAGCCGGGTCCATTAGTGCAGTCAGCTGATGCCAAAGCTGGAGCGGGCCTCCAGAACATCATCAGTCCTCTGCAGGGATGACGTCACAGCGAGACATTAAAGACAGCCTCCGAACCAGCAGTGAGCAGCTTCGACTGTAAACGCTCACACACTTCGTGGTTTTCACACGGATCACGTCACGTTCATTCATATCTTCGATCACACGCAGCCTGAAGTGTCGTCACATGTGTACAGCTGTGCTGCACAGTACGCCGACTGTCTGTGTGACTGAACAGGACTGAAGAGTTTCAGCAGTCGGCTTTATAAACCCTGCTGAGACAGAAGACCTTAGTGAGGTAGTAGTGAGTAATCACATTACTTCACACTACTTCAGGCTTTCAGGCCACCTGTGGTTGCCCACTTTGCACACTTGGTAGTCCAGCCTTTATTATTGTTATTGTTAGCATTCGTTTGTCTGACTGAGGTTTATTCTTTTATTTCAGAGAGTCACCACAAAGACCCACGATACAAGGAGAAGTTCATCAAACACCTGACAGGTATGAACACCGTCACCTTTACACATGGGAAGTGTCTGGGAGAGCTCAGTGTGTGTTGAACGTTTATTCTGACTTTCACATCTCTGAGGTTTAAATTAAAGCTCCAATCAGACGCCACGTCACAGCCGCGAACACCTTCTGTCCAATCAGAGTCCAGTATTCCAAAGAGCTTCTCATTCTGTCCTCAGGTCCTCTTTACTTCAACCCAAAGTGCAGAAAACATTTCAACAGACTGTACCACAACACCAGAGAGTGCACAGTACCTGCCTGTGAGTGCACACACACACACACACACACACTGTGTTATCAGTGTAATCATGTCAGAACAGCAGTAGCTCTTATGATCTTAAATCATGCATGTCGCACTGTGTTTATCTTGGAGAGGGAGTGTGTGTGTATGTGAACAAAAATGTGTGTCTGTGTACATATGTTAGTGTGTGTGTGTGTGTTAAAACAAGTCTTATCCTGTCCTTCATCTCAGAGAAGCTCCTGCAGCAACACGACACATTTACACTGACGGGAATCGAACCTGCGACCAGCGAAATAACTAAGTTCTGTGTGTGTGTGCGTGCGTGTGTACGTGCGTGTGTGTGTCTGATGTTAGTTTGCGTTGAAGCGGGAGAGTAACTGAGTACATTTACTTTACGTATCCGTCATCAGAAAGCTAAACGTTGTGTTAGGATGTGAACGTTGAGTCATGTTGTTTTGGGGTTCACATAAAGATCTTTGACCTCTCCAAATGAGATCCTCCAAAATCCACACAAACACACAGACCTGACAAACGCTGTGATAAACTCTTAATGCCTCAGGAAGATGAAACATGATCACCTCTCCGCTGACCGACGTGTTCGACAGTTAGTCGGCCTGCGTGCCTCTGAACGGTTAAATAGTTCCCGACGTGTTCGCAGACTTCAGTTCATTAAACTCTCTCGTGTGCGTTTGAACAGATTCGTTACAGATGGGCTCGTAATCAGCTTCAACAATCTTTATTGGTCCCACTTGCAGATTTTTCCCGCTACAACAAGCCAGGTGGGACATTTTCTGTGTATGACAGAAAACTTTTGGAATCGACAAACTTCATTAATGAAAATCACATGATTCAGATTCATCAGACAGCGTTTGCTCCAAGCTAGCAGTCACCATTTGACTCTTTGAATCTTCGTGCTAAGCT
Organism: Protonibea diacanthus; assembly: GCA_028641955.1. NCBI lineage: Eukaryota > Metazoa > Chordata > Actinopteri > Sciaenidae > Protonibea > Protonibea diacanthus. The sequence goes on from CM053999.1 coordinate 495,012, forward strand.
AGGCTAAAAACAACGTGGGCCCTCCAGCTGTGGTTTGTTTTTAGACAGCGAACATGTTCTGTGCTAACCGCAGATGAACACGCCGTGTTGTTTTCATCTCCTGCAGATTATAAAAGATGTGCTCGTCTGCTGACTCGACTGGCTAACAGCCCTCGCTGCACGGAGAGATAAACAGGCTGAGAGATGGTAAGTCACATTTATGTATACAGAACAAAATATACGTCTTCATAGCATGGTACCATCACGTCCACGTTCTCTGAGATGAAAAACAGTTTCACTGTGAACACAGATCGAGCTTCTGGACCAGCAGGCAGCTTCATGGAGGTCACTTTAGCTTCAGGCTGAACAGGACGTGGTAAAAACAGTTCAGACGTCGGCGCGGCGAGTTCTTCTTCAGATAAGAAGATTCAGATGTTTCTTGTTTTGCTGTTCGCGGCAGTAAAGGTGCGTGTCACTTTCTTGTGACATGAAGTATGACCATCATTATCTGACATCATTCAGAGCTCAGGGCGCCGCCCACAGTGAGCAGAGAAGACGAGCAGAAACAGCCGCAGCACAATGTGACGATTGTTCAGCCAAATGATAAAAACCAGAGCCCGACAAAAGACCAGCAGAACCACAGACTCTGCAGACACCAAAAAACACTGTATAAAACCTGTGGTTCCACATCAGGCCCACCAGACGTGTTGGGATGACTTGGGGTGTTCCAGACCTCCAGGTTGGGAACTGTTTCTGTAGAACCTGTTGAGCCTAACATCTATAGAACCACATTAAACATGTCAAGATCCAGAAAACTTGTAGAGATAGTCTGTTGAATCCTGTAGAACCTAGCTTGGAGGCTGTAATACCCGTTGTTTGGTTCTAGAGAGTCTAAGAACCTGCAGAGTATGAAGAATCTGCTGATGATGAGTTTAAAACCTGCCGGGGCTATGATTTACAGGTTCTCCTGAGGTCAGTGGAACATGTAGAGCATTCAGTCTTCATCAACGTCTATAGATCATTTGGACCTAAATGTCTGTGGAACCTGCACTGCACAGAGTCTGTACAATCCTTAGAACCTATAGAACCTTTATTTAAAACTGCAGAACAGAGAGATCCGCTGAAGAGACAAAAGTATTTGAAGAACCACGAGTAACCTGTACTTTCCTTAAATTGAAAACATAAATCATGCACAGCGTGACGTCTAAAGAACCTGTAGCACCTAAGGCCTGTAGAACCTGTAGGGCAGAGTGTGTAGAACCCAGAACATGGAACCTGTATGACATGGAACTCTGTCAGAGCTTCAGAACCTGAATGTAGAGCATGTGGAACCTGATTACCAGTCAATGTATCAACAGTTCCGTGTTTCATGTATTAAAAGTTGTTAATCGTCTCTTCTTCTGGACAGGAAGTGTTGCCGTGACAGCAAGAAGGCGGGGCAGTCCTCCACCAACACCGCCACAGACGCATCATCTTCAATCCACTCCCAGAATGCAATGCTTTCTGTTCTCATCCAATCTCATCTGGCTGCTAACTGAACTCTGACTGACAGGACCAAGATGGACCGGTTCTGTTCTGGTCTGGGTCAGCTTGTGTTGATATGTCTGAGTCCAATCAGAAGTCCAGTCAATGTTTGACCTCTGAGTCCGTCCATGCTGCATTCAGGGACCACAGCAAACACCCACCTGCTTTGATGAACGTCCTGGACTCTGGTCTTTAACTCGACTCTGTTCTCCTTTAATCCGTTCTGCGACTCATCGAAAGTCCAGTCTGCATCACCAGACTCACCTCAGTTGTGCTGGACTCTGCTGGACTCTGCTGGACTCTCTGGAGTCTCTCTGGAAGTCGATGAGCTGAAACAAGTCGCTTTGAGTCTGATATGATCCAGAAAGTACGGCAGGTGTCAACAGAACTGTTCCTCTGGGACAGAACGTCTTTTTTTTTGTGTTTCCTCACAGTCTTTTTTGTGTTCTGGACCTGTTTAACGCGTCTGACGGTTCGTTTGAGGCCTTCAGAGGACGTTCAGGACCGATCGTCCGATCAGCTCAAGACTTTTGCTGACGTTTGTTGATAATAACTGATGATTGTGTTCCAGTGTATTTATATTGTTTAAGCTGACGCCCCGTGTGCAATATGTACATACAGGCAGAGGAATAAACACGTTTGATAGATTTTATATCTGTTTCTTCATTTTTAAATACTTCTTCGGTTGGACCTGACCCGGAGCCTGGCTCAGATGTGGGACAGGAGCTGATCTCTGACAGGGTGAGCCACATTTCATCAGTGTTGATTTTGGCTGCAGTTTGTGCTCGGCGTCATGAAGTGAACGTTTCCTCTCTGCAGTGGAGACAGAACGACGCTCGTCACCGCAGACCTCGTTAACTCCTCGAAGTCTTCACGGGTCGAGCGGCGGCAGACGTCGCGTGATCGGTCACAAACTGTTCAAAGTTTTTCTGTGGAAGAAAGTGGCGCGACTTCCACTCAGCCGTCGCTACGGTAACTATCATAGTAATAATACAGCAGCGTGGTAATAATAGGCACGATTTAATTACCCAGAGTTCCTTTAACGAGGTAATGATCTGTCTGTCTGCCTGTTTTTGGCTCCGCGTGTGCAAAATATCGCTTACAGTCATTTTATAGTAATTAAACAAACTGTCAAAGGCGTGTGTGTGTGTGTGTGTGTGCGTGTGTGTAATTATATTATTCTAAGCTGATGCCAAAACTGTAGCTGAGCTGGTCGGACTGCAAACACACACACACACACACACACACACACACGCCTATCAAACCTATTTTGGTTCCTTCACCTGCAGTTTGACACCCTGAGTCGTCCCGACAGGCCTGAGGCCATCTCAGATCAACAGGTTTGGTTCTCCGGTCCTCGGGTCTCTGCAGACTTTGTGGTTCTGCCTTTGTTGAGGTGTTTTGACTGAACAGTCAGTCGTGGTTTTGGGTTTCTTGGTTTCTTCTTTCTTGTGTTTGCTGACAGTTCTTCCGCCTCACCACGGTAAGTCTACATTTGAACCTCACTTCGACAAACGAGAGCTCCACCTTCAATTAGACATCATGAAGATGCATCAGGTGTCTCTTGATGCAGTCCACCATGTTGAGCCGCCTACAGTAGCCCAGAACGGACAAACTAAACACTGACTGCAGACGACTGAATGTGCCACCGCTGTTTGTCCTTCAGGGTGAAACCTGAAGGTCAAAGTGCCTTCAGTGATGAAATGTTTTTGGCCTCTTGGGGGCAGCAGAACAAGTTTGGCAGACAGGAAGCACGGAAGCTTGGAGGAAGCTGATATGTTGAACTTATGGTTTGTTACACAGAACCATCTGGGACGCGGTGGTTGGATGAACCCTCGGGCTCATGGTCAGTTCGTCTCTGGAAGTTCACGCACAAACACGGCAGCAACACGTTTCAGCAGCTCGTCTCTCCGCAGACGTAAACAGCTGATTGGTTCGTGATGGATGGGACCGGTCGACTTTCACATGAAGTCAGAGAAATAAATCCGACTTCCCACATGACAGCATGGTTTCTATTTTTGTCTCCTCGTTAACTGTCCTGTCTTAAATGTCTATTTTTAAACTTTATTAAATGTTCTATTAGAGAAAATGTATAAAAAATAAACAGTGTAAAGGATCTTGAAGATACTGAGTGCGCCAGTTTAAACTGGCATTGTAAACTTCTGTGGGGAATGCTGATTATCGTACGCAGATTAATCAATAATACTCTTTAATAATGATGCTAATTTTAGCATGTGTTAGCATATTGAGCTATTTACATTACCAAATAGCACACTGTTAGCTAATCAGCTAATGTTAGCATTCAGGAACAGAATGTTACCTAATGTAAACTCTTAAAACTATCGATTCTAGAGACGTAGATATTTACTTTTTAGTTTTTGGATGATTGCTAACATTAGCTAACTTTGCTATGGACCTTTAGTTAAACATGTAATGCAGCTAAAGCTAAAAGTGAGCTAACACTTTGTGAATGCTAACGTTAGCAATAGCACAATCTAATGCTATTGATAGCATAGAAGCATTAGCTCATACTTAATATTTAAACAAGATAATATTAGCCTAAAAACAATTACAACATGGACAAATCATGTGTGGCTAAATGCTAGTTTTAGCAAACATTGTGAAAGTAATGCAGTGTAAGTCCACAGCAATAATAACAATGTGAAACAGGTGCTAATGTTGGAATGCTGCTAACAACAAACCATTCATCAGACGGCTACATTAGCTTCAGTTTAGCGTCATAGTTTTGATATCAGAGTCTCGAACTCAAAACCTTTTTAGGGTTTTCTGGATCTATTGATTTGTTCAGGTGATCCAGGTGACTTTATAGGTAGCTGTTGTTGAAAGAGCCGGATAATGACAGTTAGCAGTACTAGAACATGAAGTACTTTTGCTGTGGTTACTGTTTTTGAATGAAGTTACTGAAGGTACAGTTATATAAATGACATTAGAAACAATGGAAGCAGTGTAGGAGGAGCAGTGCTGTGAGGTGACTAACTGCTGTGGCAGGTAATGACTAATCTGTGATGAATTACACCTGAATCTGGTCCAGGTCTGTACAGCTACTGTCTACATCACAGCACGCACACACACTTTCACATGTACTTTAAATAAACACATTCTTGTACTTTATCCACACGAACACGCACACACACCGCATGTCTTACATACCTGGGAGGGGATGTTTGATTGACAGGTCGGGGGCGTGGCTTGCATGAACCAGACCAGAGCAATGACAGGTAACGTTGTGGTTTGTGTGTGTGTGTGTGTGTGTGTGTGTGTGTGTGTGTGTGACAGCTTCCTGAACAGTCTGTCAAGATGTCAGATGTTATGCAGTTGTGTCCTGATTTGCCCACTGAGATACCACAGAGTGAACCTGCAAGACTTTAAACCAGTCATAGAGAACTGGAGGAGTCGGAAGACAATCACAGAGGACGACAGAGGACGACAGAGGACAACAGAGGAGGGAACAAGACAACTGGAGGGACTGGAGAACCTCCAGGGAACTCCAGTGGATAGACGACTCGGTGGTTGACTGGTGGAGGACTGGAAGTATGACTTGTAAAGTAATGGAGGACTTGATCCAGAAAGGACTTCCTCCTAGACGAGAACTGGTAGAAGAAAGATGAGCTTGGTGGATGAAGATGATGTATGATGGACAAAAGGACTGTAAGGACTTGGACGAGGACTCACAAGGGACTAGAGGACTTGGGTGGACTTAAAGGGACTTGAAGACTGGGAAGATGACTTGCAGAGGACTGGACGAGTTGCAAAGGACTTGATGAAGACGAGAACCCATAAAACAACTCAAAGAGAAACGACTTGTAGGTGGACAAGATGACCTGAAATGGAAGCAGAACTGATCGAGTGGGAAGACTTGTCAGATAACTTAGAGGAGACTGAAAGCGCTCTGAGTGGACTGCAGACGATGTAACAGAGGACCGGATGACTTGAAAGGAGACTTTGAGGAGGATTCTTGGTGGATTGGAGGATTGATAGCAACATCTCGGGGATACTACATGACCTGAAGGTGATACACGTGATTGACAGGGTCCAGTTGTGGATCTGAAGAGATTCCTCGGGGTGACTTGTAGAGGATTTAAGCACTAGTTCTGACTTGGAGGACAACGTTTAGTGGAGCAGAGGTCTTGAAGACTTGAAAAGGGAGTCTTTACTTTGAGGATGGTCTGTGGTGGACTGGAAGAGTACAGGTCCATCGAGGGCTAGAGGAGTTGAAGAGGAGTTGAAGAGGAGTTGAAGAGTTGAGTCAAACTGGAGGATTCTGAGGAGGCCTGAACTGGTTTACGGAGGCTGGGTGGCCTGACACACACACACACACACACACACTGTGGAAACACATTAAGAAGACAAATGGCTGCAGTGAGATTTGATGTTTATCCAGCAGGCTATTTAAAGAGAGGAGGGATTAATGCGGGAAGAGATGAAGGAAAAGATAAAGACATGAGAGAAAGGACGAGGACAAACAACGTTAAAATACTCAAGTACTTTAAGTACTTCACTACAAGAATAAAATACTTTTAGTGCTCATACTTTACATGAAGCTGAGAATACTGGTGAACTTGTAATATACAGTCTGTTAGCAGAAAGACCGTCCTCCAGCCTGGAGAACGTCATCCTCACTGATCCACAGATCACGCTCGATGTGAGCAGAGACTTCCTGAAGCTTCAGCGGCTCCTCCAGACAAGATGTCCGCTGTGCTGCCACTGATCAGATGTGATGAATGTTCATCATCTCATTATGCAACATCCTGAACAGGTGCTACAAAATCTGCACCGGGGACGCCAAGTGGGGCAGCAGCTTCAAACTGAAGTCCCAAGGATCCGTCATGTCGAGACTGCCTAAAACCTGGACGTAGTCTCTGAGACGTCCCCACAGACTGTCTGAAACCTGGACGTAGTCTCTGAGACCACAGACTGTCTAAAACCTGAACGTAGTCTCTGTGACGTCTCCGCAGACTGTCTAAAACCTGGACGTAGTCTCTGAGACCACAGACTGTCTAAAACCTGGACGCAGTCTCTGAGACGTCCCCGCAGACTATCTGAAACCTGGACGCAGTCTCTGAGACGTCCCCACCGACTGTCTGAAACCTGGACGTAGTCTCTGAGACGTCCCCACAGACTGTCTAAAACCTGGACGTAGTCTCTGTGACGTCCCTGCAGACTGTCTAAAACCTGGACGCAGTCTCTGAGACGTCCCCACAGACTGTCTGAAACCTGGACGTAGTCTCTGAGACCACAGACTGTCTAAAACCTGAACGTAGTCTCTGTGACGTCTCCGCAGACTGTCTAAAACCTGGACGTAGTCTCTGAGACCACAGACTGTCTAAAACCTGGACGCTGTCTCTGAGACGTCCCCGCAGACTGTCTAAAACCTGGACGCAGTCTCTGAGACGTCCCCGCAGACTGTCTAAAACCTGGACGTAGTCTCTGAGACGTCCCTACAGACAATTTGTTTTTAATTGTATGTGAACGTTTTCTCTTGGCTTCTCCCACGACTCCGCGCTCTCACGTCGACCTCCACATCAGCTCCACTGCGTTAAATTGAGATTATTACTGTTATCGCTGTTATTACTCTCGTGGTTTGAACATTAGTTGTGTGTAAAAGTTTGATTCTGAAGAACTCACCAGGCTGTTTTGATATTTCTGTTGGTTCCCTCGACTCTCGGAGCTCCCCGAGGACAGCAGCTCGTTTCCCTGCAGACGGATCCGTCATAAAAACAAGATCTCACGTTAACTGTGAGAAAACGAGTCTGGACAAACGTGGGAATGGAGCTGAGACCACAGACAGACTCAGACCTGCTTCATACATGGGATAGATACACAACACATCTACATGTAGATTAACATTAACAAAGATTTAATTAAAATCACTGTTTTTTAAACAGAATATTGGATTTCCAAAGAAAGAATAGATAAAAAGTTTGAAATAAATATGAAACACTGAATAAAATGAATAAATAAATAACCAATTAATTAGTGTCACATAATCATCAAAGAATTATGATTATATGACATTATATAAAAGAACTATTGTAGATCATGATAATTATAATAATTATAGATACTGTTAACGATGAGCTGTTTGGAGTTTTCAGTCTGATCTAAAGACAAACAGAGAAAACCTCATTTTAATAAATTAAATTAATTTCATTTTAATTACTTCATTATTCTTCTTGTTATTGTTGTTGTGGATTCCTGAAGACCTGGACTCCCTTCAAACAGAACTACACGGCCTGACACACACCTGTCACTGAAGGAGACAATTGTTCAATAACGCCTTTGACAGGAAACGCCTGTTTACCTGCGAGACAAACCTCAGGGTAAAACATGCACACAGTCAGGGGCGCGCCCAGCCGAGCCGGGAACGCGCCCAGCTGTCGGTCAATCAGGGCTGCCCGCGGCGCCCGTTTCCCTGACAACAACGCTCAGTCCGTTTACCTGACTCCGTGTGACGTCATTAAAATGTATACATTAGCCCCACCCACCTGCGTTCACCTGCCACCTGGGCTCCTGTTTTTTTTAATATCGTTTATTTTTACGTGACGTGTCTGTGGCTTCCGGCAGCGCGCGGAACTCTCAAGAGAATCAGGTGAGGCGGAAGCGAAGTGAGGAGAGAGCCTCGCGCAGTTCACCTGTCCGCAGGTAAACAACCGAACAGACGGAGAACCGGAAGAACGGACGAAAAGTAAGTTTATTAAAAGTACCTGTCTGTCTCTACCTGTCTGTGTTTACTTGTCTGTCTCTACCTGTCTGTTTTTACCTGTCTGTCTCTACCTGTCTGTCTTTACCTGTATGTCTTTACCTGTCTGTCTCTACCTGTCTGTCTTTACCTGTCTGTCTCTACCTGTCTGTCTTTATCTGTCTATCTCTACCTGTCTGTCTTTATCTGTCTGTCTCTACCTGTCTGTGTTTACCTGTCTGTCTCTACCTGTCTGTCTTTACCTGTCTGTCTCTACCTGTCTGTGTTTACCTGTCTGTCTTTACCTGTCTGTCTCTACCTGTCTGTCTTTACCTGTCTGTGTTTACCTGTCTGTCTTGTTCTATTCATCTAAGAGGTTCTACCTAATTTTGGGGGGTTCTGGTATTTTTAGCTTGAAGTGTATGAGGAGGTTCTGTTGGTGTTGGGTTCTAGTTGTCTGTGAGGAGGATCAGTCATTTATTAGGATGTTCTGCTGGTTCTGGTGCCGGAGGGTCTAGCCATCTTTGATGTACTTAGGAGTGATCTTTGGGTTGAAGTCCTCTAAGAGGTTCTGTTGGTTTCTGTAGAGGTTCTGTTGGTTTCTGTAGAGGTTCTGGTCATTCTTAAGGACACTGTAGTGGTTCTAATGATCTTGTAGGAGGTTCTATGAAGGAGAACAGTGATCACTAAGTGAATCTACGCATGAATGAAGCTCTTTGAGTCTGATCTGATATTTTGTTGCTCTTCGTTTACGTGTCCGGAGGATAAAATATTTATGTATGTATATATTTATATATGTGTATATAACACACACACGTCTGTCTCCACGGCGACGCACCTCCTGCTGTGAATCTCTGACAGCTCGTTAGTGTTAACAAGCTTTCATTACTGCTTAATCAGCCCGCCTCTGATTGAGTTTGGGCTCGGGGGCCTGTGATTGGTTAATTAGTCATTTATCAGGTAATTGGCGGGGGTTGAAAGTTGTGAGGCATCGTCATGGCGACAGAGATGACGTCACACGGTGGCGTCAGCTGCTGAACTCATTTAAATAAATGTTTAATTAAACTGGTTAATGACTTCATGAACCTGAATCACCTTTAATCATCATGAGTCACAACAAGAGTCAGGAGTCTGTTTGTGTTCAGTGTTCAATGACAGCTCCACTGCAGAACCTCCTCAATGAACAGCTGACTAGAACCTAAACGACCTGTAGAACCTCCTCAAAGACCAGAAGAACATACTTACTCATTGGAGCCCCCTCTTAGAGGACCACCATCTGGTCTGGATCATGACTTCCTCCTCATAGACCGACAGAACCTTCTCGTAGTCAATTACAACAAAGACAAACTCGTCACGGAGGAATAGACCGTAAGAGATCAATAGAACCTCCTCAGCCAATGACCGAATATCAGATCAGGCCTTGCAGAGCTGCTGGACGGGTCTATATATCTTGAAACAGAACCTCTTTAAAGGAGGTGAAGGTTGAGATTTGAAGCCCGTCCTGTCCTCCAGCTTCAAACAGTGACAGCAGCAGAGTCGGTCAGCAGAGGCCAGCCTGCTGCAAACAGCACATTCCTAACACATGACACAACAACACACGGCAGCCTCAGCTAACACGCTAACAAAGCTCTCCTTCAGCAGCATGGACACATGGACAGCCCAACACGCCCTCCAGCTGCAGCGCCGAGGCCACAGTAACATTCATGATGCATCATTTTACAAACTGATACGATAACTCAAACTTCTTTAGGCGCAGATGCAGATAAGATGAGATAACCGGAGCCAACAAGGAGCTCATTGACCAGTTTTAGTTTTACATGTAGCAGGAACGTTTAAATTCTCTGAATGAGCCGTTGATGTTTTTAATAAACCATTTAATTTTTGTGTCTGCAGTGAGTAACCCCATCCCGTCCAACCTGAAGTCTGAGGCCAAGAAAGCCGCCAAGATCCTGAGAGACTTCACGGAAATCTCCAACAGGAACGGACCGGACAAACTCATCCCCGGTAAGAAAACACAAGAATAATGACCCACAATGATCCCACAGACTGTCTAAAACCTGGACGTAGTCTCTGTGACGTCCCACAGACTGTCTAAAACCTGGAAAACTAAATAAGATGTATTTTGTTGTGTGTTTTAAGTGATGTGTGTGTTGTTTGTGTGTTGCAGCTCATGTGATAGCGAAGGCTGAGGGTCTGGCCATCATCTCTGTCATCAAGGCCGGCTTCATGATCACCGCTCGAGGAGGAAGTGGCATCGTCATCGCCAGACTGGCTGACAGACGTAAGACCTAAAAAGTGTCATCAAACTGAACTTTGTCCTTCGTCCTTCCTCCTCTCTGCTCCTGCAGCTTCTTGACGTCCACACTGAACTTTTCATGTCTTTGGGACGTTTTGCGTTGCCGTGGTTTCAAACCGACAGACGTCCTCAGAGCTCCCTGCAGCGCTGGGATCAGTTGTGTGCAGTCATCTGATGTGTTGTGGATGATCATTACTCATCCGGCGGTGGTGGATGTGACATTTCGGCCACGGTTGTCGGAGTTTGTCACCGAGGATCACACGGAGCGAGCGGACGCCTCGCCTCTTCTTCGGGCTGTTTTTCTGATTCACGTGAGCCAAATCTGAAAAACACTGGCGCCAATAAAAACCAGAACGATTACTCCATGATTTTTATCGGTTCTTATTTTTCCGGATTTGCAGCAGTGAATCACTTTAAAGAGCCAGTCTGTGGTTTGACTCTGACACATAAAATATTAATCTGATTTTTAAATCTTAAATCGTCTCTTAGAAGTGCAAACCTCACCAAACTGTCCGTCTGTCTTTAGCTGAAGTCTGAGCTGAGAAGATTTTTTAACCAGGACTTCAAAATAAAGAGAAATAAAATCAGTAAATTCTGACTTTTGCACATTCTTCGTCTTTGTTTGTGTTCAGGCTGGTCAGCACCTTCAGCCATCGGCATCGCCGGTCTGGGAGGAGGCTTTGAGATCGGGGTGGAGGTGAGAGGTCACACACTATTCTGGCTGTATGTTTTAACAGTGTAGATAACATGTGATAATATACTAAATGTATTTTACATCATAAATTACATGCACAAATTTAAAAACTGTGCAGGAAGGTGAGCATCTTGCACAGCAGAATTTCAAACTTAAGGTTTCAGATTGTCCTTAAACGCATCATCACAGTGATTCAAAGCAGACCAGCGTGACTTTGAACTGGTGATGAGTGTTGACGTCCATCCGTCCTTCAGGTGTCAGACCTGGTGATCATCCTGAACCAGCGCAGGGCCATCGAGGCATTCACAAAGGGCGGGAACCTGACGCTGGGCGGGAACTGCACGGTTGCTGTGGGACCGATGGGCAGGTGAGCACCTGAAGTGTCTGTCTGTCTGTCTGTCTGTGTGCAAGCCTGTCTGTCTGTCTGTCTGTTAATAACCCTTTCATCGTAACTTCTGATGTAAATTACAGGTTACGGTTTAATGCTTTATTCTGCCTCTGGATTTATGAGGCGTTCAGTGACAGCTGTTGTGTTTGTGTTTTGAGGCCTGAAGCAGAAATACAAACTAATTCAGAGCGTCTGTTGAACCTTTTGTCACGGCGTCAGAGGTTATTTACTTTAGAGTGCGAGATGTTAATTTTAGAATAAAAGGAGGTCAGTGTTGTTTCAGGGCAGTTCGACAGGTTTCGGCGCAGCAGGTGTGTGTGGGCGTGGCCAGGTATTTGACCTGCAGGTAAATGCTGACATCAGAATAGCCGTCTGTTGTTGTTAACTACGTGAGTTGTCGTGTGGACTTGAAGTGTGTCCGAAATGAAAGGTTAAATAATCATTTATGTCATGAGTGTCATGTTTCAGAAACGTCTTTTAAAGAAACACTCGATGAGAAAAAGTCAAAAGAAGCCTGAAAGAGAGACGAGGCTTCATCTTTTGAGGACCCATGATCCTGCCCTGAGGAACGCCACTGAGAAACGGTGTCTTGTCTGCAGTTTGTAAAGTGTAAAATAAAATCTAAATAATACTCCACTGCACCAGCATTGAACTTCTATAACACTGTCAGACTGTGAGCAGCTCAGGGGGCAACAATAAGGATCGCTTCAGCAAATACAACACAACTTTGGCTGAGTAAATATAGTAAATATATGAGCCACAGCTCAGGAGGGAGCCGTCTCACCTTCTTCTCATCTCTGTTGATCGCCGCACACGCTCAGTACTGGAAAAATGGAGGCTGGTAAAGTCAAAGTGAGCATGTGTGTCGTGCAGTTTGCAGGTTTTAGAGCAAAGCTGTAAAAACAGACGTTTGCAAACACTCGACAGCGCCTCGCTCGCATGGCAGCCAAGAGTCTTTGTTGTCATTTAGCAGTTTGTATCAGGGCAAGTAGATTTCTGATCCATTTCTCAGCCCAGCAGTCGCCTACATTAATTATTCACGTTGTCTTTTCTGGTGTAATAATCTGGATTTAAACCTTCCTCTCTCAGGAATGTGGAGGCTGACGTGGCTCTTCGTAGCACGGCGGCAGTCTTTACGTACTGCAGGTCCAGAGGATTGTTTGCCGGTATTTCTCTGGAGGGATCTTACCTGATCGAACGCAAAGAAACCAACCGCAAGTACGTCCAGCAACAACATCCACGCCCGTCTCACGTATGCGTAAGTACCGTCATTAAACATGTGAGTATTTGTGTGTTTATGGCCGCAGGTTCTACTCCCAAGACATCCGGGCGTCGGCCATTTTGAACGGGGATGTGCAGCCTCCGTCCGAATGCTACGACCTCTACCACATCCTGGACGCCTACACTGAGGCCTACACGGCGGACTGGACCGCGAAGAACATGCAGGCGAGGGTCAGTCGACCATTTATACAAATTATATAAACAACATGCAGAGAGGTGGAGGTGTAACACAAACTCTCTCTCTCCAGTCGTCTTTTCCTCCATCCAGACCGGCTCCACCTAAGCAGAGACCGGCAACCAGCTATCAGCAACCGGCAACCAGCTATCAGCAACCGGCAACCAGCTATCAGCAACCGGCAGCCAGTTACCAGGAGCCATCAGCGAGCTCGGGTAACGCCTCACAGTCGACAGTCTGAGTGTTTTTCTTCCTCGTGTGACGTTGATAACACGTATGTGATGATGTCCATGTGTGCAGGTAGAAAGCTCTACCCGAGCATCTCCATCTATAAATCTGACACCTCAGGTGAGTTTACAGGTGGAGTCCTTCGATACCTCCTCATGTTACCACCTTCTTTCCTTCTTGGCCGTCTGTTTCTTTTCTTTCCTTTTCTACTCCCTAACTTCCTTCAGTGCTGCCTCCTTTCCTTCCTTACATTCTACTTTCTCTTCTTCCCTACCTTTTTTACTTCCTTCTTTGTTGTCTTGTCTCCTTCCCTATCTCCTCCTGGTGTTTGCCACATGATGACTGATGCTTGTTTTCAGTAGCTCTGCTGTCAGTTATTAACTCACCACTGTGATGAAGCGGCCAATATCAATACTGTGTGTGTGTGTGTGTGTGTGTGTGTGTGTGTGTGAGATGTCTGTTTTGGGGCTGCAGCTCCCTCTAGTGGTCAAAACATCGACCTGCAGTGAAACACTCAGCTTGCAGATTTAATAAAGGAAATGACATCACAGTAATTTAACAAATTAATCTTTGGTCTTAAACATTCGAGGTAAATCAGATATATTCAGTTTTTACTTGTTTTTTCTGTTTCAGGTCAGTTTGCCGCTCCAAACTACGGTACGACGACACTGAAGCTGTTTAATGAATATCTCTGCACATATTCATCATAACACAGATCAACATGCAAGAAAACAAAGTCTCTGTGACTGAAATAATACTCACCTGTTCAAACTCTCTGAAATCGATGAATTCAAATATTTTTCTTTTACCACAGGTGGAGGTGCATCAGTGGGTGGAGCCAGCGGACAGCTGGTTGCCACGGCGAACCACCCGTTCACTGGTCAGCAGCCCGGTGACCTGAGCTTCGTCCCCGGCGACCGCATCACCATCATCACCAAGACTGACTCGCAGTACGACTGGTGGGAGGGACAACTGGACAACGGGCAGGTGGGGATCTTCCCCGCCAACTTCGTCACATACTGAGTGCTGGTGACCGTCACCCTCTGGTGGTCTGGTGGAGGTACTGCAGCTAAACAGCGCTTTATACGGGAAGCAGAGAGGGTCAAATCAACGACTATTTTTGGTTCTGGGTAACACTTCAGAGTGGCTTGTTATCGGTTAATCAGGAAATCAGCAGATGAGTCGGTAATGAAAACAATGAGTCACTTTATGTTATTTACTTTAGGAAAGTTTTCTGACATTGAAACAGTCATCAAATGTAAATATTGATTTATTATTATTAATATATCATCAAGAACTTTGTTCTTCAGACGTGTGAAGCGTCACCAGATTACTTGTTTTTTCTCGAACATCTCCTCAATCCTCGAAGTTGAATTTGAGGAGTCTGGGTCAAAACATAATGACCTTTATTAACATGAATACAAACAAAGTAGATAAATATTCCTTTTTTAAAAAACTAAACCCACAAAAACCTGTTTTCCACAGAAATATTCCAACTTCCATTTTCTGTTAGTTTCTGTGTTTATTGAACTTGTTGTGGAGTTCGATCTTTGCCTGTTTCACGTCGGTGTCACTGAAACACTTTTCTAATTTTGTTACTCGCTGAGGTTCTTCACTTTGTGTTCAAACAGTATTCAAAGTTTCTGGGATCTGTTACCGCCTTACAAATGTCCACAGCAGCAAACAGGATGTGGGAGTGTGAATATTTTATAATAGACTTAATGTGTGATGATGAAGATGATTTTTTTAAAGATGACTCTATTCTGTCAGGCAGTTTCAGAGTTTTGGGGATATCATATTGTTTAAGGATCAAAATAAAACTAATTTATCAAAAGTTTGATTTTATTTCTGCTTATTTTTCTCCCAACATCTGTCATATATCTAAAATATGTCCATAAAATGACACCAAACGTGACCTGGATCAGTTAAATGGAGATCAAATAATCGTTTTTTTGTGTGTTTAAACTTCCTTGTTGTGTTCAGGCAAAAACATAAAAGATATAATTATCCATAAAACATCTGAAATAATGACGTGTAAACTAATATAAACATCTTGTTTAAAGTCTGCACTTCCTCTTTTGTCCTGCAGGGAGCGCTGTAACTGTAAGAATCAAATGAGCTGATACAAAAAACAGATGTTTACATGTTTTAACTTGTTTGTATGTTTGTGTTTTAAATGATTTACAATACAGCAACTTTTGATTTTGTTCAACTCAAAGAATTTAAGTGCCATAAAATCTTTATCCATTAATTTATTAAAACTTTAGAAACAAATTTAAACAAACTCCGTAAACTCGTGAATATTTGAGTGTTTTTGTTTGTTTTATTTCAAACATGTTGAAGAAAAATATAAAATAAAGATTCAGTGAACTCTAAACCTCGACACACGTTCTCTGTAGCAGCTCAAATCAAAGTTTTAAAGCTTTATTAACCTTTGATCTCAACGACTCTGTTGATGATCCCCAGAAGATAAACCCTGCTGATGTTCTCTGCCACGAGGTTCACCTTCACGCTCACTGTGTCCTCACGTTCATGCTCCCCTCAGGATGAATTCAGTTAACTTCAGTTTAGCGCCATCGTCTGCAGAGCTGAAGACTTTCTTGGCTGTGGGCCGGACTCTGTGTTCACTGGTTTAATTAGCTAATCATCACAAATCTCCTGTCCGGTGTATATCCAACATAACGTGTCTGTAAACTGTCCTGATGATACACACTTTACACACTCTGGTAGAAGTTTGAAGGCGTGACTTTGACTGTTTGAGTGTTTACGTTGTGGTTTCACTAAGTGAGTAACAGGAAGTGAATTTCAGTTTATTTCCACAGAACAAAGTGACAACAACAACAACAAGACGCTAAAAAACAGAATGAAACACACACACACGTCGAAATCCTCCGACGTCTTCTCTGACCTGAGCTTGCAGATCGTCTCTTCTTTGTTTCTTTAATATAAAATCAAACCTAAACACAAACGAAGCTTCTCATCAAACGTGAAACAGGCGAACACTCGGAGTGTGTTCATATCAGTCCTGTGTGTGTGTTCGGTGTGTGTGTGTCGTCTTTCTCTGCGGGGAGGGTTTCTGTTTTCCTGGTTTGGCTGCTCACCAGCTTCCTGAAAACACACACACACACACACACACACGAATGAACACTGTGCAGCTGTTAATGTTCATGTGATGAAACAGAGTTGATCTTTAGTTTCTGAACGTGTGACCTGCTTCACTTCAACGTGTTTAAAAATTAATTTCATGTTTTGTTTTCCAGCGGAGTGACTGAAACATTTTGCTCGGTGTGTTCAGGTTCAGGCTGACGGTTAACTCTTTTGAATGCAGACACCCAAAAAACCTTTTTAGTTTGCAGCTGCTGGAGAAACGAAGAGTTAAGAGTCAAACATCCATCATAAGTCAGGTAGATTGTGTTTATATATTTTAACAAGTTCTGAACACTGTAAAGAGACTAAACCTCTGATTTGCCAGGTACAGGTTCGTCTTCATGTGAGGGACTCCGTGAAATATTATAATGAGCTCTTTAGTTCTGGCCCGTGTACCTCCAGAGGGGGCCCACGCTGGGCCGGCGGGGCCGAGGCTGCCTGTTACAGTCCTCCACCGAATCAGGAAGTTGGACGCCGCTGGTCTCCGGCAGCAGCAGGCACAGGCCGCACCCTATGATTGGTCCACTGCTGTACACAACCATGGCAGCCAATGAGATGGCTCCGTTTGGGTTGGGGGGGACGAGGGAGTTTACCAAACATCCGATCCGGAAACACAGGTTGACGGCGGACACACACCTCTGTCTGGATCATAATGTTAGCATGGTTAGCATTATTTATTTATATATATATATATATATATATATATATGAACTGGTGAACCTCTGAGTGTGTGTGAGTGTGTGTGTGTACCTGACCACAGTGGGAAACAGCTCAATGCTGTACAGTACGGAGATAAAGATGGCTGCCAGGATGCAGAGTTTCCCCAGCAGAGCCAGTCCCATCACCAGCACTGGCTCGCCTGCACACACAACACATGTGACCCAATTCCGGATCAATAACACGTCTGTTAGGATCTTTATTGTCTCCAGCTGTGTGTGCAGACGGAACATCCGTGACTTCAAGTGGATTCATGCACTGATGCTAATGCTATGATCATGTTTTTAGATGTTGGACTGAGGAATGAGCGATAGACATCCGCCTCTATGCTGACGATACACTCCTATACATTACCAAAGCCTGATTACAGCACAGATATTTCACCATTGTATCTGGACAGCAGTAACGACAGGAAGCAGGCCGCCCCGCTCAGGAACAGAGCGAGCATGCTCAGTGGTCGGCGTCCCAGGCGAGCTAATGGGACGAGCAGGCCGGGAACCTCTGATAGGCCGGAGAAGAACTGGGCGGGGTAGACGCCAACGCCGAACGAGCCGATGTTCATGCAGATACCGAAGTACGTGAGCGCTGACGCCACACTGCAGGACGACAGATTTAATTATGATTTGTTAATTCACTGAAAGAATTTCGAGAAACACTGAGACGTTTGCATGTTACCTCAGGTAGCTCATGATAAACAGCCGCAGCAGCACAGTCGGATGCCTCAGGTGGATGATGTCGCTGGGGGCGTGGCCTCCAGAAGGCGGCTCCTTCTGAGCGTCGGTGGCTTTCTGCAAGTCAGACCAGGCCGAGTCCAACAGCTACACACGCACACACACACTTTAAAATATTGTGTAGACGTGAATAAAATATATAAATAACGTAAAGTTTACGTATTCACCAGATCCAGACACTGTTTATCTGCAGGGCTGTTGCTACGGTAACGGTCCAGAACATCCGTCCTCCTTCTTAACAACAACCAGCTCGGCGACTCCGGGATTGAACTGAGACAGAAAAATAAATACGTAAAAGACACACAGGTAGACAGGTGTGTGTGCGCGTGTGTGTGTGTGTGTGTGTTTTTGAGCACATACAAGAAGAGAGGCAGACAGATGAGCTGAGGCAGAGCCAGCGACAGGTGTAGCTGCCTCCAGGTGGGGCTGAACCAAGCGAGCGGAGCTCCACCCATCGTCCCCACACTGAAGCAGAAAGGCAGGAAGGCCGGAGGCCAGAGACGATGGGCCGGCGGAGTCCACTCCACTGCTGCAAGACAGACAGACACAGATGAATACACGGAGACTACGTCCAGGTTTTAGACAGTCTGCGGGGACGTCACAGAGACTACGTCCAGGTTTTAGACAGTCTGTGTCGTAGTTGTCTAAATGTGCAGTTTGAGGACAGTCACTCTCGATCGATGACTTGATATTCACCTGCTTTGTCTCAGTCCTTGTCTTTCTCTAACAAACCTGCAGACTCGCAGTCTTTTCCCAGACGTTTCCTCCACCCGGCCTCAGCAGGTCAGAGGTCAGAGCGCTGCTGGAAGCCGTCCTGCTTCATTATCACTCAGCCCGGTCAGCGTGGCTTTATCTGGGACATGTGTACACGTGAGTGTGTCCCACCGCGCTCCAATAAAACTTACCGGACAAGCAGTCAACCACGACTCACCGAGGCCGACCGAGTGTTTGCTAAACATAAAGGAGGAGAGAGGTGGAGGAGGGGGGCAGAGGAGGGAGGCGGAGGAGGGAGGTGGAGGAGGTCTCTGTGTTGTTACCCAGACTGAAGGAGCAGATGTTGATGCCGCAGCAGCAGACACCCGTCAGGCAGCGAATGGCGAGGAAGACGAGCGGCTGAGGTAGGGCGGCAGGCACGAGGCCGCACACGGCGTGCACGCACACGCACGCCAGCAGCACCGGACGCTTCCCGTACCTGTACACACACACACACACACACAGAACACACTCATTGGAGCACACTGACGGAGGTGAAGCGACAGGGCAATGTGTGTCATGTTCGTGTCGTACCGGTCAGATATCGCTCCTCCAAACAGAGATCCCAGCAGCATCCCGACCATGTAGACAGTCTGACCGTAGGACAACCAGTCTGTCCAACCACACACTGACTGACACACACACACACACACACACAATTAATTAATAAAGACAAGCAGCGACCCCATAAAATGTGCTGCGGCCCCCTGACCCCCCATCGTCCATGCATTCGCCTCATTATCAGGCTGCTTTACTAACTCAGAGCCTCCAGACACCATCACAACTTTAAGAGCTCATGAAGTTCAACAGAGCTCAGCTGAACTCTGCCCTCCAACAATACAGGGTTCTTCAAGGTTCCTTTAGTCTCCTAAAGTAGAACAGGTCTCCACATTTAAGGGTCATCTTAAGATGTTAGCAGCTATGAGTCTAGACTGTGGGAGACTGATGAATTTAGTTTCAGCAGTGGACTAACTCTATGACCACATAAGCACAATCCAAACTAATAAATCAATTAAAATAGATTTTGAATCACACAGTTCAGATCCAGAACCATTTAGTGCTGCACAGAATGACTGAATAAATTACTGACTTCCTTTAAGGACGTAAAAAAAGCCCATGAAATGTTCATTTACAAAAAAACATAGTTTGATGATGTCATGAAGTAGCGTGGGATCATGGGAGTTGTTGTCTTGATTGTTAATAAATAACACGGACAGGACGAGTTCATGTACAAAAGTTGCTCTGTGACGTATTAATGTATTTCATGTTTAGCAAGTTGAGGCAAGTGAACGCTCTGTTATTTGAATAAAATCAGATTTCTCTGGTTTTGAACACTGTCGGAAACATTTAACGTAATTTAAATACACAACGCAACAATATATGTAACTTGCATATCGTTTTTAGGTCTTTTAATGCAGATATATTTTTAATTGTTATGAAATGTCAGAAAATGCATCCAACCAACAATCAGAAACCCAAAGACATTCAGAGAAGAGAAAAAATAGTTTGAGGAGTTTAGCTTGAAAAACAGCTTTAAAAAACTTTTAAAAATCACAGAAATGCCATAAAAAGGTTAAAATATCATCAGAAAAATTTAAAACACAAAAATATTAAATAATCTTGAAATGTCTTAAAAGCGATCACCACTCACGTCGAGGTTCCCGCTCTCCGTCGTCGTCCAATCAGCTTCGTCTTCCCCGGGCTCTGATTGGTTGCGCTCCGCGTTCGAGGAGCCCTCGGCGGTGAGGTTGCCGTGGTGACAGGTGGCGGCAACGATGGCGGCCGTGAAAATGTCGACGAAGAACAGAAAAGAGGTGAAGAAGAAGACGAGCGAGAGACGCCAGTAGACGGACAACTGCAGCGGAGACATGTCAGCTCAGAAACTAGTTTATTTATTTTAAGCAGAAAAATTAAAAGACGAGCGTCTCTTTGAAAACAGAAAAGAACTTTTCAAAAGCTCTCCATTCTGCCTGGTCTCTCCTCAGAAGTGTCTCAGGTCTGTCTGCGGTCCGGCAGCTGCTGCTGTCACCGGACCTGACTGACCAACGGACACCAGCACGAGCTGCAAAGTGAACTTTCATCTGCCGCTTCTGCCCGCCTTTTTGCCCTTATAAGGACACGAGGACGGAGCGCCGCAGCGCAGCGACACCCTGTGGCCGTCGGAGGTAACACACCTGCATTAAATAATGCTGAAGAGATTTAGACAGCAACACAGAGTCCAAAGGTGAATTTATTTGATAAAATACAGAACATATATTAACATTATAAAGTATATAAATAACTAGAGAACAAGCTACATTAATCTGAAGTTACTCTGTGAATTCACTACGAGCAAATGTTAAAAAAAACAGACATAAAATGGCATTAATGAAACAACTAACAGTCATCTAAAAGTCGTTTTCTGAACAGATAAATGAAGGCGTATAGTTTAATTATTGTAAATTATGATTCATATCATTAAAAAAACAAACTCCTTCATTGTTGGAAAATAACAGCAAAGTCCCGTTAAAATGTCCAGACTCCGTCGGCTCAAAACCCTTCCCATCATGCTCTGCTGCCAGCATGTTGCTGCACCGCCATTATCACGGTGGACGCCGCCGTGGCAGGCGAGGAGTAACCCATCGTCATGTTCTGTAAGCCGGCCATCAGACAGCGCCAGCTGAAGCGCAGCGCCTTCCCCACGTTCTGCCAGAAGCACACATAAACACAACGTCAGTTAACGTTTTTTTCCCCTGCAGTTCCTCTAACGTCCACTTGAGGCTGGTTCCAGAAGTGAGTCAGTCTCCATAAGTCCCCATGTTCAAATGTCCAACTTCACAGCAGAAATAAACATGTTTACAGCCTGGTACAAAAAACAGTTTTGGTCTCTATAGCTAATTTCCCCGTTCATGACAACTGTACTGAGGGTGAATTTATATACAACTCACCTGTTCACATTATATTAAGGCTTATTGATTAGCATTTAGCTACTTTAGCAAAAGGTCAGGCTAAAGCTAAATATCATGAATACCTGAAATACCCCCAAAAACCTGACTGACAGGTGAGGCTAACATAGCGTTAGCTTACCTGAAAGCTAAGCTAAGCTAAGTTAGCTTGTTAGCTCAAAGTACAGCCGTTAGCATTTACATGTTATCTGTTAACAGGTTAAACAAACATGCTAACTTGTTAGCTTTAGAGGTGGTGTTGTTGTTTGAACCCCTCAGGCGACTCACGTGTTCGCTGAACCACCTGAAGTTGTCGAGGCTTCGTGCAGCGACAGGTAACTTTATTCATAATGATTATATTTAAGTGAATCACTTCTTTTGTTTGCTGTTATCAGCAGAATGTTGCAGTAACGTTATCACAGCGTTTACACCTCACACCTCCTCAGGTCAAAGGTTATGATGTCTCCTTACCTTCCTGTACCTCTTGTACCGTTGCTTCTTCTTCCTCTTCTTCTCCTCCTTCCTCTTCCTCCTCTCCTCTGGCGTCTCCTCCTCCACCTCCTCGATCAGAGGCTCGTATTTATCCGGCAGGACGGAGAAATAAACTTCTTTGGAGGTCTTCTGTTGCTTCTTCTCTGCCGAAGGAGCCGCGTCCTCCTCCTTTTCCTGCGCTCCCATTCCTCTGTCCTCGTCCGTCGGCCTGGGTTTCTTCTTCTTCTACTCGTCTGACCTCCTCGTTTTCAGGCAGGAGGACCTTTGGAGTGAGGAGGAGTCAAACTTTATTAGTAGCCTGAAGCTGATTTCAGACACAGGAAGCTCTGTGAGCTTTGACATGAGAAACACTAAAAGCAGGATTAGAAAAAGAATGTGGAGCTCTTCTTCTTCTTCTTCTTGTTCCCTTCAGTTTGTGGTGTTGTACCTCAGCAGCAGAACGTTGTGCAGCAGTTTGTGTCACCCAGCCTGATGTTTGTTTTACAGATTAGACAGTGAAACACTGAGTCAACACGGAAAACTGGAAAAACATCATGACGTGTGAAACTTTGACTGCAGACAGACTCTTGACTTGTACTGAACTGTGCAGCGGACTTGTTGTGGGTACTGATTGGTGTTTACAGTAGCCGTTAGCAAATGTACATTACAACCTAGCTATGTTAGCCTTTTCCCAAAGCTAGCGAGGTCCATAACATTAACTTATGTTAACAGTTAGCTACATTAGCACTAGCTCCAAACCACATGGATCCTCAGTGTTAGCTGTGTTAGCTTTGTCGGATGTTCAGGTGTTCATGTGTCGGATGTTCAGGTGTCGGATGTTCAGGTGTTCAGGTGTCGGATGTTCAGGTGTTCAGGTGTTGGATGTTCAGGTAACTTCCTGACGTGGTTGTGTAGAGTCAGACAGAAAGCCTGAAGCGCCTCGAGCTCTTCTCTGTAATAAGTGAAGCTCTGCTGAGGATCAAGGATGGAAAACAATATCTGAACATACCTGAGCTGATACTCTGAGAACACACACACAGCTGCTCTCTGAGTGTGTGTGTGTGTGTGTGTGTGTGTGTGTGTGTGTGTGTGTGTGTAATAACACAGTGAGGCAGAGCAAAGACAGGACGGACTCTCCTTTAATGTTCATGTATCAAAACTACAGTGTCAATAAATACATGATGTGATGACCTGAAGCAAACACCAACAACTTTTACATCTTAAGCCTTTATCGTGTGTGTGTGTGTGTGTGTGTGTGTGTGTGTGTGTGTGTGTAGTAGTGTGTAGCTCCAGCAGGTGGCAGTCCTCCAGTTGTTTTGTCTTGATGCGTCATGTGACATTGATCACCTTTGACCCTGAAGAAACACAGAGGAGAAGACAACAGGTGACACACCTAATCGATAATCAATGACTCATCAATACTTTAAAATGACGTGACGGATCATTTAAAGGAGATTTTAAATAATTATCAATAAACACATGTGGCCAAAAGTCTGTGGACACCAGTATGTGATAACTGAACATACAATCCTGAGCAGTGACGCTTCAACAGGCCCGTGGCTTGACTTGACACTGGTTGGTCCTGGTTTAGTGACCTGACTTAGTGCCTGTTTGTATTTGTTGGACTGCACTCGTTGAACTTAACCTGGGACGTTCTGGTTCTGTCTTTGAAAGAAGTTACACCTCTGACAGCCTCAGTGAACAGTTTTATAGTTTGGAACAATGTAAACAGAATAAATATAAATATAATACGTTTACTTTAAACTAATGCAACATGACACTACACACTCACACACTAAACAGGAAACTGATCAATCAAATTCACTGAAACCTCGATGGAAAATTAAAGTCGACTCACTGACGTCTCACACACACACACACACACA
This sequence comes from Protonibea diacanthus, assembly GCA_028641955.1. Taxonomy (NCBI): domain Eukaryota; kingdom Metazoa; phylum Chordata; class Actinopteri; family Sciaenidae; genus Protonibea; species Protonibea diacanthus. Next base: position 518,906 of record CM053999.1, read on the forward strand.
CACACACACACACACACACACACACACACATGCATTGGCTATTTGAAATGTCAAGTCACAGTTTGATCAGAAACCTCTGACAGCTCTGACAGGAAGTGTGTGTGTGTGCGTGTGTGTGTTTCGATGTGTGTGTCTTGTGCTGCAGTGTGTGTGTGGAGTGATGACAGGAATCTGGTTTCAGTGGTTTGTATTCATTCAGCCTGTAGTTTCATTTGTATTCACGGCGACTGAAGTGACCTGAAACACTGAGGAGAGTGTCGACACTTCACTGAAGTACGACTGACAGCTCCAACACACACCGAGAGGATTTCAGAAACTCAAATCTGTATCTAATCAAGTCAGCAGATCTTTGACACACACACACACACACACACACACACACACACACACACACACACACACATCGTGTTGGACTAAACCACCGTCCTGTTTCTCAGAGTTGACGATGAGTCGAGTTTAAAAATAAATCGATTGAAATTGAAAATGACGTGAAATCTTCTTTCCAGTAAAAAGTGCTGAGTCATCACCCTTACTGTCAGCTGACCTGAGAGACCGCCATCTTAACCCCCGCGCGCGCCGCATTTGAAGTCAGACTCTTAATCTGATCGTCAGTGGTCGGAAAGAAACTCTAAAACTAAAGTGCTGCACTTCATTACACCTTCTACTTTACGTTCATTTAAGAGCTTCAGTTACTTTTTACTGTGATGTAACTAATATTCAACAACACACACTCAGGAGACGATGATGTTTGGTTACTAATGCAGCTTAAAATGAGCTCCACCTTCACGTCACCGTGCTGAACACTCAGTCATGAGGATTGTATTCTGTCAGTCTGCGCTCAGACTCTTACGTTTGTGTCGGGCAGAGTGACGGTCAGTCCCGTCGGCGTCCTCACGCTCAGACTCAGCGTCTTCTTCCACAGATAATAAAACTCCACACACTGAGACAGGGACTTGGTCTGGACCTGAACACACACACACACACACACACACGATGTGAACACACAGTGTAACACAGCGAGCTGGTGTGTGCACAGAGGTGGACACTCACGGCTTTCTGGATCCTGCTGAAGTCTTTATGATGCAGCTGCAGAGATTTAACCAGCGACCTCCTCTCCGCGGCGCTCCAGCCTGCAACACATTTAATATTTAACGCACACGACCGGTCGGATGGACTTCCACACTGCATGACACACACAAACACAAAACATACTTGGATACTGTCGAGCTGCGTGGTTGTTGTTGGAGCTCTCGGTGGGCGACAGCAGCTTCTCCACCGTCAGCTGGAAGACAAGAACCGAACGAGTCACGGCAACGAGACGACCCAACAGTTTAATCTACTCGTCATGTGCTGGCAACAAATGGAGTTTCTATGGTAACAAAACACGCCGAGTGTCCTCAGTGATAAAAATCTGTGTAGTGTTATCATGAAGCGAGTTCCTGTACGCTGGAAGAAAAGCTGGTTATTCTCTGTTTCATGTACAGTTACCTCAGGTTCACTTTAACATGTAGCTGTGTGCTGTAGGTGGATAATATATGTATGATATATTTAATTATGTTTAATGTATGTTTGCATGCTGCTACTGGATGCTTGAATTTCCCTTGAGAGTAATAAAGTATCTATCTATTGATTAGTTCTCTGGAGAACCTTTTTTAGCTCTTTATGGTTCTTTAAGTCACAGCTGCAGAACTTGTTGTGTTTGAACACACCTGTCTGAACACCTGAAGTACATGTAGTATGTATTGCTGAACCAATAACAGTTCGTCTATAGCATCACCTTGAAGGAACACTCCAGGTTTGAACTTGTGACTTTATCTTTAAGGGTGTATTAACACAGATCAGTCGTACAGTTAAAGGAACAACTCAGCGTTTGGGAAACATTCAGGTTGTCGTCATGTTATTAACCTAGCTTAGCATAAAGAATGGGACCAGGAGGTAACATACGCATATGTATTTACATATACGCCCCTGTGATGCTGCTTCATAACCTACTATACCGCCCAAATACACACTGTACTAAACTATATAAAGTGTGTGTTGGTGTAAGCCTGCAGTGTTTAATGACGATACAGTGGAACATTAACCGTAACTGGAGCCTCGTCTTGTTTTTTTTAATCTGTTAACAGGCGGTGGTGTGAAACCACAGTTTGTGGTTTGGTGCTGGAAACATTTCTTGTTGAACAACCTCGGTGATGTGATGACGCGTGTCAGAGCTCGTCACCACAGCGAGGCTGTCAGTCTGCTACCGCCGAGACGAACTTGTTTGAATTAAATGTGAACGTGTATTTCCCAAAATGTTGAACTAGTAACAAACTAGTAGAGCAGAGTAACAAACAGCCAATGAGGTTTTACCAGGAAGTCTCCTCTGCACTCTGATAGGACGTAGAGGGCAGACTCTGGGTTGGCCCCGGCCCCTGGCATGACGCTGGTGTGAGCCATCATCAGGAGAGCTTGAACTGGATGAACAACGTGTCAGTCAAACAAACCATCCAGTGATAATCATGGTCATAAGGACGACGAGCACATTCACATGGGCGGTTACCTCTCTGTTGATTGACAGGACGCTCCAGCTCGTCCCACGGCATCCACAGCAGCAGTGCATTGTGGGAGTCGGAGTGGGCGTGTTTTTGGTCCTGTAGAGGCGGGATTTCAGCCTGGAAGCTCCGCCCTACGTTGATCCGCCTGTGATTGACAGCTCAGCGTGATCAGACAGTGACAGCAACACAAAAAAAAATAATAGCATGATTTGTTCAGAGCTAAAATTTTGACGTACGGCTTACTGATTCCTGATGTTAGTGTTCCAGGAGGAGGAGAGGCCGTCTCCGTGGCAACAAGGTCACAGAGTCCATCTGCCAATCAGAGACACGAGGTTTAACATGAAGTCTTTCTGTGAACTCTGTTTTAATTGTGTTTGACGATAAACCTTCTCACTGTTCACGTTGTGGAGCTGCACGGTCTGCACTCTCTGCTGCCTCCTGGTGGTGAGGGAACAGTACAACCCTGGCCCTGCCCTCACTGGACACAGCATGGGCGGAGGGGTGTAGTGCACACCGCTGACACCGTCACCCCTGGTAACCACTCCACCAGCACTCACAGCCGTTTTAAAATCCTCAGTGACAGCCTCGTCATCGTCGCCTTTAGCGGCTGCTTCCTCCTCATCGTGGCGCAGCAGGCTGCGGTAGAGCACGGCGTGCCCGGCGGACGGAGAGAGGCGACTGCATTTCCTCTCTCCACCTTTACACACCTTCACCTTCACGCTGGATAGGACGGGCACGGTGACGGGTATCACCATCAGTGGGGTGGAGTCCTCAGCCTGGAGAAAGAAACTCACGAGGTCACTTTAAAGTGTTACCAGAGAGGTCCACTAGGGGCAGCACATGCACGTAACATCTCTATAAATTATATTACGGGGACTCCTCTCCTTATAGGGACAAACTCGTCCCCACCGCAGAACTTTAGAGGTAGGACTTGAGTGTGTGTGAGTCTGTGTTTGTGGACCTTGTTCGAACACGTAGCCGCTCTGGCGCCGCTGTGTGAGCGCATGTGTCCGTTCAACGCCGGCAGACTCCTGAAATCACGCTTACACACCATGCACATCAACCTACAACACAGAGAGTAATAGATTACATCAGAAAATAGAATACAGTAGAGAGAACATACAGAGAATAAATATAGTTCAAACTTACCTGGTGTCCAGAACCTCGGTGCTGTTTTTAGACTGTGGCCGTTTCATCTAAAAATTAAAAGATTTAAATTGATTTTGCTGAATTGCTGAAAAGCTAACCAGCATTAGCTCTGAACGCTCTGTGTACGCACCCAGGTCCAGTCTGGTTGACCATTTCCTCCTCCTCTTCCTCGTCCTCTTCTTCCTCCTCCTCCAGACTCTCCTCCCCAGCTCAGCCCGGCGGACGGGCCTGGAGACTGGGCAGTGCTGCTGACGTCCTGGCCTCTTCCCTGTGGAGAGAAACAGCTCTCTGCGTTCCCGGCGGTGTCGGCGGTGCCAGCACGGTCCTGCTGGATGGGCTTGGTTTGGCTCTGGAGGTGGTGTTGGCTCGTCTGAGGCGGGTGGTGCTGAGCAGGGTCAGAGGTCGTAGCGTAGCTGTCGTACTCATGTCGACAGCAGATGAGGGTTTTCTCCCTGCTCAGCTGTCTGAAGGTTTGTGTGTGGTAATCTGCTCGCTCTTGCATTTGTGGACCGGGGCTGGAGATGGTCGGGGTTTGTGGGTAATGCGGGCTCGGACCGGGGGTGTTCGGGCTACAGAAGGGCTGAGGGGCGTTGTTGTCATGGCAACTGTCGTGAAAAAACTGAGTGCCGGAGGAGTCTGCAGCAGGTGAAGAGCCAACCTCCATGGAGCTCCACCTCCCCAGGACCACCTCTCCAGACACGGAGCCCAGCGGAGAGCACTGCAGCTGGGGCAGAGTCGGACCTCGCCAGGTGTCCTGAACCGGACCAGGTGTGACATCCTGTACATCCACGCCACTCGCAACAAGTGTGTGTGTGTTACAGGGCAGTCTGTGTGTAGTCCCCAGTTCATCTCTGTGGTGAGTCACACCAGTACTGAACTGGTTCTGGTTCTGCAGATGAAAATCCAGGTTCTGGTTCTGTTCAGACACACAGGGATAATGTTGTGATCACTGTCGGCTGCATTTCTGGTTCTGGTTTTAGTTGGAGTAGATCTTACCTGGTACGAGTAACTGTAGCTCTTCTGCAGGTACGGAAGTTCAGGAGTCTGGATCCAGTCTGGATCTGAACCTGGATCGTGGTTTTGGTTGGAGAGGTGGTGCTGGGACGGCGGCAGGAGGTGAGGGGAGGTGATCTGGGGCTGAGCTACATAGTGCGGGGATGTCACCTGGGGTTGGGATACGAGGTGGGGGGAGGTAACGTATGGATTGGAGAGGTAAGGGGAGGTGACCTGGTGATGAGGGAGGTGCTGAGGGGAGGTAACGTGTTGGAGGTGAGGGGAGGTGACCTGGTGATGAGGGAGGTGCTGAGGGGAGGTAACGTGTTGGAGGTGAGGGGAGGTGACCTGGGCCTGAGGGAGGAAGTGAGAGCTGATTATTTGAGGCTGGTTGTGGTGAGGTGAGGTCACCTGGCATGGGGGAAGCTGAGGCGACGTTACCTGGGCCTGAGGAAAGAGGTGATTGGAGGTCACCTGGGACCAGGGAGCACAGTGAGGGGAGGGCTCTTGGTACTGATAGAGGAGATGAGGGGAAGACACCTGCGTCTCAGGTCCATTGTGAGGGGAGGTTCCCTGAGCGTGGGAGAGCTGAAGGGAAGTCACCTGAGGGGAAGTTACCTGGGGCTCAGGGAGGTGAGGGGAGAACAGATAGGAGGGTACCTGGGGAGGAGCAAGTGAATGAGTTAGTAAGTCAGTAAGAGGACGGCACGGTGGCTGTTACCTGAAGAGGTGAGTGCATAAATAAGAACCTTGGCATGAGGAGGGTTTCCATGGTTTCCAGGTGATGAGCAGGAGGAGAGGGGAGATGGCAGAGAGGAGTGATGGATCATGGGAGGAGGCGAGCATGAGGGAAATGACCACAAGTCGGACATGATGTCACGCATACACAAACCTGTTAACGCTGAGTCCAGGTGTGTTTGTGTGCATGATTGTGTGTGTGTGCGTGTGTAGCAGAAGGTGTGTGTTATCTGGAAGGCGCCTTCATGTGATGATGACGATCTGCAGAGCGACACAAAGAACGTCTGGTTAGTAAGGAGTCCGTTATCGTCTCTGTGGACACCTGGGAGTCTTTATGTTGTTCTCAGTTTCTATTTTAAAGGTGCAGTGTGTCTGTATTTACAGAATGTGTCAGAAATAGAATATAATCTTTAAAACTTTGTTTCTTTGTGTTGAATCAGCTGAAAACCAGAATCTTTTGGTTTTTCTTCCTCAGAATGAAACTTTAACATCTACAGACTAGAGTCTGGATCTAACGAGGGGCTTTGCTCTTGTCTTGCACTCCTCCTCACCTTGGCACGTCACTGCCACTAAATTCTACACAGCGACTGTTTAACATGAGTCATTTTGTCTGTTTGCTCTGATATATAAAAGTCAGACGTTGTTGCAGGTCCAGACTTCAGTCAGTCTTTAACCTGCAGCTCCAGTTTGAATTACGATGCTTTAACTTTAATGTAAATGAAAGGAGTCTGTCTGTGTCTAATGATTTCAAACTGGTGTTGCCAGGTCGCTGTGTTGAGTAATAACTGAACATAGTTTTGTTACTGAGTGCACACAGACCACACAGCAGCTGTACGTGGTTATATGAGTAAGTGTGAATGTGTGATAACAGGACACTTCTAAGAACTCACACCCAGAGATGATTAAAACTCAGCGTGTCTTAAAGAGACACCACCGACTTTATTATCATTATCAGATATTACGTTTGTTCAGCGTCGCTCAGAAAACAGTTATTAAACATTAAAACATGACTTTTTAAATGAAATATAAAACAGTGCTCGCATTTTGATTAACTCTGCATCAATATATGAACCATAAAACTTCAAATATGTGACGTCACAGCGAGTGTGACAGATTAAAGTCACACACACACATAAACATACAAACACAGAGCGACAAATCTGATCGACATCGATTAGTTTGAAATAAAAATAAAAATAAAAAAACCTCTCACCTGAAACATCACCGACTCCGACTGACTGACTCTGACTGTGTGTGTGTGTGTGTGTGTGTGTGTGTGTGTGTGTGGTCAGGATGTGGTCACATGTTCTTCCTCTCTCTGGTCGTCTTTTCTGACTCTGCTTCTTCCTCACGATGATCAGAGCAGCTCAGACTGAAATAAATCAATCAGAAGGACAGCTTTAAAAACCACAATTTTTAATTAGAATCTAATCATTAATAATGATTATAACAGTTTTATATGTTGCTGACAGTGTCAGTGTCACCAGAATAAAACAGATGTATTAAATCCTCTTTATGTTTTAATGTTTGAACTTCCTGAAATGTAGAAACTTGAAAAATCTGTAAAATTCAATCCATGTGCCTTTAATATGAAAAATGACCACACCTCTATTTAGATTATTAATTTATATTTATATTTATATTTATATTTATATTTATATTTATATTTATATTTATATTGTCCCTCTGTCTCATTCTTTGTTAATTAATGGTCCTATAAAGTAACTGGAACTCTCGTCAGGCCAATCACAGGGCAGCACGGTGTCTTTACAGTGAAGGACCGAGGTCAGTGAAGTAACACAGGAAATGGGTCAGTTTCAAGCGAGTTGACCCTTCAGAATAAAAGCAGAGTTCAATGGTGTCACTTTTTCTGTTCAGTTCTTAAATAAAAACAAACTATAAAATAATAACTTGACGTTTTATATTCAGTTATTTTGGTTTATTGATTTATAAATCTCTTTCTGGACTCAGTCCCACCTGTTTATCAGATTTATTTTAACCTTTGACCCCTCGGGGACCCTCAGGTGTTCTGTGAGTGACTTTTTCATCTCAAAGTCAGAGATCAGGCGAGTCGCTTTTATTTTGAAGGTGTGAGACCGGAAGGCGTTTTTTTTTCGTCGGTCCGCTCGTTCCTCCGTGTCCGGTTTCAGGTTAGCACGAGACCAAACCGTTCTCCGGTAAGTTAAAATTTTACCGGTCGGTCCGTTTTTTTAACGGTTTTTAACGGTTGTATCGGTTTAGAGTTTCTGTTTCCGGTGACAGTGGCAGGATGTACGGCGGACACAATGCTAATGCTAATGCTAACCAACGTTAACCTGCCGTAGGACAAGCTCAGTGACGTCACACGTTACGTTGTAGTCCATAAAAACTGAATTAGTTCATTAATTTAAAGGAGGAAACGCTGTGATGTCACAGGTCAGCAGGTGTGTTCTCAGAGTCGGCTCAGGTGTGTGCAGGTGTTGGCGCAGCTCCACCTTCAGCTCCACCTTCAGCTCCACCTTCAGCTCCACCTTCAGCTCCACCTTCAGCTCCACCTTCAGCTCCACCTTCTCTGGCAGCGGTCAGGCCGGGCTGGTGCTGCTGTCCCGGTCCACCGACGTGCACCAGAACCTGGCACTGGAGGACTGGATCGACGCCCACGTGGACCTGCAGCAGCGCGGCATCCTGCTGCTGTGCAGGAACCGGCCCGCCGTGGTCATCGGGCGCCATCAGAACCCGTGGACCGAGTGCGACCTGCGGGCCATGAGGAAGGCGGGGATCCTTCTGGCCCGCAGGCGCAGCGGCGGCGGCACCGTGTTCCACGACCTCGGGAACCTCAACCTGACCTTCTTCACCTCCAAGGTGGCGTACGACCGGCGGAGGAACCTGAAGGTCGTCACGGACGCTCTGCGGCGGCTGCAGCCGGAGCTGGACGTCCACGCCACCGACAGATTCGACATTCTCCTCAACGGACGCCTGAAGATCTCCGGTAGGGTCCGCGTGTCTGTGCTGCACGTTGTTCTGAGGTTGCTCTGACGTTGCTCTGACGTCGTTTTAATGTTTGTTTGACAGGAAGCGCGTCCAGACTGAGCAGGAAGTCGTCCTACCATCACTGCACCCTGCTGCACTCCACCGACCGCTCCGCCCTCGCCGCCGTGCTCCGCCCCTCCTGCCCTGGTATCCAGAGCAACGCCACGCCCAGCATCCCCTCACCTGTCACCAACCTGCTGGACCACGCCCCCTCGCTGCAGTGGGAGGAGCTTCTGAACGCGCTGGCGCACCAGTACAGCACAGGTGATGTAAGAGTGTACTCGGTGCGCTGTGACATCACTGGAGGGGGCGTGGTTTAAAGGTCTCCTCTTGTGTTGTTTAGAGTTCGGCCTCAGCGCTGCGTCGACCTTCGTTGACCCCGCTGATGAGTCGGTGTTTCCTGGACTTGGCGCGGCGGCGGCGGAACTGCGCAGCTGGGACTGGACGTTTGGTAAGACGCCAAAATTCAGCGTCCAGACGCCGCTGGAGCTGAGGGACGACGTGGCGAACGCTTGCAGCTCTGCCCAGCTGCACATGGAGGTGAAGAACGGCGTGATCGAAAGCTGCGAGCTGGACGTCCCCGCCGGCTGGCTTCCTCAGCGGCTGAGAGGCGAGCTGAGCGGCGTGCTGGTCGGCGAGCGGTTCTGTCGGCATCGAGCCGCCGCCGCCGTTACAGCACTGCTGCGGTCCGAGAGCGGCGAGCCGCAGGACAGGCTGCTGAACCTGTGTGATGCCGTGGTGGACGCCATGGGCTGATCCTGCAGCGCCGCCTGCAGGTCGGAGAGGGAACTACACATTTACACTGACGCCTTATGAACCGATTTATAAAAATAAAATGTATTTATCATGTTTCCTGTATGTCGTTTGTCTCCAGAATAAAACATTATACAAAAAAAAAAATTAAAGTGAAAAGTTTCCGTGCTGACCTTTCAAAATAAAAGCCTCTAACGGGACTTGTCACAGGACGCATGCGCAGTGCTCCCGAGTCGAGCCATGCGTGCTTCGCTGACGAAGAGCGGGGAAAAAAAGGAGAGGTGTCACTCTGATGTTACTTTCTGGCACCAAATGCGGATTTAATTTACTCAATCTGTTTTTATTACTAAAATATTTATTTTATATTGAGCAGATATATTTTATATTAACATGCTGTATGTTGAATACTTGATGTTTTATATATTCATGTTTTATGCAATTATTTAATTATTTTAAATATTTTACAGCATTAATTTTAAACAAATATATAAAATAATGTATTTACGTTTATTATCGCACATTCTAATGATATTTTATTTTATTTTTATTTTTTGGATGATAAATAACGTGAAGAATATTCTCAGTTTCCATGGAAACGTTCAACTGTGAGGCAGGTGAAGCGGCCGCAGAGTGAGTCCTCCGCTCTCCGTGTCAGCGGCAGACGATCTTTGTCTGATGAGCCGTCGTGTGTGTCGGCCAGCGGAGCGCGAGACAACCGGAGAACCGCAGCGGCAGGATGGGGAAGAAACAGAAGAAGTCCGGAGAGGACAGGTAGAGAGAACACCATCTGCCGTCACACCACACCTGTCCACACTGACACCGGGCCGCGCGGACACTTTCCCGCCCCGTTATCAGCCGAAATCAGGCCCGTTAGCCCGCCAGTTAGCGGCTAACAGTGAGCTAGCAGATGCTAACCACGAGTCAGTGTGTGCGTGCGTGTGTGTGTATGTGTGTGATGACTTAAACAGGCTGAAATGGCTTAAGATGAGTTACACAACAAGCAGGCGGGCCGACACGGGCTCACCCGGGCCCACCTGTGCTAACCTGTGCTAACTCGGGCTAACCTCAGCCTGTTTGTTGATAGCTTTGCTGTTAGTTAGCCGGTTAGCATAGCCGTTAGCTTTCAGAGAGAGCCGGCTGTCTTGTCCTCGCTCCCCGGACTTGAAGCACCAAAACTGGGCGTCAGTTCGAGCCCGGAGCCCGGTAACCGGCCCTTAACTGCGGAGGCTAACTCCTAAAGGCTAACCACCGCTGGTGGACGGGGCTTTAGCAGCTAGGCTAACTGTTAGCTCTGCGTGTGGATGTGCCAGCTAACGTGGGCTGATGTAACGCTGGGAGAGGGCTCACCTGCTGACCACAGTGACGTCACACACACCTGGAGGGTCATTAAGCGGCTAATGAAGTGTGTGTGTGAGCTGTGACACGTTGATGACACCTGACAGGTGACACAGAGGGAAGTTTGATACCTGAGCCAGAGATCAGCTGATTGAAGAAGTGAACTCATTCATGTGACGTCAGAGTCAGGTATTTAAATGATCATCAGAGGAAGTTACAGAAGGACACGAGCACATTCAGATTCAGCAGCTGGCTCAGTGTTTGCATGGTTACAGAGTAACTAAGTACTTTTACTGCATTACATCTGTCACAGCTTCAGTGAATGTGACAGATGAAAGACGTGAACCTGAGCGCGCTGACCTGTATGCAAACACGCTAAATAATTATCATTTACTCATCTGCATGTTTGCTGCCTTCAGATGTCGAGCAGGTCGGATTTAGTGACGCCTAGTGACCAACTGAATACCCTCGCCTCACCCGTCCTTCCAAACACAGGAAGATCATAACAAAAGGTCACGTGACCCGTGTCAGGGGTTAAAGGTGACACATGTTTTTCTGTCAAACAAACGTAAAGACGTGAATCGACGACGTCGTGTGTGAGCTGTGTGAGGCGGCGAGCAGCTGTCCTCAGGTCACGTGATGGGAAATGAAAGGCTGTGCAGAGTCTGCAGTTTCTGTTCAAACAGAGTCAGACGGCTCTTTGTGTTCACGTCCGTCCACCTCACAGCCACACTGACCACTCAGCAGCCCGAGGCATCGATCCACCTCACTGCTTCGTTACTTCATTATTGGTTATTGATTGATTAATTAATTGATTAATTGATCGTTTGTCTGCAGTGCCAAAGATGACGGCATCGACATCGACGCTCTGGCGGCGGAGATCGAAGGAGCCGGAGCCTCCAAAGAACCGAAAGGGAAGAAGAAGAAGAAAGGAGGAGGCAAGAAGGACGACTACGAGTACGACACCTCCACACCATCATCTCCTCCTCCTCTTCCTCTTCCTCCTCCTTCTCTTCCTCCTCCTCCTCCTCCTCCTCCTCCTCCTCCTCCTTCTCTTCCTCCTCCTCCTCCTCCTCTTCCTCTTCCTCCTCCTTCTCTTCCTCCTCCTCCTCCTCCTCCTCCTCCTTCTCTTCCTCCTCCTCCTCCTCCTCCTTCTCTTCCTCCTCCTCCTCCTTCTCCTCCTCCTCCTTCTCTTCCTCCTCCTCCTCCTCCTCCTCCTCCTCCTCCTCCTCCTCTTCCTCCTCCTCCTCCTCCTCTTCCTCTTCCTCCTCCTTCTCTTCCTCTTCCTCCTCTTCCTCCTCCTTCTCTTCCTCTTCCTCCTCCTCCTCTTCCTCCTCCTCCTCCTCCTCCTTCTCTTCCTCCTCCTTCTCCTCCTCCTCCTCCTCCTCCTTCTCTTCCTCTTCCTCCTCCTCCTCCTCTTCCTCCTTCTCTTCCTCCTCCTTCTCTTCCTCCTCCTTCTCTTCCTCCTCCTTCTCTTCCTCCTCCTCCTCATACTCCTCCTTTTTCTTCTTGTTTTCTTTGATCCCATCTGACTCTGTGTTCTGTCGTTCTGCAGTGAGGACGACATCCTGAAGGAGTTGGAGGAGTTATCTCTGGAGACTCAGGGCGGGAAGAAGGTAACACACACCTGAACACATTAGCTCATTACGTTAGCACGTTACGTTAGCTCTGCACTCTAACAACGAGCTCTGTTAACCCTCGTTGCTCTGGTTGCTGTGGTTGCAGAAATCAGACACCACAGAGGAAGTGGAGAGCGTGGAGCCCCCCAAACCAGAGAAGAAGAAGACCAGGAAGGGGAAGAAGGGTGGAGCCAGCCCCGAGGACGAGGAGGGCGACGAGGGCGAAGGTCAGACGAATGAAGAGAGGAACGGAGAGCAGAAAGACAAGAAGGTGAAGGACGGAGAGAACACGTGAAGGAGGCGTTTGAGGAGTTACTGTTGAGTATTAACCACATCTTTGTTTGTTTGTCTCCAGGCGCCTCCTGTAGCTCCGCCCTCAGACTCTGACGAGGACAGCGGCTCGCGTTCACGCCTCAACAAAGATGCCAAGAAGGCGTCAGATGAGGAGGAGGGCAAAGACGAGGGTGAAGGAGTGAGGAAAGGAAGGAAGGACGAAAACTCAGAGGACGATGACGAGGAGGAGTTCACCTCCAGGAGGGACAAGAAGAAGAAGAACAAAGGCAAGGCGGCGAAGGTGGAGAGCGAGGACGAGGAGGGGCAGGACGAGGAGGAGTTTGGAGCAGGCTTCAAGATGAAGACGGCGGCACAGAAGAAGGCGGAGAAGAAGGAGAGGGACAAGAAGAAGAAGGAGGAGGAGAGGATGAAGCAGAAGAAGCTGCGGGAAAAGGAAGCCAGTGTGGAGGACACGCCTCCTCAGACGGCTCCTCCTCCTGCAGCGGCGGCAGTGACAGAGGAACAGGAAGGGGCGGAGCCAGCAGCAGAGGGTAAGATGTCACTTCCTGTCAGTCTCACAGCAGAACGATGATGGTCGGAGCTGACGTTTGTTCTCCTGCAGACGAGGCCGAGGGCGACAAGAAGAAGAAAGACAAGAAGAAGAAGAAAGGAGAGAAGGAGGAGAAGGAGAAGAAGAAGGGACCGAGCAAGGCCACCGTGAAGGCCATGCAGGAGGCGCTGGCCAAGATGAAGGAGGTGGGGCATTGTGGGAAATGCAGTCACAGAGTTCGGACGGGTCCGGTGTCTAAGCATGTTTGTCGTTTGTAGGAGGAGGAGCGAGCCAAGAGGGAGGAGGAGGAGCGCCTGAAGAGGCTGGAGGAGCTGGAGAAGCAGCGGCAGGAGCAGGTAAGACACCTCCACCTTCAGTCAGAACACATCCACCCGTCTCTGCTGTGACCTTTGAACCCCGCCCGCCCGGCCTCCTTTTTGTCCCTTTTGTTAGGAGCGTCTGGAGCTGGAGCGCAAAGAGAAGAAGAAGCAGAAGGAGAAGGAGAGGAAGGAGCGTCTGAAGAAGGAGGGCAAGCTGCTGACGAAGGCTCAGAGGGAGGCGCGAGCTCGCGCAGAGGCCACGCTCAAGCTGCTGCAGGCTCAGGGTGAGAGTCTGAGGACCAGTCCGATCGCTGGCATGACGCTGACGTGACGCTGGTGTGACGCTGGCGTGACGCTGACGTGACGCTGACGTGACGCTGGCGTGTGTTTGTGTGTTCAGGTGTTGAAGTGCCATCCAAAGACTCGATGCCAAAGAAGAAGCCGGTTTACGGAGACAAGAGGAAGAAGAAGCCCAACGCTCAAACTCCTGAAGGTGCGGCGCCTCGTGTCACCGACCAATCATTGACCTCTGTTAGTGCCAGCCACTTCCTGTAATAACTCGCTCCTCTGTCCTCTCTAGAAACGTCCGAGGTGACTTCGCCGGCGTCTGAGACTCCGGAGCCCGTCGCCATGGAGACAGAGGCCGAGAAGCCGGCGGTGGCAGAGCCAGGTGAGCGTGGAGGAGGAGGAGGAGTCAGCAGCTGGCAGGTGAAGGATGATGAGGAGGATTTATCTTCTTCTTCTGTTTCTGTGCACAGACGTGAAGCCAGACGCTGCCGTCGACGACTGGGAGGCCATCGCCACTGACGAGGAGAAAGGTGAGACGTCTGGCGTGATTTTATTAAAAGAAACCACAGAAGAAGAAAGTGTCGCGGTTAAACGTCCTCCTATTTGTCTCAGAGCTGAAGAAGGTCCACATCGAGGTGAAGGAGGACACCGCCGCTCCACCTCAGCCCGCAGGCAGCGAGGAGGAGGAGGAAGACGAGGATGAGGACGATGACGATGAGGACGATGACGATGAGGACGAGGAGGAGAGCGAGGAGGAAGGAGAGAAGGAGGCAGAGAAGGAGGCGACAGTGACGGTGGGTCAGACAAAGAGGAGGGCGAAGGAGAGTGAGGACGAGAGCAGCGAGAGCGACGACGATGACGGCCGGACGAAGGAGGAGCGACTGTACGACCGAGCCAAGAGGAGGATCGAGGTGAAGAGGAGGAGGAGGAGGAGGAGGAGGAGGAGGAGCGCTCGTTTTCTTTGACCTCACCTCTGACTGACAGGCTGTCTGTGTGTTTCCATAGAAACGGAGGATGGAGAACCTGAAGAACACGGACGTGGACAAACTGAGAGCGCCCGTCGTCTGTGTGCTCGGACACGTCGACACAGGAAAGACCAAGATCCTCGACAAGGTAATGTTTCCTGAAAGTTTCCGGAATGTTTCCTCAACGTTTGCTGACTGGTTATTAACTGATGGCATGTGTGTGTTTGTAGCTGCGACACACTCACGTTCAGGACGGGGAAGCTGGAGGAATCACTCAACAGATCGGAGCCACAAACGTCCCCAAAGAGACGATTGAAGAGCAGACGAAGATGGTTAAAAACGTACGGACACACACACACACACACACACACACACACACACAGTGTGTTTATTTAAATGTTTGTGTTTGTGCAGTTTGACAAAGAGAACCTGAAGATCCCCGGCATGCTGATCATCGACACACCAGGACACGAATCCTTCAGGTAAAACACACGACAGTATTCCCTGTTAGAGCTGCTCACTGCTGGTTCTGAGGTCGTGTTCGGACCTGGTCTGACCGTGTTCAGTTGTCATCAGACGGTTCAGTAACTCAGTTCTGTGTGTGTGTTCAGTAATCTGAGGAACAGAGGCAGCTCGCTATGCGACATCGCCATCCTGGTGGTCGACATCATGCACGGTTTGGAGCCTCAGACGCTCGAGTCCATCAACCTGCTGAAGGAGAAGAAGTGTCCCTTCATCGTCGCCCTCAACAAGGTGTGTCCCATCTTCATCGTCAGGTATGCTGTCCTCGTCCTTGTTCTTATTTTTCTGACGGTGTCGTCGTTTGTCGTCAGATCGACCGTCTGTACGACTGGAAGAAGAGTCCGGACACCGATGTCGTGGCCACGCTGAAGAAGCAGAAGAAGAACACTAAGGACGAGTTTGACGAGAGAGCAAAGGCCATCATCGTCGAGTTCGCTCAGCAGGTATCATCTGCAAAGAAACACATTTTGAAATTTAACACGCTCATTAGTCCTGAATGTATTTATAGAAGTAAACATTAATGGGTCTGGACTGGAGCCCTGAGGAACCCCATAAATGACCTTCAGTAAGTTCTGTTCTTGTTCTTCAGGGTCTTAATGCCGCCTTGTTCTACGAGAACAAAGACCCCCGCACATTCGTGTCGTTGGTTCCAACCTCGGCCCACAGCGGCGACGGGATGGGAAACCTCATCGCCCTATTGGTCGAGCTCACTCAGACCATGTTAGCCCGCCGATTAGCACACTGCGACGAGCTCCGAGCTCAGGTCATGGAGGTAAGACGGTCTCATATTCTGGTTTTACTTGGACTCCCCAGTCTGCATCAGTGCACCTGATGATGAGCTCTGTTTGATCAGGTGAAAGCTCTGCCCGGTATGGGAACCACGATAGACGTCATCCTGATTAACGGCTGTCTGCGGGAAGGAGAGACCATCATCGTCCCGGGGGTGGAGGGACCAATCGTGACGCAGATCAGAGGGTTGCTGCTGCCTCCCCCTCTGAAGGAGCTCAGAGTCAAGGTAAACTGATTTTCAGAATAAAACTTCCCTCATGATCCTGGTGACATCTCACCAAAAGTACCTGAAAACTCAGATCAAAATTAAGGCTTGGGTTTGGAAAACGGGATTTTTAATTAACCAGCTTCATCAAATCTCGTACGTCCTCCTGGGAAGTTTTAATTTATTCAGGAGGGATTTGTCTTATCCAGATTATCATGCACAGATTTGTTTCTTCTCTTATAATCTTTACTGATTGATTGATTGATTTGTGTAGAGCCAGTACGAGAAGCACAAGGAGGTGTCGACGTCTCAGGGTGTCAAGATTCTGGGTAAAGACCTGGAGAAGGCGCTGGCTGGGCTCCCCCTGCTGGTGGCTTACAAGGACGATGAAGTCCCCGTCCTGAGGGTAACACACACACACACCCACACACAAATCCAGTTTACGGTGTTAAAGCAGACTGTTTGGACTCCCAGTGGACTGACTCGTACTGGTGTTTTCAGGACGAACTGGTGCGGGAGCTCAAACAGACGCTGAGCTCCATCAAACTGGAGGAGAAAGGCGTTTACGTGCAGGCGTCCACGCTGGGATCTCTGGAGGCTCTGCTCGAGTTCCTCCGAACGTCTAAAGTCCCCGTGAGTACAGTCTGTCTGTCTTTTACTCTGAAAGGCAACAGGAAGCAGAGAAAGCGGAGCTGACCTTTGACCTCTGTGTGTTCCTGCAGTACGCTGGCATCAACATCGGTCCAGTTCATAAGAAGGACGTGATGAGGGCGTCCACGATGTTGGAGCACGACCCGCAGTACGTCACCGTCTCACACTTCCTGTCACTAATGCTCGATTAATATCATACATCCACACACCCATAAAATATAAAATATTGTGACTGGTCATGAAGGCGTCTGATCTGAAACCTTGAAATGTTTGAGGTGATTTAAAAGGACAGAGATGTTTGTTTTTAAAATCAAAAGAGGAAGTCATGAAAACACTTTCTGATAGATCGGAGTATCGTCTGCGTAGAGATTGATATTATGCTGAAGAATAACGTGTAAATATAAATAAATATAGAAACACAGTTTTGATTTTGGCTCTTTTAATTGACAAATGTCTGACACTCATCATGGTAATCTAGTGGTTTGTGGTTGGATGTTGCTGTTATAAGTCTTGTTTTTTGTGCACAGGTACGCAGTGATCTTGGCGTTTGACGTGAAGGTGGAGAGGGAGAGTCAGGAGATGGCCGACAGTCTTGGAGTTCGAATCTTCTCGGCTGAAATCATCTACCATCTGTTTGACGCTTTCACCAAGTACAGAGAGGACTACAAGAAGGCCAAACAGGACGAGTTCAAGTAAGAAAAACATGGCTGAACACTAACAAACCTTCATTCATCTCTGTCAGGGTTAAGACACGCAGCCCCTCCACCCTCTGACGGTGTTTTTACGTGTGTCTTCAGGCATATAGCTGTATTCCCGGTGAAGCTGCGCGTTCTTCCTCAGTTCGTCTTTAACTCCAGAGATCCCATCGTGATGGGTGTTTCCATCGAGGCCGGAGTCCTGCGACAAGGCACGCCGCTCTGCGTCCCCAGTAAAGGGGTAAGACGTCCTCCAAAGTGTTTCTGGTTTTGTCGAGTCTCTTGAGTTTATTTATTTAACTTTTATCTGTGTTTCAGTTTGTGGACATCGGCGTGGTCACCAGCATCGAGGTTAATCACAAGCCCGTCGACTGCGCCAAGAAGGGTCAGGAGATCTGCATCAAGATCGAGCCCATTCCCGGAGAGTCGCCCAAGATGTATGGCCGCCATTTTGAAGCCACCGACCTCCTCGTCAGCAAGGTGAGGGCACGCCCACTCAGGAGGGGAGGGGCTTAAACGCTTCGGACGCTAAACGTTACTTAAATAGTCATGCTAGACATCAGTTACCTTAGACTAGGCGAGACGAATCTCCTGAAGGACGTCTGTTTCTCTGACAGCGTCTGTTGTTGTTGGAGTGAACTGAATGAGTTTGTGGTTGGTTGCGGTTGGTTGTGGTTGGTTGCGGTTGGTTGCGGTTGGTTGTGGTTGGTTGTGGTTGGTTGCGGTTGGTTGTGGTTGTTTTTGGCGTAGTGACATCGCTCTGTGTGTTTCAGATCACACGGGCGTCCATCGACGCTCTGAAGAACTGGTTCAGAGACGAGATGCAGAAAACTGATTGGCAGCTGATCATGGAGCTGAAGAAGACCTTTGAGATCATCTGAGGGACCTGAAACACACACACACACAAACACACAGATTAACACTCACACACACACTTCCTCACTCAGATGAGGAGGTGACGATGGCGACGGACAAAAAAGAAAAGAAAAAAAAGACGTGAAAGTGTTTTTCTGTGAGAAACGAACTGTTTTTTCCACTGTTGTAAACAGTGATAGTTGGAACACACACACACACACACACACACACACACACACACACACTCAGTATTCCAACGTGCCTGTTCTTCAGCATCAACGTTGTGTTATTATTTTTTCTTCTTCTCTGCTCTGATTTGTGGCTGCTGCTTCGTGTCCCAGGCTCCACCCCCTTCCTCCCCAGACTGAAGCTAACGAGCTTAACGAGGTCGACGGGTCAGCAGAGACGGTACTCAGCCAAAACCAGGTGCATTATGGGATTGTATTGACCAGCACTGAGAGGCTGGAGGAAGAAAAAAATGTTTTTCTTTTCACAAAACACCAAAATCCTCAAAGCAGCGGCGCCGTCGACTTGAAAGACTTACAGGAGTGACTCTGTCGGCCATGTTGGAGGACAAAGGGGGAGTCCGAATGACGGAGGAAGATTTTAAACTGTTTTTGCTGCAACTGCTGATGTAATAAATTCCCATGATTCTGATGAAACCTGCAGATTGAGAGTTTTCAGTTCAGTCCTGTTCACATCTGCAGAAAAAGAATCAACGGGCGTCGATACTGAACTTAAACTCTGCTCTGATTTCCATGTTTGAAACGAAGCTTTCATTCTCACATTAGCAGTTAATCTAACTTGAACACTGACACGTCTCCACAGATTGAAGGCCCGTGTGCAGCCTGAACTTCAAAATAAAGTTTAAACTGAACTTTTATGTCAAATTAAAACTGCAAAAGTTGATTTTAACAAAAATAATTCAGAGATGAAAATGAATCATTTTACTTTAAATGTAAAGTTTGTGATTAGTTTTGAAGTTCAGGTTTCTCTTATTTTGAAATTTACATTTTAGTAACATTCGTTGTTTGAGCAGTATTTTACATTTTCAAACATTTTGTCAGCCACAGACTCAGAAACATTCAAACACCGGTGCCAAAGGAAACTTTAAACATGATATGTATTCATCATAAAACTCCTGTAGCAGCTGTTGCTCAGTAATATTAGATTTTTATGACCTTTGCACTCACATTAATAAGTTTACGTATCGTATAAATTAAATTACAGGAGCTGTGATGGAGGATTTCATCCGTAGAGCCAATAGACAGAAATGTTTGAAGTTTAACCTGAGGAGCGATTCATCACCTGACAGCGTTACTACAAACTGCTCATGTTTTCATGTCGTTGCCGTGGCGATGCAGTTGCGAGCAGAGACTGGTTTGAAAACTCTCCCCGGTGGTGCGTTTAAGGACCCTCTGACAACAGCCGACTGAGAAACACTAACGAGCTCTGCTGTCTGTGAATAAACCTCAAAGCCCGCCAGCTCCGCCCATCAGCGTTTTTTAAAGGTACAAAGTTTAAAACAGCCACTACAATCAGATTTTTACCCAGAATTCCTCTCTGGACCGGGATCAGGACAGCCAGCCACAAAAGACGAAACCAGTTCCAGTTCAGATCCGGACTGGTTTGATCCAGACGGGTTCAGACAGGATTATCCTGAGTCCTCCCTGATGTTGAATATTTGCAATGCAAATTTAAAAAAGAATTAAAGTGTATTCTATAAAAAGTGAGCAGGTCTGATGTGATGTTGTTAGTTATCTCACACAACAGCTGATTTCAGTTCGTCACAAAGAGCCTCGTCTGAGAAACGTCAAAGTGTCTTAAAGTTTTATTAAAAATGTCAAATTAAACTTTTATTGTCACAAACAGTCGACAACACGCTTCACACAAATATTCACAAAATACAAGACGTACACATTCAATGTGGGAAATACAAAAAATATCAAATTTAAGTCTCGCAGACTGGACGTGTTTGCACCAGTGTTCTACTCAACGATCACAAAAGTACCTGAAATGTGAATTATAACTGAAGTTTTCTGTTATTTTTAGTCTGGATCTGTCAGTAAGGGTGTGTGACCCCTGCACCAGTGAGAAGGAACCAGACCGAGGCTGTCAGGATGTTCAATGTAACGTTTCATTCTTTATATGCAAACAGTTTTAAACGTCTCTGCATCAGGCTGCTTGTTTAGTTGAATCTGCAGCGCTGGAATTCAATAATCGAGGACAAAACTAAAACATCTTGCTGCCGCTTCCTGTGCAAAACTCCTGACAGCACTGTAGATGCCATGATGGACTCATCGTGTCTTTATGTAAATGAACGTTTTTAACATTAAACAGTCCTGTCAGTCGGTCTCTGTAAAGTGCTTTTTGTGTTCATTTTTTGGCACAATGGCACAAAAATTCAACACTTTGAGTTCAAAGATGTAAAAGCGTGGACTCCAGAGTTTACACAATACATTGAGTTTAGTCCATGAATCCACCTGGATGGATAAATGTCGCGGCGTCCCTGTCTGAAGTTCACAGTCAAACGGCCGGGATGAAATGTCCGTGAAGGTCCATGTGGACGGAGGCGGGGATGTTCGCTCGAGCGATCTCCTTGAAGGTTTTGGCGTCGAGGACGAGCATGAACGGAGAGATGTTCGGGTCTGGTGAGATGACGGACGATAAAATCACTCCTACGAGAAGAAGAATACAAACAGAACAGAACCAGGGATGAACGATCCATTCAAGCTCGACAGTTTAATGCCGCTGGCGCCGTGGTTTTCAAATGTGTGAAGCGAAGCCCTCACCGTCGTCTTCCTCCACAGCTCCCGGAGACGCAACAAACACCGGCTCTGAAGGGAAGCAGTTGTCCTCATACCACTCGACGTGTTTCCTGGTGACGATGTCAAACTTGGCGATCTGTTGGATGGAAAACAGAGAATTAAACTTTGTCTGTTTGGTTCTCCCACAGCACCAGACCTGAACGTGGTGGATCGGCTGCCTGACCAGCCTCAGCTGACCCATCGCAGTCATAGATGATGTTTCACCTTGTGAGGAGACCACTCCACCTTGGAGCCGTAGAAGTATCTGTACTTTCTCGCATTGAATTTGTAGTTGATACACGGCAGCTCCAGACCTGAGGAGGAATCAGCCTTGTTAGTTTGGGACACAGTTTGAATGAATCACATTGACAGCGTAATAATAATATGAATGAACCTTCGAACAGATCGTCCGGCTTGCAGTAGACGGAGCCGTCCTCCTGCATCACTGCCTGGGCCGTCGTGTTCGTCAGAGTCACCAGGTTGGATCCTCTGGGAGATTCCTGGTGAAAGCATGACCACGAACTTTTCATACACATTCACAGGATGATGAAGAGGAAGCTGTTTTGGGCTGTGTGTTGCTGTAGTCTTAACTGTACCCTGTGGACGCTGAGCGGCAGGACGAACCTCTGGCAGAGAGACGGGCAGAAACTTTTGTTGTACTGGATGAACTTTTCGGTCTCCTGTCTCATGTTCTCGATGTAGAACATGTCGTACATGCTGCCGTCCTTGTAGCTGATCAGGTCGAACACCACGTGGTCGTCCTCCTCGTACGCGTTGATGTGATGGAAAACCACCAGGGCGTCACCATGGAAACGTGTGGACACTTCCTTTCCCGTCTTTCTGTTGATGACGTGAAACAGAGTCTGACAGAGAGAGAAAACAAAGAAATGTGGTGAAAATAACTCTCAGGTTACAATATGACAGATCAGGTGTGTTGTGAATCAGAGTCGAGGACTTACGATATCATCCTTATCGAATTTGAGACACTTTCCCCAGCTGATGCCTCTGAAGTAGGCGGTGGCCAGTTTGAGCATGTCCAGTTTGAAGGGCTGCTCCACGAACACGATGTAGTTTTCCGTCATGCCGAAGCTGTGGTAGTAACTCGGGTACAGAGCGGAACGAAACGGGATGGAACAGATCTGCTGACATTTCCTCAGCGCTGGCTTCTTGTTGATGGGATCTGAAACAAACAGCATGTATTTCTAGAAATCTGAACACTGAACCATGACTGCATCTCATCCACCGTATATCCTTTAACCTGAGGAAAGGAAGATCTCTGACATCAGCATCAGCACTGAATGTTGGCCATCGTACCTGAAGCATCAGCTGGGACTTTGAAGATAACTAGTTTCGGCCCTCCAAAGCTCATGATAGCAGTGCCCATGTTGTAGGTGTTGCCCTCGCTGTCGTAGTGAGGGTGAGCGGTCGCCAAGTTCAGAGCAATATGGTTCCTGTAGTTTACCTGGAGTTTGGCACAAAGAGCATCTGACATGTCTGAGAGAGTATTTGTACCAATGAAGCTTCAGCAGCTTACAGGAGGCGGGCGGACAAACTCACCCTGCCAACAGTTTCCAGGGTAGCAGGATCGATCTGGTTTATGTAGTTGATCTCGGAGGAGGCGTAGTAGTCCTGACCATAACGAATGATGTTGATCAGATTGTTGTCGGTGAAGTCAGGGATGATGTTGCAGAGGTGCGTGAATACCCTAGAGACAGTTTGAGATGAGTTTTGTGGGTTTTAATCAGTTCACTAACGTCACCTGGGCGGACTGACGGATACCTGCATCATCCTGGATGATCTGTACCTGGAAAAGATGTTTTTGCAGGGATCTGGGTAGATCATGGTTCCAAACTCGGTGACGACAAGCCTGTCGGCCTTGACGTTCCTTTTGTAGGTTTCGCTCTTCAGAAACTTGCTTCTGTAAGTCACCTCGCCTGAAACAGCATCACAGCTCGTCTTAATAAGTATCAACGTGTATTTACGGCGCTCCTATGACTTAACTCAGTCGCACCCTTTTCGAAGGTGAAGCTGTGGATGAGCGACATGCCATCGAACCAGTGGTTGTACTCGGTGTCGCCCACAGAGAAAAGACCGGGCCCGTTCCTCAGCAGAGTGCCCTGCAGCCAGGACGGGATGGACCCTGCAGGTCAAAGGTCACACAGTTTACTTCATGTGTATTCCTGCGTTTCCTAATGACTGACTACAAAGTACATTAAAGTATGCTTGATGACACTCAGAGGTAAATACATTTGCATACATTTCCCAAGGTGAGTCCAAGGTGACAACAATCAAAAATATTCGGTTAATTTAAGGAGAACATCACCTCGTTTGAGTGTCTGATGGACGACTGATTCATTCACAGCTGACTGAAACTTGGAGACGAGCAGATGACGTTCTTTAAAACTCACCTTTCACCTGAGCTTTCACCGGCTCTGCAGTTTCCTCTCCATTTTTTGCAAATATGCTCTGCATGTTTCTTCGCTGAGCTCCGAGCCGTGTGTGTGTTTATGGGTGCGCTGCTGCAGCTGACTGAACCTCCGTCTGACAGCAGCCGGCTTTATGTAGCCTTCGTCGTCATCTACGTGATGAAACTCAGGTGTCAGAAACTAAACATGGAACGTAAACTTTGTGGATTATGTAACCACTCTGTGGACTTCAGTCTGCACAGCTTTTCACAATAAAAGACGGCACGGTGGTCAGCTGCTTCTGACCAGCTTAAAGTGTTTGGTCCGACCACTTTTCACTCTTATTGGAACTCATTTTATTTAAATGTTCTTACAACTTCTTGTTCTTCTCGGTCACTGTGTTTATGTTCAGCTGGCCGCTGTGTTCTTCTTCAAATCTAAATTGGTTTATGACCTGTTGGTACTTTTAATTTGAAAGTGCTGGATGAGTCCTTGGACTCCGTCTGACCATAAAGCGACTGATTATCTGTGACAGGTGATAACAGGCAGCACGTTGTGACATCCACTCACGTTATCACTTCAGTGTAATCAGTGGAACACTCTGCACTTAAACTATATAATACATCTACTTTGTGTTATATATTATATATTTATATAACATGGAAAGCCACCGAGTTAAAGCCTGACTGAAGGTTTCTGTTCTAACTCCTGAATACAGAATTCAGAGCAGCAGGTTTGTCAGGTGACCAGCACAGGTTGGATGAACTGATCGGACAGTATAATCATAATGACCTCGCGTTAACGTGTCACTATCTGGATGTTATTTCTGGATGGATTCATGTCAGTAGATACGAGTGAACTTCAGCCCCGTCAGCTTTATCTCTGCTCGTCTAATTGGTTAAATCAGTTTACGGCTTGACAGCTGCTCTTATCAGGATGTCTGCAGGTCACAGGTCACGCCGACGCTGCCGTCCTCCAAGACAAACATTAAATACAAATTACTGAACTGGGTGATTTATCCTGAAGGGACAGTCAGGTGTGCTGTGTGTCGTTTGCTGCAGGTCGTGTTGTGACTGTCGTGGGTGTTCGATGGTTCATGTGGAGCTCAGAGGGCAGAGTTCATGTCCTGTCAGCATTATGTAATCATACACAAATCACCATAACATGCAGACCAGGCTGGTCGTGTCAGTTATAATCCATAGATTCATCGAGGCCCCATCATCAGGAATAAAAAGCACACACAGGCCGCTTTGGATGAAAAATGAAGTTTATTACAAACAACGACAGAGAGCTGTTAGCAGTCAGTTAGCAGCTGTTAGTTCTGTACAAATAACACTGTTTGATTGGTTAGTTGAGTTTGCCAATCGGCAACAAGGCTAGGTCTCAAACAGCACCCTACGCCCTCTGTAGCACTATTTTCCACCCTTAACCCGCCGTAGTACACCACCTCACAGCCTCCGTAATGTACTGCTTTCAACGCTACATCCTGCATAGTGCCCCACATCCCACCTTAAGCCCTCCATAGTGTGCTATTCTCCACCTTACACCCTGCTTAGTGCACTACCTTCCTCCTTTAACCCTTTACAGTGCACTTTGTTGCACCCTGCACAGTGCACTACCTTCCACCTTAAACTCTTCATAATGCACTCCTTTCCTCCTTACACCCTTCAAAGTGCACCGTCACCACCTTGTGCCCTTCGTAGTGCACTACAGTGCGTCCTGAATCCTCCTGGTGCACTCCGAGTTCACAAGTTGCAAAGTTGTTGTCGTTTTTTTTTTTTTTGGACCCCACAGACGTTTTCTACTCTTTTTTTTTCTTTTTCTTTTTTGCATTCCCGATCACAACATTGACATGTTGAAGACAAAATTATTTCTCATGAATGAAAAGAGACCCGGGCAGCGTCCAGTTTTTAGTGGCACCCCCGACTAATGTCGTGTTCATGTAATGTGGGATGGGAAAGACAAGAACTGGTAATTACGTTAACTCCCACGTGACATGAATGCTGCATTAAACAACATTTAAACGCAACACACACCGGCCACATCGTGTAATATTGCCTCATTTGCTACCATGTCTGCTAGAAGTTTTACATGAAGCCAATTCTGTCAATAAGTTTCAAATGAACGCGTTTAATCAAAGATAACGAGGACGTGTTTGTAACGAGCGGACAGTTCAGGACACGTCGGTGCATGTCACCCAGAGTACGGCAAGCCAGCTGGCTCAAAAATCCTGTCCGTTATCATGCAAGACAAGTTAGACAGCTTAAACTCTTCAACAATGCTGTCAAATGCTTCAACGCTTTCAGTCGACCATCGTTTAAAGATCAGAGGTCCATTTAGTCTGTTCTGGAGCTTTTGATCAGCTTCTGAGTCGTACATGTAGATTTGGGCACATTAATAATGTAAAAATCTGTGTTGTACTCCAGATTGAGACTTTCTGAAGGTCTCGTCTTGGAACTGAGGACACCAAATCATGTCTCATTTGTCCTGACAGTTTCATGAAGTCAGAAATATCTGAACGAATGACGATTAGAGTTCACTCGTGGTTTAACTGTCGACCTCGACATCTGCAGAGCTCCAACAAACCAAAGTCACAGTATTTAGAAACTAACTGCTCTTATGACCTGAAACCTGCTGATGCATTATGTTAAGACATAATATGTCAAATAAATAACGTGTCGACATGAACAGAGGGTTTCCAATAGAGCCTGTGATGGGAGGTCTACACGTCAGCTACCTGTGTGGGCTGGTCTCGGTCTCCATGACGACAACAGTTTAACCTGCGAGGACTAGATAACTTTTTAACCAGCTGACTTGCAGCACCGCTGTGTGTGTTGCCCTTAACACACCAACACCGAGCGTGTCATCAGCCTCATGAACACGACCTCATGAGCTCCACCTTTAACCCTTCATCGTTTGCTGTTCCTCTCTACGCCCTTCACAGTGCACCACCTTCCCTCCGCAGTGCGCTCCACGGCTCCACGAGCTCCTTTAAGGACTGGGGTGTTGTCTGAGGATGGCACCAGAGAGACAGAGAGAGAGAGAGACAGGCAGAGAGACAGAGAGAGAGAGACAGGCAGAGAGAGAGAGAGAGACAGGCAGAGAGACAGAGAGAGGGAGAGACAGAGAGAGAGAGAGAGAGACAGAGAGAGAGACAGGCAGAGAGACAGAGAGAGAGAGAGAGACAGGCAGAGAGACAGAGAGAGAGAGAGAGAGAGACAGGCAGAGAGACAGAGAGAGAGAGAGAGAGAGACAGAGAGCGTGCTGAAGGTTACAGCTTCAGGTTCAGTAGAAACAGACAGTCACAGTAGGTGGAGTCGCTGCTGTCTGTCTGTTGGACGGACAGACGGGTGGAGACAGTTTCAGTGTCTGGAGTTAGTGGAGTAGCAGTTGGAGGTCGGGTCTATATACAGAAACAAGAAATGCATAATCAGAAAATCCAAACTAACTGAGAGCTGCACGCACACGACGGGACCGACAACGGCACCGGTTGCTATGGTAACGTTGGGGGTGACAATGGGGGGGGCTAAAAAAAATGATTCAGGTGTCACCGCAAACACAACGAGTCGTCATGGCAACGCTACACCGGGACACCACCTAACTGTCCGTGGAAAAACACACACACACACACACGGGACGGCGTCACTAACACACACACACGCTCTCTCTCTGACACACACACACACACACACACACACACACACACACACACACACAAACATTAATATGACAAACAGCTTCTCTCTTTTTTTCTATTGAGGTGAAAAACAGACTCTATTATTCTTAATTATCATAATCATCATAATTAATCTTCATCATCTTCATCTTAGCAGTGATGTGTGTGTGTGTGTGTGTGTGTGTGTGTGTGTGTGTGTGTGTGTGTGTGTGTGTGTGCGCGTGTGTGTCCTCAGTCTGTTTATACACACTATTAACAGGATGACACGCAGAGAGCTCAGTTCTGATTGGCTGACGGGTCTTTGAACCTCTTCTCTTCCAGGAGGCTTTTTAATTTTTTTTAATTGTCTCTTGTTGCTAGGCAACCGCAGCTTCCTGGAATCTCAGTCTGTTGTTGTTGTTGGTGGTGATGATGATGTGGTCATGTGATCTCCCTCCCACTGACCCACACAGGAAACGGTTTGTGATTGGTTTGCTCAAGGGGGCAGTAAACTGGAGGCCAACCTGACGGCGGCGTCTGATTGGACAAGGCGAGGGCGGAGGTGTGTTTTGGCTGAATGTTTCGAAGCACCAGGGAGGAGGGAGGAGATTAACAGTACCTGCTGCTGGGAGTGTGTGTGTGTGTGTGATTCGTGTTTTAATACTGGCAGGTAATCGAGGCCAAAGGTGCATCAGGAGTTATGAAGGTGGAGCCCAAAGGATGGTTGGGGCCCCTCGAGGGGTCGCAGAATGACTGAAAAACATGCTGAGTTTGGTTAGCCTGTCAGATTTGTGTCAAATATTTGCTGTTTAATCGTTTTTGGTTGAGCCCTGCACTGAATACGAAGAACCCGAGGACAACAGAGATTATCCAGGGTGGGAACCACACATGTAGCTCAGAAACAGAAACAGTGCCCTCATCAACCAAAAAACTATTTTGTGACAGTTTGTAGCATAAACTCAGAACCTCTAATGAAAATGTTTCTGTCCAACACTTTAATACTGTGGCAGCAACAAACAGTCCAGGAGGGGGCGCTAGAAAGACTTTAACCTTTGACTTTATGTCGTTTTAGTGTAAACAGTTCTCATGTTGCCTGGCTGGTAAACATCCAATCAGATTGCAGAAGTAAGTCAAAGAAATGAAAGACAGAAACTGCAACAGGCACTTTTACTGTTTAACGAACAAACGTCCGGTAAATTACTCGGTAATGGCGACCATTATTAGCAGCGATGAGAGTTTGTCCTGAAGGCGGCGCTACAGGCAGCGTCAAATAAACTAATGAGGCCTCATTTCACGTCAGCAGTTGTTACGACATTTTAGGCGACTCCTGTGATGCCATCCACTCCCAGCATGCCTTTGGCCCGGTTAGCTTGCAGTATTTGAAGTCAGTGTGTGTGTAGTAAACGAGACTCTGACACTGCTGTCAGTGTGTGTGTGTTGTTGTGTATTTGTATGTGTCAGTGTGTGTTGAGCACGCTGCGT